>CM052540.1:59618128-59635464 GCA_028533065.1 Trachops cirrhosus | reverse complement strand
AAATGTAGAAACTAAAGAACTTATGACACATGGACTGAAGTAAAGGGGGGGAATGTGGGTGGGAGAGGGTGTTCAGGGTGGAGGGGAATGAAGGGGGGATAATAGGACAACTGTAATAGCATAATCAAAATATATTAAAAAATAATAATAAAAAATAAATTATAAAAATATATATATAAACAGTAAAATAAAAGCAAACTCACAACTATCAACAACTGAATTTAAAATAAAAACACACTAAGCAAACAACTAGAATAGGAACAAAATCACAGAAATGGAGATCATATGGAGGGTTATCAGCAGGGAGAAGGGGAGGGGAGAGTCAGGGAAATGGTACAGTGAATAAGAAGCATAAATGGTCAATACAAAATAGACAAGGGGATATTAAGAATAATAAAGGAAATTAAGAAACCAAAGAACTTATATGTACAACCCATGGATGTGAACTAAGGAGGTGAATGCTGATAGTAGGGCAGGTGCAGGGCAGAGGAGAATAAAGGGGAGAAAAAATGGGACAAATATAATAGTATTATCAATAAAATCATTTTTTAAAGGAAGGAAACACACACACACACACACAAAAAAAAGAACAGAAGGAAGAAAAAAGATTTCAAAAAAATGAGTATAGGCTTAGGAACATTTGGGACAACTTAAATGTACCAACATCTGGATCTTAGGAGTGCCAGAAGGAGAAGAGGAAGAGCAAGAAATTCAAAACTTAGTTGAAAAAATAATGAAAGAAAACTTCCCCAATTTGACAAAGGAAATCGACATACAAGTCCAGAGAGTACAGAGAGTCCCAAATAAGTTAGACCCAAGGAGGAACACACCAAGACACTTCATAATTAAAACACCTAAGGTCAGCCCTGGCTGGTGTGACTCAGTGGATTGAGCGCCTGCCTGCAAACAAGAGAGTCACCAGTTTGATTCCCAGTCAGGGCACATGCCTGGGTTGCAGGCCAGGTCCCCAGTAGACAGCACTCGAGAGACAACCACACATTGATGTTTCTCTCCCTCTCTTTCTCCCTCCCTTCCCCTCTCTCTAAACATAAATAAATAAAATCTTTTAAAAGGTTAAAGATAAAAAGAGAATTTTAAAAGCAGCAAGAGAAAAGCAGAGAGTTACCTACAAAGGAGTCCCCATAAGGCTATCAGCTGATTTCTCAAAAGAAAATTTGCTGACAAGAAGGGGCTAGAAAGAAGTATTCAAAGTGGTGAAAAGCAAGGACTACAACCTAGATTACTCTATCCAGCAAAACATTCATTTAGAATGAAAGGGCAGATGAAGTGCTTCCCAGGCAAGGTAAAGCTAAAGGAAAGGAGTTCATCACCACCAAGCCACTATTATGTGAAATGTTAAAGGGAATTATTTAAGAAAAAGTAGAAAATCAAAACTATAAACATTAAAATGAAAACAAACCCACAACTATCAACAACTGAATCTAAAAAAAACAAACTAAGCAAACAACCAGAAGAGGAACAGAATCATAGATAAGGAGATGACATGAAGGGTTATCAGCTGGGAGAGGGAATGGGGAGAATGGGAGAAAAGGTGCAGGGATTAAGAGGCATAAATGATAGGTACAAAATAGACAGGGGAGGTTAAGAATAGTATAGGAAATGGAGAAGCCAAAGAAGTTATATGCATAACCCATGGACATGAATTAATGTGGTGAGGGGGTATCCCTGGAGGAAATACTGTCTGGAGAGGGGCAAAAAGGGAAAAAATTGGGACAATTATCATAGCATAATCAATAAATATAGTTTTTAAAAAAGAAAAGAAAATGGAAATTACACAAGTATTTCCCAGAACAATGAAGGCAGGCAATAAAGCAAGGGTGTCAAACTCATTTTCACCGGGGGCCACATCGGGCCTCGCAGTTGCCTTTGAAGAGCCGAATGTAAGTTTAGCACTGTATAAATGTAACTACTCCTCAACAGTTAAGGAGTTGAAATTACATTTGGCCCTTTGAAGGCAACCTCAAGGCTGGTGTGGCCCCCAGTGAAAATGAGTTTGACACCCCTGCAATAAAGAATCAGACAACTACTTTATTTTTTTACCTTTACTCCATTAGAAACCACAGTCTCATTAGAGTTCAATGGTTTCACATGACTTTCTTCAGAAGTTCTCAGAAAATTACACTGGCACACCACCAGCAGCAATTACGTAAACAAACTCTCTAAAATATAAAGTGATAATTACAGCCAACCTTGTTATCAATCCCATATTCAAAAGGTTCCTTTTGGCATCAAACAAGCAAAATAAAAGTTTGCTAAGACTTCAGAGCGACTTTGGTTTTTAAAACATAATGTTCAAAGGAGACAGGAAGTGTTGGAATTCCATTTCCTCCCATTCAGTCCATGCTCCCAAATGAACCCACTTACCCACTACTACTAAGAGAGTCCATATCAGGTAGATGCCACTGTTGAAGCATGTTGCGTACTGACGAAACAGGCACATGCAGATGGGCGGTAAGACGAAAAACAAGACATTGCTGATCTAGAGGGGAAATGTAAAATGAAAAGATAAGTTAATTAAAAGAGCAAAAAACAAAGCAGCCTGTTCCAAGAATGTCCTTTGCAAACAGATGAATGTGGCCATATATCTTGTTTCAGCACTTACACTTTTCTTACTGCAAATATACAACCAGGAAACTTAAAACTTCTTGAATAAGCATTTAGGGGCTCCTTCCAGCCTCCTTGGTCACTGGAGCAGCTACAAAAACACTGCCATCTGTGAAAGCTGCCCAGGCTCCCCTCCTGATTTAAAGAATCAGTGACTCAATTCTTTTTCCACACAGATTAACTAAGAAGTATTCTAATTTACTTGCACATACATTTATAAACATAAGGCCTATACTAAATAATTCTAAAAATAAAGCTTAATAGTTCTGGTCGGGTGGCTCAGTTGTTGAAGCATTGTCCCATACACCAAAAAGTTGCAGGTTCGATTCCCAGTCAGAGCGCATACAGGAGGCAACCAACCAATGTTCCTCTCTCCCTCTCCTTCTCCCTCTCTCTCTCTCGCTCTCTCTCCACCCCCTTCCTCTTTCTCTAAAAATCAATAAACATATCCTCAGGTGAGCATTAAAAAAATGGTTAATAAAGAGGTGAGAAGGACTAGATAAGTTCAAGCCCCCAGTATTTTCTGCCAGCAAGGCCAGCTTTTTCTCCAGGGCCCACATGAAAGCAGGATTCTTCCTGGTTTCCCCTTGTCACCCTTTGTCACTTACTCACCCTATACAAACCTACTTTTGGGTAAAGATCAAATTCTTAGGTTCTTTCCCAGCTTTAAAATAATACCATTTTATCTTTCAGACTTTAGTGTGGATTTAAGCCTCTCTGTTATCTCTCCAGAAGGCACGTGGCTTTTAAAATATATATATTCTAGCCCTGGCTGTTGTGGTTCAGCGGACTGAGCACCAGCCTGCAAACTGAAAGGTTCCCAGTTCGATTCCCAGTCATGGCACATGCCTGAGTTGCAGGGCCAGGTCTGCAGTTGGGGGCATGCGAGAAGCAACCAATTGATGTTTCTCTCACACGCTGATGTTTCCCTCTCTCTCCATCCCTTCCTCTCACTCTAAAAGTAAATAAATAAAATATTTCTAAAAGAAATTAAAATACATATATTCTATCTAATGTAATATCAAAACACTGTCATTTCAACATGTAAGCACTATTTACATATCATTAATGAGATATTTTCCATTCTTTTTGTTCATACCCTGGCTTGGAAACCCAGTGGGAATTCCCCCTGGCGGCACATCGCTACTGGGACCAGCTGTGATTCACATGCTTAATAGCCACACGTGGCTGGGGACTACCACACTGAACAGGGTAACTCTAGATCCTCGCCTCTCACTTGTAAAATTTGTTTCTTTAATCTTTCTTTAGGGGCTCATAGCCAGTTCTTTCTTATCCCCCCCAAATTTTATTATTGAGATAAAATTCACATAACATAAAATTAGCCATTTTAAACTGTATAATTCAGTGGCATTTAATACATTCATAATGTGTAACCATCACCTCTATCTAGTTCTAAAACATTTTCATCGCCCCAAAAAGAAAACCCTGTGCCCATTAAGCAGTCACTTCCCACGTCCCCCTCCCCACAGCCCCAAACAAGCACTAATCTGCTTTCTGTCTTTCTGAATATACCTATTCTTGATATTTCATAGAAGTAGAATCATACAATATGACCTTTTATATCTGGTTTCTTTCACTTAGCATGATGTTTTTGAGGTTCAACCCCATTATTGCAGGTATCAGTACTTCCTTTTAACAGATGAATAATACTCTGTGGTATGGATGCCGTATTTTATCTACACATTCATGCACTAACAGACTGCTGTGAATAGTGCTGTTATGAACATTCATGTACAAGTTTTTGAGTACTTGTTTTCAATTTTGGGGTATGTGACTGACATTGCTGGGTCATATTAGGCAGGTTAGTGAGAAGCCAGGAAAATTCCTTGACAAATGGAATGAGGAAACTGAGGCAAATAGCTGAACAAACGGATGGGCAACTAGCTGCCAGCTAATGAATCAAAGACCCTATCTTCACTGACCAAAGACACCTAGCAGCAGATGGTTTAAGTCTGTCCTCCCCAACCAAAGAGTAGGTGGGTGGATTAAATCACCCTAGTCAGGGACAAATTTAACAGTGACCCAGTTAGTGTCAGCCTAACCTGAGAACAAATGAAGTCAGGGGAACAGATAACAACAACAATAAAAACAATTAGCCAGAAAAAAAACAAGACAGAGGTGAAACTGACCAGAAAATGATCCCAGACCCCACTATATACTCATTTTGATGCATCAGTATATCAAGGGACACACCTGAAAAGTTGATGAATATTCTGTTAAGACCTCCCTTAAAAGTCCCACCTTTAGAAAACAGATAAAAACTCTAAGGCAAAGGGCCTGCGCCCCTGTCCTCAGGTGTGTACTTTCACTTGCTTTCTCCAGATCTCTAAGGGGTTCCAACAAGATGTGCAACCAGGGGAGCAGTGGGCAGCAGCAGCTTGTCCCAGGCTAACCCCTGACTCTGTCTCCAAGGACACGCCTTTGCCTCTGTGACTTTTCTCTGAGCCAGTGCAGCGTCTCCTCGGCTCGGTCCTGTTCCTGTGATTTTGCTTCCTCCATCCTAAGACCTTCCTTTGTCTCACCACGCCAAGCTTTGATAAGATTACTCTCATAATCACCTAGACTCAGGTCTCAAAATCTTTCCTGCAAAAGTCAAGAACATGTACATCCCAAACTGTGCCAGGGCAAACCCACCTTGGCCCAGCCCCTTCCCAGTGAAATATGGTAATTCTATGTTTAACTTAGTGACAAACCACCAAACCGTTTTCAGCAGCAGCTGAACCATTTATATTCATACAAGCAATGTATAAGGGTTCTAATTTTTCCACATCCTTGCCAACACTTATTTTCTGGAGTTTGCTTTGTCTAATGAAAGCCATCCTAGAAGGTATGGAGTGGTAGGGATATTCAGCTTTGTAAGTTTCATCTCTACGTGTGGAGTGAGGGGCTCCTCATGAAGAACTACGTGCACCAAGTGTGCAGAAAGTGAAGACAACAGCTAAGACTAAATGAGCAACATGCCAATGGGAATGGGGTGGGAGGGGTATGCACACAGACAAAAGACTAAAGAAAAGCACTTTCAGAGATAGGACGGGGCAGATGAAGCCTGGAAAGCCAAGGGCATGAAAAGAAAAGACTGGCCACCCATATTGGATGATAGAGAGGAGGCCTCAAAGGAACCATGAGGTTGAGTGCCTGAACTGAACTGAAGGAGCCAGGCAGGGGAGAAGGGCTTCTCCAGACCTACAGAATTACACAGGTGCAAAACTAAATAAAATGCATCAGCAAACCCCAGAACTGGAGGCATAGTACAGGTAAGGACTGGCAACAGCAGTGGCCAACATAGGCCTTTGTCATCATTTGGGAACAAGAGACATTAGGAGTGACATCATTTTTATTTATTTATTTCCTGCTCAGGTGTAAATCCTTTTATTTTTAAAATTTTTATTTTTCAATTACAGTTTACATTCAATATTATTTTGTATTAGTTTCAGGAGTATTGTACAACAGATAGACAAGCCTATAGACAAAGTGTTCCCTTGATATTTCCAGTACCCACTCTGCACCTTCAACAGAGTTATTATGGAATGACATCATTTTTGGCAAGGGCAGAAAGATAAGGTGGGAGAGAAATAATCCAAGTAAAGAGAGAGAACTTTTGTTAGTGGCAGGATGGGAGTAGGACTGCTGCCTTTGATTAAAATCCCAGGCTGAAATCCCTAGTGGGGCTGTATCATCCTGGAGAAGAGGTACCTTTTTCTAGGTGGTCTACTCTGATGGGATCTTTTTCTCTTTCCCACGTCGGAGCCCTGTGAGCTACTGGTGACCCTGCGGGAGAGGATGGATGAATTGTGTCAGACGTACCAGGTGTATATAGTCTCCAGTCCTAGAAATACAGCCAATGCTCATTTACTAAAAAGCAGATGAGCGGTAGGCTATTGTTCATTTTTATCACAGTCTTTAACTTTTTATGAACTAATTTAAATAATCAGAGATCTTCAAGAAATACAGTGAGAGATCTTAACCATCCCTTCTTTTTCAAGGGATATAACTAAGGGCTCAGAAAGGCTCCATGGCTGGCCAAGGTCAGAGAGGCAGTCACCCTGGGCGCTGGGGCCAGCACCCAGTCCTGCTTCGGGCTCTTTCCACTGCCCCGCACTGACTGCACCTCCAACTCACCCACCAGCCACATTCTGACCTCCTTGGTTTAACTCCTCAACAGGTATCAAAACTTCTGAATTGCATCACACACTGTGCACATATGACTTGTTCCATGACTTAAAAGTGGCTCTCCTTTTGTTAAACATAGAAGTGGAAGAAAGAAAAGGTAAAGGGAGAGAAGAAAGAGAAAAAATGAAATTGTTATAGCACAGATAACTTAAAACCTGATCTTTCTCCTCTCATATTTATGAATTTGTTAGAAAAAGAAAAAGAAAAAAAGAATACATTACAGAGCTAAAATCTCCCTTCTTCTACCACCCTAGAGATAACCATTGTTCTCAGATTCATAGGCTTCCAGTCATTTTATTTGCATTTATATGAATACATATATGCCACATACTGTAACATTATCATTCGGTAACTTTTTCTCCAACAGGATCTCTTACAAACCTTTTCATCTTAGTTCACTCAGATTGACCTCACTTGGTGTAAGTGCTGCAGATGGCAAGGGTTTTTTTAGCAATTCCCCAAGGAAGGAAAGCAATTTACAGCCCCACGTACAATGTTGGGAAATGTAACTCATTTGTTTTTTACCCCAGTATATCTTTATAGCCTCAAGTCCCCTCAATCTCCCTTGCTTCAGCCAAGTGCAGCTAACTGCCAAGCTGTCCCCAAATGGCTCTGTCAATTTACATTACCACTAGCAAAGTACACATGAATCATTTTTAAATGTATTTACACACTGTTCACAAAAGCATGAAGTCATTTATTATCGCTGCAGTAAAATTAGGATACTTCAAAACACTTTTTTTAATGCACGTATTAGGGAGTTCAATTGAGAAGCACCATTTTAACAGATGCTTCCAAATAACTTGAAACTGCATTATTACTTCTGCACAGCCCACCTATCAACGTCTGCCGGTCTTCACCACCAGGCCTTTTAAGTAAGTCAATCTCTGCAAAGGAAAAGACCAAATTAGAGGGAGATGTTCCCCAAGACAATAAGAGGAAGGAACTTCTAAAGAAATACAGAAAAGCAAATGAGTTGTAATTAAAAGACAGATTCAATGGCTCCATATCTACTGAGAAATGAAACTTCCCCTCAAAATGGTGTGGGTCACTAAAGTTGAGAAGTTCAACCAACGGGTATTGTTGAAAGCCTATTGTCTGATTACAGTTGGGAGAATTATATTATTTAATGCCTGCAGAACAGATTGTTTTCACTGAAAGGAAACCACAATTCTAAAATGTATTATTTCCTTAGAAAGCTCCTTATTCTATGAATTCCCACATAACATTTGTACCAAGATAATCTCATAAACACACTGCAATCTCATCCTGATGCATGTGAATGTGCACTTTCCCAGAAGAGGGTAAATACTGACAAAGCAACAGGCTGTAAGTTCTTCTGAACAACAAGTTCATGAACAGATAGGGGTCATTACAGTGGCCGAGAAAACTGTCTGTATATCCTAATTGTATGCACATTCCTAACTATCCATCCCATTGCTTCCCTACTGCCGCTGAGATGACCAACTATCCTGGTTTACCAAGACATGGAACTTTCAGTTTTAAAATCAGGGAAGTCCTTTGTCCTTGACAAACCAGGACAAGTTGGTCACTCTACATGAAAGTACTCTTCAAAATCCTCCCACCCTACCTCCCACAGAGCACCAACCCCGTGCAGAGTTCTAGCAATACCGGGGTGACTTGTACACACCTCTATTATGGCCCTCACCACCCAGATGACTCTGGATCTCACTTCTGGATAGGCATACTGAAATTGTCCAGTAAATGGATGGAAGGATGGATGGATGGATGGATAATTATGCCCGACAGATGATGGGATGTGGGCTTGGTCATATAAAGAGAACTCCACTTTCCTAATCTTGATGGTGGAGGACACAGCTTATTGGGAGAAGTGACAGATCATGGGCTGATTTTATGCATATGTTTTGCTTCAAGACCTTTTTTCAGCACCAGTTGATTTCCTTTTGTCCCCCTGAGTCACTGCTCAGCAACAGAGTCCCCAAAGGCTAACCCCAGTGGTTAAAAGGAAGACCACACTTTTATCCAAAGTAGCTAGGTCTGGAGTCTTTCTTTTTAATGTGACTGGGGCCTTGAAACTTAAAACATAAAAAGAAACTCAGTGCAATAACACTTGTATATAAAAGAAATAGTTCAAAATGTGCTCAAGCAAAGGACTATGTTCTTGGAAGAGATATTTGGGATTGGCCAAAGCAAAGGATGATAAGATTTTGGGCAATAGAGATTTGCAGGGCCCCAAAACAAAATGCTTCGCACACCCAAACACTGTCAGTGGGAGCATAAATCAGGGTACTCTGTCTGGTGGGCCATTTAGCAATAACTATCAGCCTTTAACATGAATACTTCCCTTGACACAGCAATTCCCCTGAGAGGATAAGCACTTGTAAAACACATCCAGATGCATATAAGAGCATATTCATGGCATCACGGTTCAGAAACAAAAATGAAAAAAATAAAACAAACAGAAACTGCCCTAAATGTCTATCAATGAGGAACTGACTGGTTAAGTAAATTATGGCCAATCCATTAAGTGGAACACTGTATAGACATTGCAAAGAGGAAGATAATTCTATATGGGCTAATATGGGACTATCTACAAGACATATTAAGTGAAAAAACCAAGGTGCCAAAGGATTTGTGCAGTTGTATTTCAACTGGGTTAAAAAAAAACTTAGACTGTGGTGTGTATACACTATACACATATATTTTATATGCTCACACAAATAATACAAGTGCTTTTTATATGCCTAGAAAATGTCTGAAAATATCCAGAGGGTATTTTGTGCTTTAGAACATGCATACTGAATTTCTTACCACGATCATATTCTTACTTTTATAATAAACAACCACAAAAACAACAGACTACTGTAAACAAACTTCTTTTCATATCAAACATCATGATTAGCCTATAGAGCAAATGTTCCCAATGTAAGAGTTTAAGTTAAAGAACAACTGCATAACAAACACGTGTATTATGCTATGCCACATAAATGTAAGGTGCTACAATGGCACTCGTATCTTCATGAGTAATACCTTAGTAGAGTCAGATGGACCAAGTTCTAACTCTAGTTCTGACATTTTCTTGACGTCAGCAAGTTGCATACTCTATCTATGTCCCCATTTCCTCCTTTATCAAGTGGATAGAGTAAATGGCACCCACTGCCTAGAATGACCCAGCAGAGCTTCAATACATAGCAAACAATTAATGGTAACCGGCAGTAACTGAAGTAGTAGGAGTGATGTGATACCCCAAAGATCCATTAAGAAGGCTCTGGATCCCTCTCCCAGGCTTCTGATTTTACATCTTCAATTCCTTAAACTTCTTCTCCAAATTAGCAATAATTATTATTTCTTATATAATGGATAGTTGGACCTGCTGCTTTCCCATGATGACTTAATGACATGTTAATCATCAAGTAATAGTTCACTGTCTTCCTCAATACAGGAGCAAGAGGTTTGCCCTGTGACACATATGCATGCACAGATAACTAGGACATGGAAACAGAGAAGAGGCTATGGTTTTTGCTAACCTCTTTGGACCTACACTCAACAAAGTTTGGTGGCCAACCAGTTCTCTGAGACCTTCCAGGAGGGTCCAATCTTTTGGCGTCCCTGGGCCACACTGAGAGAATAAAAGTTGTCTTGGACCACACATTAAATACACAAACACTAATGAAAACTGATGAGCGAAAAAAGATTTTAAGTAAATTTACGATTTTGCGTTGGGCCGCGTTCATAGCCATCCTGGGCTGCATGAGGCCTGCAGGCCATGGGTCGGACACTGCTCTCTGCTTTGCCACAGCAAGCTTTGTGGTTTATAAGCAATCCAAAGAACAAGGTTTGTCAGGCAGACCAGCTGGGCTAATCAGCCACAGACACTGCAGCTAAAGATCAACAGTTTATTTCTAAAAAAGATTTTGGCACTCACTATGTAACTGCTCCAATGGAACTAGATTAAAAGTAAAGACAAAATAAATGCTCCCCCTCATTCAGCACTCTTGGACTTTTCAAGGCAGACTCAGAGCAGCTATACACTTTTTGACCAAATAACCGGACCTGACTTTCTGCTAGCCTCAGATTCCACAGATACTTTGCAGATAGTATGAGAACCTGTCCCTAGGTTTTTATTTCTTCTTTAATTCTGTTGAAATCCACTTTTAAATGGAGAACCTGAGTTACCACTGTTGAAAGCACCCAGCCCTGCTCTAGCCTGTCCTCTATGAGCACCCATCTACAGCTGATACTATGCACTGAAAAAGGGTGTACAATAGGTGAAGTGTGGCCACCTCCACTAACTGTATCTCTAAAGAGCAGAAGACGAAGTTGTCTTGAGGAACTAACCGCATCATATAAAAGCAGGCATTCTGTATAAAGGGCAGCCATGCATTTTAGCAATTAGAGGAGGAAGAACGCAGACTTCTGGACTGTACCACCCCTTCCCCACCTCTCCTCCCTCACCTGCCATGCCAGAAATGTGAGCCTGACAGCACCCCTCTCAAGAGCTCAGTTTCTTCATCAATGGCTAGAAGGCCCAGGACTAACTAAGCAGAGATCCCTCCAGGCAATAAGCACCTAACTGTTGCCAACATTCTCTCCAGCAAATCAAAGGTGAAAATCCTAAAGAACTACCTGAAATTCACAATGAACCTTAAACCAGGAGTTCCTGTTTCCCCTGTTAGAGCAGTGAAAAGGTAAGCCACACAAATGACCATGGAAAGTCTTATATTTGGTACCAGAACCGTGAGCCAGGGGCACAGAGAAAAGGTATTTCCTTCCCAGCTGCAAGCACACAGGATTCTGCAGTGGGGGAAGCTGCCATATCGAGAGACCTAGGCAACTCCAGAAAACATGCACACAATTACTACCAAACGTCCCTTTCACTCCCCAGGCTTAATAAGTGGAGAGTGCACAAGCCTGGGGGAGTTGAATTTGGAGCTGGCATTAGACGGGGTACTAAGTAAGGCATAGAAATAAGAACTAGTGGTAATTAAGGTAACTTGAGTCTGGCCAAAAGTAACTCGACCTATTATTGGTGTATTCGTGGGATGCGGCAAGTCAGCAAGGTTGGAACGGGCGGGCCCTGCTCCTGAGACGTGCCGGAGTGTTACCCTCTTTCCTGGGACTCCTAGAGCAGGTATTCAGAGCAAAAACGCACAATGCGACCCAAGTGCGTCATGCCACAGAGATCCTAGGGCGGGAGGTTGTGCCGGCAGTTTCACCGCCTGCAAATGACCTCAACTGGGAGATGGGCTGACACAGATCACTGGCTCCAGGACGGGTGGAGACCAAACAACACAACAGGGTCATCAGAAATGACGAGAAGGAAGCTGAGCCCAGCTGACGCCGGTAGGGACAGGAGAGAAAGACAATTGAGAACTGGAAGGAGCGCGTAGGGGAAGTGGGGTGGGTCGACTCTGGTCCTGGAGAAAGAATGCCCAGGTACACGAAGAGAGCCACGAGCAGGTTTCAGTAACCACGGCGCCTGGGGACAGCCCCCTCCCGCCAGCCTGCCTGCCACCCCCACTCCTGCGCCCCGCACCGTGTTGTAGAACTCAGCAATCGCAGGCACGATAGTGTAGTTGTCTTCGCACCAGTCCACCTCCGAGCTGCCAGCCCTCAGCTGGTCCCACCAGTGTGGGGTGCTCATGGCCGCCCTGGGGCATTGGAACAGCTGCTCCCACAGTCAAGAAGAGGCCAGAGCTGCTGCTCTACGCCTACAACAGCAGCGACAACGACAGCGACAGCGGTGGCTTTATGCACAGCGGGACAGCAGCCGGATGTGGCGCCTCTTCAGCCGGCCTCCCAGTGCAGAGCTCCGCCTGTAGGACTTGGCTGGCTCTCAGACTCCGCCCCCGGCTCCGCCCCCTATGGGAGCCAGTGGGCAGCGACGCAGCCACGCCCACCCCAGGGCTGGGCTTGCTCCGGGGCTGGGTGTGGGGAGGTGGAACCGCCTTCGGAAGTTTCCAAGCATCCTTATTCCCTGCAGGTGTAAAGGCCTCCACCTTCATGCCCCCGCCCACCTCCCAGCTCAGACTCACAGGCGCCACCTTCCATCCCATCCCCACCCCTAATTGTGCAAAGAAGTCCAGAGCCAGCTCTGGCCAAAATTAAACAGAACTCAGGAATAGAGTATCCAGACCCCCTACGGAACCTAGAGAAATTTGCATAGATTCCCCGGCTCAGCGTGTGGGCACTCGCACTCACACCTGAGAAGGGCTCTGGGTCTCTCTGAAGTAGTTAAGGACTGGCTTGGTAGCGTGGGCTAGGGCAGGAAGACCAAGGGATGGAGTGTCAGGCTCCACGAGACCCTCCCACACAGCCTCTGCAGCCCATTCCCAGATAGAACACTATGCAGTTTCGAGTATGTTCCTGCCCTGGGTTCCCTAGACTCGCAGTTAGAGTTTAATCTAGGCTTCGATTAGACATGGGGTCAAAAGTCATCCCAACCCTTCTCAAAGGATGTAGTTTGGCAGGTATGACATCTCCAGAACATCCAAGGTACAAGAAATGATGACACATATATCACATATATAGCACTTACTATGTGCCATGCGCTGTTTGAAGAGCTTCCATGTATCACTTATTTGGTGCTCAGATTGGGGATCCTATGAAGTGGGTTCTGTGAGCAATGTCATTACAGAAAGCAAGTGGCAGAGCTAGAAATCAAAGTCAGGATGATCTTAGATCTGCAAAGAAGTACTTTACTTCACAGCTGTAACTATTCTGAAGTTTATGCATCAAAGTTAATCTGGACTCAGCAATTCCTGCAGAAAGCCTTTCTCTTTCTCTCTCTCTCTCTCTCTCTCTCTCTCTCTCTCTCTCTCTCTCTCTCTCTCTCTTCTTTTTTCCTCCCCCTTATCCCCTTTCCTCCTTCCTTCCCTCCTTCCCTTTTTGGTCTTGGCTTTGGTCCTCCCTTGGGCAGTTTTAGAATTTCAGGTCAGGACAGTGTCAGTGGCAGAAAAGGCCCTGCTCATCGGACAGTGGTGGCTGTCACCAGGATATTCTTGCTCAAGTTTGCATGGTTTCCTGAAGACCAGCAGCTCCCCCAGGGGCCTGCCCTGTCTCTCGCTTGACTGTGGGAGCAGGTCTGGTGCTCCAATCCTCTGTGTACCCATTGTCTGCCTTCTGCAGCAATTTGCGTGTCTCCTCAAATCTACAACACCAGCAGGAACAGGAAGCCCTAACTCCCCTCCTAGTCTCCAGGAAATCCAGCTTTCTGCCCTGGGTTCTAACCACACTCCCTTCTTTGTCCCAATTTCTACCCAGTCCTCCTCCTAGACAACCAGTTCCAATATGTACACCAGTAACTTCTAAGATCAGAATTCCCCAGACCTTCAGGATACCAGTGTCTCAGAGTACCACTCCCACTGTCCAACAGTAGTTTTCCATGTAGTCAAGATTTTACCCCTTCCGATATTTTAGGTGAAAATATACCCATTTCATTAACTCTAGTGGTGTAAAACATACCATTATTTTATATGCCTGTGGCTCCCAAGGTGAGGTTCCCCTTTCAGGGTATCCACAGGTCAAAACTCTTTTCCTGTTTTACACCAACATTATTTGTCCTTTTTGCTCTCATCTTCGCACCAGCTTACATCAATTGATTTTCCAGGACTGTGTGTGTCGTTCTCTCTCTGACAGCAAGTGGAATGTGTACTTGTGTATATTCAGTATTCAAAGTCTCCGTTCAAATTTCTAATATCATAAATATTGATAGCACCCCATTAACAAAAGTTCCTTATGGTCCTCAATAATTTTTAAGAGTATTAAAGGAGTCCTCAGATCAAAAAGGTTGAGAGCTGCTGTTAAAGATACTCCCAGTTAAACTATTTGTAACCCTTTATCATTTAGAACTTTTAAAATATTTATTGAATGTGAGCTTCTAGACTTAGACATTTATTGTTACCATACGTCATTCTTGTGCAAACACAAAAAGGAAAATATAAGCAATATAAATTCATTAAGGAATTGCTATCATTTCTTCAGACTCAGAATCTCTATTCTTTGGACTCATTTTTGACTAGGTCATTGGTGTCCTTACTTACCAGGTGCTGGTGGTGCAGCCTTTTGAGTAATCCACTGTTTGCTTTCAAGCCACTGACACCTACTGTAGACGTTTGGATGTTGGCATTGGTCTGATTTTATATGTAGGTGTCAGTGGAAGATTTTCAGGCAACAGGTAGCATGTTTCTTTTCCAGACGGTCCTTATAAAATTTGTTGAGAGAAGCATGGGTATTACAGTTGCCAAGTCATCCCATCAGGAATTATCACTGAGTTTGTGCATGTTCGGGCAGTGACAACGCATCTAAACCTCCATCTAGCCAACCAGGATTATAAAATGCCTTCCATTGTAAGATGGATCTGGACTGCAGTGACGTTACAATGCAAAACAAAATTTTACATCAATGAAATATGGAATTCACTGGAGAGAATTCATCCTTTTCTCCAAATCTCGCTGGAAGAATGATAGGGGGTTTTTCTCCTACACAGGAACTCTTCTTGTCAATGACAATTCTGTTTCAAAATCAAAACTGATCACTTGGGTTCTGTCTAATTACAACTGCACAGGGAGTGCTAAAGCCAAAGGCCATTGGTGAGTAAAGGACACAAGTTTCATTCCTCCAAAGACACCTGTGTTTGTCTTGCAACTGTGTTGAAATTTTTCTATTTTTGACTCGCTCCATTGTTAACATTTTTTCAATGAATATAACCTTAGTAATTTAACATTAGGACCTATCATTAGGCAATTACTTTTTAAATTGATTTATAGTAATACTATGATGCCTTAGCAACTATTGTTACTGTTTTAATACAAAATATGGTATCTCATGTAAACAGAGTTTGGGGACACTGGGGGTGGGTGGGTGGACAAGAAAGAACAGGGCACTGTGGTGTTTTTGATCTAAACATGAGTCAGTGATACAGATCCATGAGAGAGCAGGTTTTGGACAACCACCCTTGCAGGGAAGTCAGGATGCCAGCATCTTTTATGTTTACAGAGCTTATAACAGAGTTTATTTGTTCTAAGTAAATATCTTGTGATAAATATCCAGTTCAACTGGTTCCACAAGTGGAAATCATCAAGTCACAAAGTCTTCCTTAGGGAAAAAAAATACAGGCACCTATGTAAATGAAGCAAGGTGAAGCAGAATGGGTATCACCTAGGAACTTGTTGGAAAGGCAAACTGAGTTCCATATGCCAGACCTATTAAATCAGAAGCTCTGGCAGTAGAGTTCAACAGTCTCTGGCTGAAAAAGCCCTCCAGGTGATTCTGACCCACACTCACATTTGTTTTAGCCAATGCGTAGTGGGGCAGAAATTCACTGTGGACTGTACACTTTGGTTTCCCAAAAAATCAAATCCAAGCCCAGACTGCTACTGACATCAAGGAAAGGAGGAAGAAAAGGGAAGCCCCACAAAGGAAGTCACCCTTTTATGAGTCATATCACCAGGAAACCAGGGACTCAGGGTCTGGCTCCCCTCTTCACTAAGAAGGAAACAAAACAAGTAAGGTGTTTTGTTTTGTTTTTGTTTTATAATCTAAGACAAAGTCTTCAAGGGGGTGGGGGCAGGGGTGGGGAGAATATACAGACAACTGTAATTGAACAACGATAAAATAATTTAAATTTAAAAAAAAGTCTTCAGGAGACTTAGAATTGTGGGAGGGAGCAGTGGAAAGCAGGGCCTCCCCAGGGAAACAGAACTGCAGCCACTACCAGAAGGTGGCCACCTTTGCTGCTCTCAAGTTGTTTACTGACAGGCCACTTCCTGCTATTGTCACTTGGCCTCTCTTTAGAAGTGCCTCTCTCCTTTCTTTCTTTCTTTTTAATAATTTTATTTTAATTATTGTTCAAGTACAATTTTCTATCTTTTACTCCCATCCCAGCCCACCCCCCAAGCCCTCCCCACCTCCCTCCCATTTCCACCCGCCCCTAGTTTTTGTCCATGTGTCCTTTATACTTGTTCCTGTAAATCCCTTCCCCTTCTCCCCTGAAATTCCCCTGAAATTCCCTCCCCTCTCCCCTCTGAACATTGTCAGCCTGTCCTCTATTTCAGTGTCTTTGGTTATATTTTTGCTTATTTCTTTGTTTTGTTGATTAGGTTCCAGTTAAAGGTGAGATCACATGGTATTTGTCTTTCACTGCCTGGCTTATTTAGCTTAGCATAATGCTTTCCAGTTCCATCCATACTATCGCAAAGGGTAGGAGCTCCTTCTTTCTTTCTGCTGCATAGAATTTCATTGTGTAAATGTAGCATAGTTATTTAATCCATTCATTTACTCATGGGCACCTAGGTTGCTTCCAACACTTGGCTATTGTAAATTGTGCTGCTATGAACATTGGGGTGCATAGGTTCTTTTGGATTGGTGTTTCAGGGTTCTTAGGATATAATCTTAGCAGTGGAATTGCTGGGTCAAAAGACAGATCCATTTTTAGTTTTCTGAGGAAATTCCATACTATTTTCCATAGTGGTTGTACCAGACTGCAATCCCACCAACAGTGCATTAGGGTCCCCTATTCTCCACAACCTCTCCAACAC
>CM052540.1:59594108-59617628 GCA_028533065.1 Trachops cirrhosus | reverse complement strand
CCATTGTTTAATTTTGTCCTTAACTTCCCAGGTGGGGGAAGCAGGCAGCATTAGGGTTGCTAGGGGTCTCTATTCTGTGGTCAACAAGTCATTTAGCGCAGAATCAGAGGCATCATGCAGAATTTTTGTTATAACACACAGGTATCCAAAAATCCCACCACCTATTGCTAGCAGGGACAGGCATACAGGAAGAGATAGACAGGAGATCCGGCCACACTCGCCTCTGCTGTGCAGATGCATCTCACCCATCCCGACTGTGTCAAGGGTCGGCTGTGGGTCGGCTGTTGTTCAGCTCCCAACAGTAGCCTTAAATGACTCCCTTGCACAACCACTCCCTTAAGCAGTAAGCCCTCAGGGCAGTGAGGTTCCGGCTCGCATCAAGTCATCTTAGGAACAAAGTTTCAGGTCTGTTGACCAGAGAGACAGCATTTTTGTCAAACTATAGATAACATCTAGGCCTCAGTTGGGTTTCAGCTCCAGACCCAGAAAAGCAGCGAGGCGATGCCATGGCTAATGTCAGGACTGGCTGTAGTGGCTAATGACCCTCCACTCTGGCACTGACCACAACCCTGAGGAGACACACCTGGAAAGCTGATCAATATTCTATTGAGATTTTCCCCTGAGACGTCCAGCTAAAAGTCCTTAAAATGAACCCAGAGCAGCATTTCCTTCTCCCCTCCCCACACACCTCACTGGTGCCTTTCTTCCTTAGCCCTGTCTTCCCTTGAGGCACATACCTTTGCTTTCCCAGGCTAGCTGGCTCACTTCTTCTACCTTTGTGACTTTCTAAATAAACTTCTGCTTGTATTTGAGTTCCTTGGCTCTGAATTCTTTTCTTAGCCAAACTCAAGGACCAAGGTCTAACCCCTGGTGCTGTTGCCATTATCAGTTACTTGGAGGTGGGAGAGGGAGAATTTTGAGGGGTGACAGAACTTTTCTGTGTCCTGATTGTGATGGTTATATGACTAAATGAGCTTATAAAACCTCAGACCTGTATCTTAAGTATTATTATTTGTAAAGTATAAGCTTGACCAAAACCAAAAATAACCCCCCAAAAGGAGCATTGTTGTTTAGAGATACATACTAAAATATTTACAAAATACATATCTGAGATTTGCTTTGGGATAATAGGGGAAGGTGTTTTTTGGGGGGTATATAGATAGTACAACACTGTCCTTCAACAAATAACTGTTGAAATGGGGTAGTAGACACATTAAATGAGTCTTTCTACTTTGTAAGTGTTCAAAATTTTCCATAATAAGAAGTTTTTTAAAAAACTAAAGAAGCAAAGGGCTTCATTAAATAAGGTATCTCCAGAAGCATGCTTGTAACCAAGAACACCAGAAGATAGATTGGTTCAGCTAGTGTCAAGGGCTCAGCCTTTAGGAGTGGGTACCCTTAAAGCAGCAATTTTAGTCAAGCCCATGGTTGTTACCTGTCCCCTTCATTCCACAGGATGAAGAACTGACAAGGATCTTATCCTCGCCTGAGGAAGCAAATAGCAAACTGTGTGAGAAAGCACCCTCTCAGGCCTCTGTGTGAGAAGGCCTGTCACCAGGGGAGGCTTTGGTAAATAAGATGTCTATCAGCAGCATGGGTGGGGTCAAGCTGGAGCTGAGGCCACAGACTCTCTGGAACCAGGAAACTGGAAAGGTGAGGGACTGGTCAGTGCCATGCCTCACAATCCAGTGGGGCCCCTTGGGGCTGGTGTCTGTGGTTCCTGAAATACGCTGTGAGGAAGTTGGCCCTGAGACATCATACACAATGGAAGGGCTGCATCATAATGGCCTACAAATCTCATGCTTTCTTTACTCGGCCTTGTCTTCACCCTTTTAGAGACCAATAAACAACTTGGGGAAATGAAAACAGGGAGAATTAAAGAGGGAGGAGGCCAGGTGAGGGTAAAATGTGAGTAAGGGGCAGATGAAATTTGTTTGGTGGAAAAGAAAGGTACATAGATTGGGCAAAAGCTGGATGATGGGTTATAGGACATTCCTTTAGTAAAGGAGAGACTTGAGCAAATTTAATCCCAAGGAAAAGGCAATTGGTTAGAGGAAAGATTTAAAATATAAAAGAAAAAAAGGGTAAAGATCCTGAAGGAGAGAGGAGTGGAATTGAAAGCTCAAGATTTTAGAGTTTGCCTGGAGAGAAGGAATGGTATGGAGTAGACCCATTGTTTGTCCTTCACAATCTCCTTTTCTTTGGGACCTTCTGCTGACTCTTTGATGGGGGCTGTCCCACCTCCCATTTTCCCTTTCCCCCAACTCCTTTCAGATGGCTTCCATAGGAACAGCCATGGTAAGACACTGTGACCCATCTCTGTGTTTAGAGTTCAGTGGTCCAGGACTGGGTCTTGACCCAAGCTGGGTAATCAGAATGTATCATTGGGAATTTGGAATCAGAATTGAGCTCTCTCAGCTCCATCTAGTGGCCTGATAGAATAGAGATGTAAATTTGGGGAGTATTGGTGACCTGTTCTACCAGAAGGATGGAAGAGTGGGCAGAACTAGCCAACAGTGCAAGAGAATATTGAAGCAGTCCCCAAAAGGGCTATAAAAACAAAAGGTAGTCCAACTGAAAAAGAAGTCCCTGGCTCCAGCTATGCTCAGGCATCTAACCACATAAAGATGTTCCCAAGATACCCATGACCTTTATAGTAGAGTCACATTTTTACTTAAGTCAGTTTAAGTTGCGTTTCTGTGACTTAAAACCAGGTGTGCTAACAGAATTCTCTGCTAAGAAAGAAGGGGAAGTGGAGAATATATGAACATCTAAGACACATTTTTAGAATGAGAGAATATTGACACTTTCTAAATGAAGTAGGAGAAAAAGTTCTGTACTGAAATTGAGAGGTCCATGTATGAGGTCAGAAGCCTTGGAGTGGAAAAGATTTAGACTAGTGAGAGGGTCATCCTTTTTAATTAAATTCTGTAATAATTATAACAGTTGGAAACAGGGTCTAAAATGTAGTATATTCTGTAAATGGGGACAGTCACTGCCAGGAAAGTTCCAGACTAGACACCAAGAAGAGCCACAGATCTTTAATCTTGCTCATCAGCAATGCAGCTTGGAGAACAAATGATACAAAGTTATGTGAAACTTGACTCTCCTCTTAAGTATGAAAATTAGAAGAAATTTAATTTTAAAAATATTTGAGGGGCTTCTGGCCAAGATGGAGGTGTAGGTAGATATGCTTGGCTTCCTTGCACCACCAAAAGAAAAATAACAACGAATTCAAAAACAAAAAACAGCCAGAACTGTCAGAGAATTGAATTGCATGGAAGTCTGACAACCAAGAATTTAAAGAAGAAACATTCGTCCAGACTGGTAGGAGGGGCAGAGATGGGCAGCCAGGGTGGAGAGAATGTGTGGCAAGGCAGCAGCTGGCAGACCAGGCAGTCCCACATTCACATGTGGATAAAGCAGTAGGAACAACTGGGGAGTTAGGCCTCACAATCCAGGGTTCTAGATAGGGAAAATGAAGCCTTAAAATCTTTGGCTGTAAGAACCTCTGGGGTTTGCAGTGGTGGAAGAAACTACCAGTATCATAGGAGAATCCATTGGAGGCACCCATGGGGTCTTAGAATGTACACAAGACCACCCACCCAGGAATCAGCATCAGGGCAGCACCTCAAAGGGCACAATTTGCTTGCGGGAAATGGGGTAAGTGACTGAAAGCAGAACAAGAACTGAGTAGGCACTATTGTTCCCCCTCTGACCGCTCCTCCACATACAGCACCACAATGCAGAGAAGTGGGTTTCTCTGCCCTGGTGAATACCTAAGGCTCCGCCCCTTACAACATAACAGGTGCACTGAGACAAAGAAATATGGCCCAGATGAGCAAACAGATCAAAACTCCAGAAAAAAAACTAAGCAATGAGGAAATAGCCAACCTATAAGATCAGGGTTCAGAACAGTGGTAATCAGGATGCTTACTGAAATGAGTGAGTACAGCCACAAAATAAAGGAAGAAGTGAAAGCTATACAAATAAAATAAACAAAGATATACAGGGACCCAACAGCGAAGGGAAGGAAACAGGGACTCAAATCAACAATTTGGAACAAAAGGAAGAAATAAGCATTCAGCCAGAACAGAATGAAGAAACAAGTATTCAAAAAAATGAAGAGAGGCTTAGGAACCTCTGGTACAACTTTAAACATTCCAAAGTCCAAACATAGTGGTGTCCGAAGGAGAAGAGGAAGAGCAAGAAATTGAAAACTTAGTTGAAAAGATAATGAAAGGAAACTTCCCCAATCTGGTAAAGGAAATAGACATACAAGTCCTGGAAACTCAAGAGAGTTCCAAATAAGTTGGACCCAAAGAGGAACATACCAATACACATCATAATTAAATTGCCAAAGATTAAAGATAAGGAGAGAATCTTAAAAGCAGCAAAAGAAAGGCAGAGAGTTACCTACAAAGGAGTTCCCATAAAACTATCAGCTGATTTCTCAAAAGAAACCTTACAGGCAAGAAGGAGCTGGAAAGAAGTATTCAATGTGATGAAAAGTAAGGACCAACATCCAAGCTGGATATTCTATCCAGCAAAGCTATCATTTAGAATGGAAGGGCAGATAAAGTGCTTCCCGGACAAGGTCAAGTTAAAGGAGTTCATCACCACCAAGCCCTTATTATGTGAAATCTTAAAGGGACCTATCTAAGGAAAAGGAGATGATCAATAATATGAACAGTAAAATGACAACAAACTCACAACTATCAACAACTGAACCTAAAACAAAACAAAACACCAGAAACAAACTAAGCAAGTAAGCAGAATAGGAACAAAATCACAGAAATGGAGTTCAGCGGGGAAGAGGAAGTAGGGAGAATGGGGGAAAAGGTACAGAGAATAAGCATAAATGGTCAGTAGAAAATAGGGGAATTAAGAATAGTATGGGAAATGGAGAAGCCAAAGAACTTATATGTATGACCCATGGATATGAACTAAAGACACGGGGGGTGGGGGCAGTGTGGAATGCTGGGGGATAAAGGAGAGAAAAAAAATGGGACAACTGCAACAGCATAATCAATAAAATATACTTAAAAATATTCTACTGTTCCCAAAATGATGAACAGGACCATAAATACTTAGATTTCTCTTCCCATGAAAATGTTACTAATATATGTTAGGTTGAGCATTTTGAAGAAACCTTTGACAGGATTCATAGTCACAATTTTAGAGAAAAATTAGGGGCATGTCTTTGCATATACCAACTAACAACAAGCAACTCATGGATTTTCACAGTGGCCACCTTTCCAGCCAGTCAGTCAGGAACAAGAAAGTTGGTGGGGTTAGGTTGTCTCTGAGCCACAGCCCTCTTTGTGGTCCTCCTGCAATCTGTTTGATTTCCTACTGGATGATGACCAAATGAAATCCTACCGTCAACTTCCACCCATGCAAGAAACTGCCAGAACCCCAGTACCAGTTGCCAGAATTGCTACCTGATCTTGTCAGGCCCAAAAGAGACATCCCCCAGGCTCTAGCTAAACAAAGCCTTTCTTTTCCCACTGGGATCAGAACCTGAATTTCATTTGTGTAATCAGAATGACCAGGAAAGCTCTGCCCTCAGTGATTCCTTAGGGCAGGAAATTGAAAAGTGGTTTCTACCACAGCACACAATAAGAAATATTTTTTAAAAACTATCATATAGTATGTGTAAATATGAAACTGAAACAACATCAGTTAGTGTAATTACTGACATGTAGAACTTAATTATGCCCTTTTTTTTGTTTTATGCTTCTTCTCTCTGCTTTTTTTCTGTTTTCTGTTTCCCATCTTCTTAAAGATTATTTGAACATTTTCTAGAATTCCATTGGGATTTCTCTATAGTGTTTTTGAATGTATCTCTTTGTTCTTCTAGCAGTTGCTCTACATATTACATTTTGTATATATAACATCACAATTTACAAATGTCATCATTTTACCAATTCAGATGAAGCACAGAAAACTTACTCATTTTTTATCATTTTGCTTTCTCTCATTTATAATTGTATTAAACATTTTCTTTACATACATTTAGGACCACATCAGTGTTATAACTGTATCACCCATCAAACCTTATTTAGAACACTCAAAAGGATAGAGTCTATTCTATTTACCCATATTTTTTGCTTACAATGTTATTTCTTCCTAATGTTCCATGCTTCATCCTTTTATCCCTTTATGTTTACAGGACATCATTTAGCAATTCTTTTAGAGTTAGGTCTTCTAGCAACAAATTGTTTTAATTTTCTCTTGTCTAAGAATGTGTTGCTTTCCCCCTCATCCATGAAGGATATTTTTCCTGGGTATAGGATTCTGATAGTTTTTTTTCTTTCAGCACTTTAAAAAAGAATAGTATGCTACTTCTTTCTAGCCTCCATGGTTACTGATGAGAAATGCACTGTCATTCAAATTTCCTCTCCTAAGTAAGTGATTTTCTCTGGCTGCTTTTTTATTTGTTTATTTATTTATATTTTTAAAGTATATCTTATTGATTATGCTAATACAGTTTTCCCAAATTTTCTCCCTTTATCGCCCCTCCACCTAGCACCCAACAACCCTCCAGTATTTCCCCGACTTAGTTCATGTCCATGGGTTGTACACATAAGTTCTTTTAATTCTCTATTTCCTATATCATTCTTAACCTCTCCCCGTCTATTTTATGCCTACCAATTATACTTCTTATTCCCTGTACATTTCCCCCCATTTCTCTCCTCCCTCTCGCCCCTAAAAATCCTCCATGTGGTGTCCATTTCTCTGATTCTTTTCCTGTTCTGTTTGCTTAGTTTTTGTTTTCATTGTTTTTCTTTTTTAGGATCAGTTGTTGATAATTGTGGGTTTGTTGTCATTTTACTGGTCACAGTTTTTGATCTTCAGTTTCTTAGATAATTACCTTTAACATTTCATATAATAGGGGCTTAGTGATGATGAACTCCTTTAACTTGATCTTATTTGGGAAGCATTTTATCTGCCTTCCATTCTAAATGAGAGCTTTGCTGGATAGAGTAATCTGGGATGTAGGTCCTTGTCTTTCATGACTTCAAATACTTCTTTCCAGTCCATTCTTGCCTTTTAGGTTACTTTTGAGAAATCAGCTGATAGCCTAATGGGAACTCCTTTATAGGTAACTGTCTCCTTTCCTCTTGCTGCTTTTAAGATTCTCTCCTTATCTTTAATCTCGAGTAGCTTAATGATGATGTGCCTTGGTGTGCCTCCTCTTTGGGTCCAAATTCTTTGGGACTCTGAGCTTTCTGGACTTCCTGGAAGTCTACTTCTTTCACCAGATTGGGGAGATTTCCCTTCATTATTTGTTCAAATAAGTTTTCAATTTCTTGCTCTTGTTCTTCCCCTTCTGGCAACACTATAATTCGGATATTGGAACGTTTATAGTTGTCCCAGAGGTTCCTAAACCTCTCCTCATTTTTTGAATTCTTGTTTCTTCATTCTTCTCTGGTTGGATGTTTATTTCTTCCTTTTGTTCCAAATCATTGATTTGAATCCTGGTTTCCTTCCTGTCACTGTTGGTTCCCTGAATATTTTGCTTCATTTCACTTTTGGTATCTTTCATTTGCTCCTTCATTTTATGACCAAGCTCAATAAGTTCTGTGAGCATTTTGATTACCAGGGTTTTGAACTCTCCATCAGATAGGTGGGCTATCTCCTCATCGCTTAGCTCTTTTTCCAGAGTTTTGCTCTGTTCTTTCATTTGGGCCACATTTCTTTGCCTCAGTGCATCTGTTCAGTTGTAAGTCAGTGGGGTTTTGGGTATTCTCCAGGGCAGGGCAACCCTCCCTGTTGCACTGTGGTGCTGCCTGTGGGGGAGCAGCCAGAGAGGGAACAATGCAGCTCACTTGCTTCGCTCTAGCCCCACTTTCCACCTGTGAGACTGGGAGTTTCTCCCACGGTGGCAACTTTTGCTATAGTCCACAGTCAGCTCTGAGTCTCAGTTTCCTGTTCAGCCAAACCCTCCCACATGGTCCACAGTCTTGCCCTGGGTTCTCTCAGTCAGCCCCTGACTAACTGCACTGTCTTATCCGACACCTCGCCCCAGGTCCTTTCAGCTGGCCCTGCCTACGTGGTCCACCACCTTACCTCGGGTCTTCTCTGCCCCCGCAGTCACCCGGCTGCCTGGCTCCTTCCTACCAGTCCGGTTGAATGTTTCTTTAATTCTTTTGTTTTCGGAGTTCCATGAGTTTGATTTTCTGGCACTTCTGGTTGTTTATTGTTTTTAGATTGGTTGTTATCCTCCTTTTGGTTGTTCGAGGTAGCGAAGGGTTTCTACCTATACCTCCATATTGGCCAGAACTCTCTCTGGCTGCTTTTAAGATTTTTTTTTTTGTCTTTAGTGTTCAGGAGTATAATTATATTGATGTGAATTTCCTTGGGTTCATCCCATTTGAAGTTTGCTCATCTTTTTGAATCTGTATGTTTATGTCTCTTGCCAAATATGGGAAGTTTGCCCTGGCCAGTGTGGCTCATTGGTTGGAGCATCGTTCTATAACCAAAAGGTTGTAGGTTTAAGTCCTGATCAGGGCACATATCTAGGTTGCAGGTTCAGAACCCAGACTAGGTGCTTACAGGAGGCAACCAATCAATGCTTCTCTCTCACATTGATGTTTCTCTCTCTCCCTTCCTCTCTCTCTCTCTAAAAACAATGAAAAAGTATCCTTGAGTGAGAATAAAAAAAATTGGGGGAAGTTTTCCGCCATTATTTCTTCAAGTACTATTTTTTTTTTAGAGAGAGAGGATTTGTTCTTCCACTTATTTGTGGATTCACTGGTTGCTTCTTATATGTGCCCTGACTGCAGATCAACCCACAACCTTGATGTTTCGGGACATTGCTCTAACCAACTGAGCTACCTGGGCAGAGCCTCTTCACATACTTTTTCAGCCTTGCTTCCTTTCTCCTCTCCTTCCAGGACTCCAGTGACATGAATAACATGAATACTAAGTCTTTTTTTTTCTTTAGTTCCCAGTTCCCTTAGCCTCTGTTCATTTTTTAAAATCTGTTTTCTCTATTGTTCAGATTAGGTAATTTCTATTCTATCTTCCATTTCACTAATTCTTTCATCTATCCCCTCCATTCTGCTTTTGAGTTCATCCACTAAGCTTTTTATTTTGATTATTATATTGTACTTTTAAGTTTTAAAATTTCTATTTAGTTTTCCTTTGGGGCATTATTTTTTATTGTAAAAGAAAAAAAAAACTCCTTGGGATCTTAATGGAGAAAAGGAGTATTTCACTCAGAACAGACACCAGGATACAAAATTACAAGTGCTTGACCCCAGTCTTGTCTCCCTCTCCTCTAAAAGCAGAGATGGGAAGGAGATGGTAGAAACAAACAAGAAACTCTGTAAAACTAAGACTTCAAACCACTAAAATATTATTAAAATCTAAGCTCCTATTTTGCTTAAAAATTTTTTTAATATATCAAAAGATCTGCTTTAGTGACATGCTAGTCCCTCAGAAAAGAACTCAGCACCCTCTGACAGGAACATGCATGTTCCAGTTGACCAGCCAACTTGTATTTCTAAACCCCTGTTCATACATGTGTCTTTAAACCAAGGCCAGGGTCTTGGGTAATGGGTGACTGCTGCTGCTATAACATGCTTCTTCCTGTTAACCAGTGTCCACCCCCTCCAGAAGGGCAGGGCAGGGCATGGAGAAACCCTTAAATGGTAGTGAGGGTTAACAGTCCCTAACAGCAAACTTTCCAAGCATCTCCACCCTCAGCCCCCCATTCCCACTAAAAAGGAGCCTTCTTTCTAACCAGAGTACTTGCCTCAAATTTGGCTCCTGGTGACCAGAATGGTTTTTCTACTTCAGAAAAAGCATACATATCTGCACACCCATGTATATAATTTCTTTGATTTTACATTTAAATATAAAAATACTACTCTGATATGTGTTATAAATGGAGCACCAAGGAATGCAAGCTTTTTCTTCTAAGGTAGGGCTATCTACCCCATTCCTCCCATCCCTTTATGTTGAACTTGTCTTCAAATGAGGGCATTTAGCTGCAGGCCAGGGAAGCACAGCATGGTGAGAGGCATCTTCCTGACTGACTCCCACACTCCCCTCTCTCCTAATTCTCACTTTAATTAGAAATCTGGTTATAACTTTTTAAGAGATGTAACTTTCCACCAAGAGGGAATATCTTACCTAACCACAGAGTAAGCCCAGGCTCCCCAGCCCCTTCAGCCACCTGGAAGAAGAAAAAGGTCCTTCCCCTTCCTTCACCAATACTATGCTCACTGTCTGGACAGCTACGCCTGTTGTACAAACATCTGGTTAAGTGAAGCAGTGGTTATGTTTCCCTGCCCTGTCTCCCCACTAATGCACTAGAAAGCTTCAGTGATGGGGGCAAAAAGGGTATTTGTATGTGAAGAGATTAAGAACTTGACCCCTCTAACCTGGCCAAAAAAACAAAAACCAAAAAACCAAAAAACAGGAGATATTAACTGGGCATGAAGAATGAAAAAAGACCTTGATGTTCTGCCCTCTGAGTTATGGCTATTATGACAATTGATAGGGGGCAAGAGTGGGAGTGGATGAAGAATCAGTTAGAAGGGGTTCAATGGCTACAAGTCTAGTCCACTTCATTTTTGGGCTGGAAGGGCTCATCACCAGTTTTGTTGGAAGACACGTGCAGATGAGGGCTTCTGTCACCCCTTATGGGTCACAGTTGGCAGAAGGGCACCAGTTCTTCATAGTAACCCTTCTTCTCCTGGCCAACAGCCCAGGGAATGCGGATGCTAGCGCTGTAGTTGCCACACAGGCAGAAAAGTTGTTCATGTTAGAGGTTTCATTGAATCCGGTCAGGCGTCCCTTGGGATATAGGCTTGAATATGGTACTAGTGCCACTTGCTCAGCTTCTCGATGGACTCCTCCATTTACTTCAGGTCATTCTCCTCTCACATGGCCTTGGTGCTGAAGTTGGTGTGGCAGTCCGCAGCTTTCCAATTCCCAAGAACTGGCTTGGGATCAAGGGTTACTATCACTCCAATGTCTTCACACACTCGGTGCAAGAAGTACTGGGTCACCCAGAGATGATCTCCCATGTCCATTCCTTCACAGGGTCCTATCTGGTATTCCCACTGGGCAGGCATGACCTTGGCATTTGTCCCCACAATCTTGATGCCACTGTACAAGCAGGCCTGGTAGTGAGCCTCCAGTGTCTCTGCTGTAGGCTTTGTCTGCTCCCACGCCACAGTAGTATGGACCTTGGGGCCCAGGGAAGCCATTGGAAGGCCAACCAAAAGGGTGTCCATCTGTGACCATGAGAGTACGTTCCTGCTCTGTTTCAAACCGGGGCGCTGAATGCTCACCTATTATCCGTTTACAGATGTGCCTTAACTTGGTCTGTGCAGGCTTTCGGTTGTACTTTAAGACTTCACACAACACCAGCTTGCTGGGGTCCTGGAGGAAAGGATCCTGAAACATGGCAGCAGGAACAAGATACATGTCACTGCTGGACCCTTCAGACTCTAAAGTACTAGAGCCATCAAAATTCCACTAGGGCAGTTCTACACAGTCAGGCTCACTGTCCAGGGTCCGGGTCTTGCAGCGCAGTCCTTCCTCAGTACCGTCAGTCTAGACACACATTGTTGGACTTTGTCCCCCTGAGGCAGAGACATGTACACCTGCTGGATGGCTTTGTTCAAGTGGGAACTCTCTGAGGTGGCCATGGTGGGAGATGTTCTGGGGGGTGAGCAGGTGGCAGGGCGGGCAGGCCTTGAGAGTGAGGTGCAGGGAGAAGAGAGGAAGCCGGGAATCTGCTCAGATGCTCAGTTCTTCTCCCATCCCTGGCTCTGCCTTAGTTTTTCTATATACCTTGCATTACTTTGCTGAAACTTTTAGCTCATTAAAGCCCTTTTTTCCATCATGGTTGCTTTAAAGTCATTGCCAGACAATGTGAATAGCTCTGTCACCTCCATGTTTGCCTTTATTTCCTTTTCTTTCTTTTTCATTCAATTCAAGATTATTTTCTATTGGAACCTTAATATTTTAGTATTATGTTTTACAACTTTGGATCTTATTTAAGCCTTCTATTTTGGCTGGTTTTCTGTGATGCTATTTTGGCAGGGGAGATACTGCCTTTCAGCCAGATGGAGACAGATGTCCAGATTGCCAAATTGACACCTGAGAGGGGACTCCTCTTTACTAAAGATGGGAGTGAAAGTCCAGGATCTCCATGTAGTCTCCACTGACAACAGAGGAGGAGAGGGGAGTCTCATCACTGGCCAGCTGGGATGAAACTGTAACTCCCTAATTGGCTTTCTCTGATACCACCTGGCAGAATTATTGGTAAACATCATTACAACCTCATAAGGGTGGAAGGAAGTATAGGTTTACATTCAACCTTTGCCCGTGTGGTTGGGTTGTAGTTTTTTGCTTATTTGTTTTCCTGTGGTGTTTAGCTAGAGTAAAATGTTATTATCTTAAATTTCTGTCATGCTAGTCTAACCCTTTCCTGGTCCTCTGACTAGAGAAAGGATGCTATTGTTGAGGATTTTTTGGACTATGCCTGTTGACACTTTGAGTTGCTGGCTTCTTCAGTTCCAAGTCTGAGATCTATGAGGAAAAAAGAAAACCCAGGGCATTGACCACCATGGCATTACTCAGGTCCTGGGGTATTTAGCCAGCCTGCCTTCTCTTTCCACATTTCAGGTATTTGTTTTATATATATGTGTGAGGTTTACTTAGTAAGAGGAATAGCAAAGTATGTCTATTTCTCATTCCTCGTAGCTAAATTCTATGGGATGTTTATAGCAAGCCAGTGGTTTTTCCAATACCAATGGACCAGATTAGTAGCTGAGAGGGAGTGCACATAAAAATAAAAAAGAAGCCCTGGCTGGTGTAGCTGAGTGGATTGAGCGCAGGCTGCGAACAAGAGGGTCACCAGTTCAATTCCCAGTCAGGGCATATGCCTGGGTAGTGGGCCAGGTCCCCAGTGGGGGCCACATGAGAAGCAACCACACATTGATATTTCTCTCCCTCTCTTTCTCCATCCCTTCCCTTTTCTCTAAAAATAAATAAATACATTTTTAAAAAACTTTAAAAAAATAAATAAAAAAGAAGAGGAGCAAGTGCTGAGTCCTGGGGACTTCTGTCTAGAGGGAAAAGGAGGAAGAAATAGCAAGGAAGCTAAGAAGGCACAGTTTGTGAGGTAGGAGGAAAAACAAGAGAGCAAGATTACTAATATTAATGACCTTTTTAAAAGTTTAGTTAAGCGGGGACATAATCCTGACTACAATAGGTTTGAGAAAGAATGCAGAAGGAGCAAGTTACCAAAGTCACATATTGTCTGATTCCATTTATATGAAATATCCAGAATAGGCCAATCTGTAGAGACAAAAGTAACTTAGTGGTTGCCTAGGGCTGGGGGGGGCAGCAATTTGGGGGACTGGGGATGGGGAATGACTTCTAATGGGCATGAGGTTTCTTTGGAGGGGATGAAGAAAATGTTTTTACATTAGATTGTGGTGATTGTTGTACAACTCTTGAGATTTTTAAAAAATTGAACTGTACACTTTAAATGGATAAATTTTATAGTCTGAATTATATTTCAATAAAGATGTTTAGGGAGGGAGGGAAGGAAGGGAGGAAGGAAGGATGGGAGGAAGGGAGGGAGGGAGGAATGGAGGGAGGGAGGGAGGAAGGAAGGAAGGAAGGAAGGAAGGAAGGAGAAAATGACACACACTGGTAAAAAAGTGAACTTTTATGCAGTACTAATTTCCTTTATATAGAAAGTGTCAATAACTCGACAAAAAATGGTAAAAGATAAAACAGACAAATATTTAAAAAACATGCTTAACTCATAGTAGTAGAGCTATAAATATAACATTTATTTCAACTATCAGACTGACAAAATCCCAAAGTTTGATAACATTCAGCAAGATCTTAGGTGAAGAGGTACTCTCATACATCGCTAGTGGGAGTGTAAATTGGAAAACCCCCCTTTGGAGAGCAGTTTAGCAGTATCTATTGATCAAAATTACAAATGTATATACACTTAAACCAGGTATTCCTACTTCTAGTAATTATCTTACATTCTTATTTCCAGATGTGGGAAATGACTTCCATGCAAGCTTATCCATATAATTGCATCTTTCTTTGTAACATCAAATAACTGGAAACAAATGTCCATTAGGAGGAGACCAATAAAAGGCAATGAGGAGACTCTTCATGTATTAAGAGAAAGTTCCCCATGATGTATATGTATTGTTAAGGAAAAATACAAGGACAAGAGGCAGCATTATTTATTTTATATATATATATATATACATACACACACACATACACACACACATATATATGATGTAATAGAATATATTTGTAGCAACCAAAAAAATTTATGAAGATATAAACAAAGAAACTAATAATTCTAGATAACTGAGCAGGCTGAGAGGGATACTGGAAGATAGGGAAGAAAGCTGTAAGACTTTTCATAATTTTTGAAACTTTAATCATATATTTTAGAAGAGAGACTGTGAAGTAAGAAAGTAGAAATATTAAGTATAGCAATTTATCGTTTGTTTGGATTGCTATAAAAATACCACAGACTGGGAAGCATATAAACAACACAAATTTATTTCTTATAGTTCTGGTGGTCATGAAGTCCAAGATCAAGGTTCCGACAGATTCAGGGTCTGGTTAGAACTAACTTCCTCACAGGCACCTGTCTTCTCGCTGTCTTTACATGGCCAAAGGGCATGGAAATTTTGGAGGGCCTCTTTTATAAAGGCCTTAAAACCATTCAGGAGAGTTCACCCTCTTGACCTCATCACCTCCTAAACGCCCACCTCCTAAGACTGTCAGATTGGGCGTTAGGATTTCAACACATGAATTTTAGGAACAAAAATTCAACCTACAGCACAATTATTATAGATTTGCAATAAAGAAGAGGGTGGAGATTTGCATAGAAGTGGTAGCCACTGCAAAAGGAAGGTTGTGGGTCAAAATGGGATTTTTAAAGATGGGAGATATTCCAGCATGTTTTTAGGCTAATTGGGATGATCCAGACATTTAGGATTTTTCCTGCCTTTTGGTATATTACTGAACCTTTTAATTAACTCCATTATATCTCTGTGGGTTTTTTTTGCTTATGTGTTTCTTTCTCCATTAAGTAAAAAATGCCCTGAAATCAGGGACCATCTGGACCCTCTCTTTTCATCTCTTGCCCCCGGCCTGATGCTGTCTTCCTTAAAGTAGATGCTCAGCACATTTGTTGAAGGATGTTGTTGAAGATCCTCCCCACCATCTGAAGAAGCTGTCCACCATCTGAATCAATCCAGAACACTTTAGCTCCAAGTTCAGGCTTCCATCTCCTGTTTGTAGCAAGGTCAGCTTGGGTTGAAATACTTTGGAAAGTCTCCCCATATCAGCACGGCTTAAAGCAGACAGCAGTGAGAATGACCTGAGCCAAGTTAGAGGGACATGAGTAATAAGTGATGATGATGTGGTGGCAGGGATGACAAGAATAGCTAACGCTCATTGAAAGTCTACTGTGCGTCAAGAACCGTTTAATTTTTTCCACACATTAGTTCCCTTATCCATGACAGGAACTCTAGGAGGAAGGTACTGTCACTATTTTTTAGATGGAGAAACTAAGGCACAGAGATAATAAGTTGTCCAAGGTCACACTGCTATTAAGGAATGAAAATACATGGGGCAAAAAGACTGCCTTGAAACAGTGACTTGATCTGACTTTAAAAAAAAAACAGGTTTGCTCTTGCACTTTCCCTGTCATCCTCTTTCCCTCCTGCCTACCACCAATTATTTCATAAATGTATACCAGAGTTTATTTTCCACAACTCTTAAAACCATCCCTTAGTCCCTGACTCATGGGGTAGGAAATCTATTGTAACTCTTGCTGCTGAATATAGTTACAGAAAAAATGCCAAGTATTCTTAGCTTAATTTTTTAAAAAATTTAACTTCCTTTCCCAAACACAGTGACATGTTTTAAAATTAGTTTCTTCCTACCAGTAGAAATTGCCCTTGAAATTTAGTTTTTTGTGTGCAAAATGATTTATTTTTCTTGTTTCCTTGACTTTGGCCAAATATGAAACAGCTTACTAAAGATGCACAAACGCATTTCCTCCCTTACTACTTTCTTTCTGTATTTATACCTCTCTTTATAAAATATCCCTCATCTCAAACATACTAAAAAACTCACTTAGTGAATTAGGGAAAATTTTACCTTTACTGATTGCTTCTAGGTTTACTTTAACTTGAATTATCAATCCCCCCAACCCCATTCTTATGTTACAGTCCTAACCCTCAGTTCGTCAGGATGTGACTGTATTTGGCGATATGGTCTTTAAAGAGGTCGTTCAGTTAAAATGAGGTTATTACAATGGGCTTTAATCCAATGACTAGAGGAATGACCATGTGAAGACACAGAGAAGATAACCATCTATGAGCCAAGAAGAGGCCTCAGAAGAAACCGAGCCTGCCAATATCTTGTTCGCAGACTTCTAGCTCTGAAATTGTGAGAAAATAAATTTCTGCTGTTTAGCCACCAGTTTGTGGCATTTTGTTATGGGAGCCCTAGAAATTACTACAGGCCCCCACTCAAAGCCCACCTCTTTTACTGTGTTAAACACCCTCCAAACCTGTGTGCCCAACAGCCTACTGGATGTCTCCACTCGGTGTGTCCAGAACATCTCCCCATTTCCCCTACTTCCTGTTCCTGGCAACCACTATTCTATCTCTGTTTCTATGAGTTTGGCTTTTTTTTTTTTTTTAAGATTTTTGTTTTTATTTATTTTTAGAGAGGGAAAGGGAGAGAAGAAGAGAGGGAGAGAAATATTGATATGCAAGAGAAATATTGATCAGTTGCCTCTCACACATCCCCAACTGAGGACCTGACCTGCAACCCAGGCATGTGCGCTGACCTGGAATTGAACCAGCAACCTTTCGTTCAGAGGCCAATGCTTAATCCACAAAGCTCACACCGGCTGGGGCAGCTTTTTTTTTTTTTTAAGACTCCACATATAAGTGAGATCATATAGTATTTGCCTTTGCTGACTTATTTCACTTAGCATAATGCCCTCAAGTTCCACCCATGCTGTGACAAATGGCAGAATTTCCTTCTTTTTATAGTTGAATAATATTCCATTTTATGTGTACACATTTTCTTTATCCATTTTGCATTGATTGGACACTTAGGTTGTTTCCATGTCTCAGCTATTGTGAATAATTTGGCAATGAACAAGGGGGTGCAGATATTTCTTCAAGGTCCTGTTAGTTCCCAGGGTGATGGGACTACCTCTAGAATAACAGTCTTGTTAGGGTGGAGCCAACAATGAGGATGTTGCTGGGTCTACAGTGGGGTTTATGGTTGTGGGGCTTGTTAACAGGACCTTGTGCAGCATGGATCCTGTCTGATTCCTGGTAGGCTGGGACTGCCCCCAGTACCTTGTTCAGCAGAGTGGTGCTAGGACAAGGGTTTGCTTCAGGTTTCACACCAGGGTCCTTAGATAGCAAGCGCATTGCCAGGGGCGTGGATGAAGGTAGTTCCCACCAGGTCCCTGGGAGGGTCTGGTTAATTGGATAGATCCCTGAGTAGGCAGGACTGGATCTGGACTGTGGCTAAGAAGGCCTGAAACCAAGACCCAGGCCTATCTCAGGTTTCACAGCCACCATTGAGTCTGCAGGTCTGGCTCTCAAGGCATGGATTGGTGTGTCTCCTGACAGATTCCTGGGCAGCCAAGACTATTCCGTGACCACAGCTAGAGAGGCCTGAGTCAAGTATAGGGCTCTTTCAGGATCTCTGGGACACAGACAGGAGTGTTTCCCGCTGGGTCCTCCTGCCAGTGAGACTTCACAGACTGCACCTAGGACGGGCTGGAGCCCAGTTACAGGACTACTTCAACATCTATAGTCTGACCAAATTTAGCTGGCTTTCTTCCAGAAGCACCTGACCACAGGTGAGTGGCTGGAGCTAGTCCATGGGTCACTTCAGGGTCCACAGCCAGGACTACAGTCTGTATGCCAATTACCTGATGCCCAGATGGGCATGACTCTTCCTGGATCCCCTAGCACATGATGCTGGTGGCAGGACCAAAGCCAAACAAGGCTGTAGACAAGTCCTCAGGAATATGGAGCTATTTCTGGGTCTTAGCCTCAACCATGGTCAGTGAGCCAGCTGCCCGGGTGTGAGCTGCCTTGTCAAAATGACTCTCCTCAGTCTTGGACTACACAGGGCTTTCACAATCTACCTGGATCCCAAAGTTTCCACAAGGGCACTTTTGTCCCTAGGTGGATGCCAAGTTGTTGCTGGCTGGTGGGATGAGAGGGATTGAGCAAAGAATGTCTTACTACTTTTCATATTCCTTTTATATAGTTTTGACTCCTATGTAAATATTTTCAAAATAAATTGAAAGTATTAAAAAGAAAACTACAAAATTTAACATATAGTCACCCCACTGTATCTGTGAGTTCTGCATCCATGAATTCAACTAAATGCAGATCATAAACATTTAGAAAAATATGTTGTTATTGCTGACTTGTGCTATGTAGTTAGGCCTATCATGGTTGTTGCATCTGTACTGAACATGCAGACTTTTTTCCTTGTCATTATTCCCTAAAAAATACAGTATAAAAACTATTTATATAGCATTTACATTGTATTAGGTATTATAAGAAATCTAGAAATGACTTCAAGTACAAGCATATATTGTGGATATTATGGTTTTAGTTCCTGACCACCATAATAAAGTGAACATCATAATAAAGTGAGTCATATGAATTTTTTGGTTTACCAGTGCATATAAAAGTTGTTTCCAATACCATAGTCTAACTGAGTGTGCAACAGTGTTATGCTTAGAAAAACAATGTGTGTGCCTCAATTTAAAAATATTTTATTGCTAAAAGATGTCAACCATCATCTGAGCCTTCAGTGAGTCGAAATCTCTCTGTTGGTGGAGGGCTCTGCCTCAGTGTTGATCAGTAATCTGCTTACTGATCAGGATGATGGTTGCTGAAGGTTGGAGAGGCTGTGGCAATTCTTAAAAATAAGACAATAATTAAGTTTGCCACACTGACTCTTCCTTTCAAGAACAACTTCTCTGTAATATGTGATGCTATTTGATAAATAACATTTTACTCACAATAGAACTTCTTTCAAAACTCGAGTCAATCCTCTCAAACCCTCCCGCTTCTTCATCAACTAAGTTTATGTAATATAGGGGACCGTTCCACATGGCATGGGGAATGTAGCCCAGCCTGATTCGGAAAACTGATGGGGAGTGAGGTTAGTACACAAGACCCTTGCCCATGGATAAATTCTCCCGTGGGGAATCAGGCCTGCATTGTACCTAGGCTGCTTTGAGGCTTGCTCTTGCTAAAACTCCCTCACCCTGAATTGAGGCAGCAAATGTTTACTACGTATCTTTAAAGAAACTTCCTAAAATCTATGCTAAACCTCCCGAGGACAAGTGTAACCAGTTCAACTACTTTTCCCCTTGCATTTGCAAATATCCTTCCTCTTTGATGTAATTAGCAACATCCTCTTCTTTGTTTTCTGTAAAAGGTAACCACCTAAAGTGAACCTATGCATAGTAAATGAGGACCATCCTTGATGTAATGTGCCCAGAAAAGCAATAAAAGCCTATTCAGGCAGCAGTTGGGGCTCTCTGTCAGAGAGTGGCCATGTTGTCCCTTTTTCTCCACAGGACTTCTGCAGTCCATGTGAATTTGTTCATCACATACACAACACATGGACCCCACGGACCGGGGTCCCCATCAATGTAACATTCTAAATCTTGTGTTGTCATTTCAACAGTCTTCACAGCATCTTCACCAGGAGTAGATTCCATCTCAAGTAACCACTTTCTTTCCTCATCTATGAGAAGTAACTCCTCACTGTTAAAGTTTTATCATTGTGAGACTGCAGCAATTCAGTCACCTCTTCAGGCTTCTAATTCTACTCTCTTTGTATTTCCACCACATCCACAGTTACTTCCTCCACTGGAGTCTTGAATCCCTCAAAGTCATCCATGAGGGCTGAAATCAACTTCTAAATTTCTGTTAATGTTGAAATTTTGACCTCTTCCCATGAATCACAAATGTTCTTACTGGCATGTAGAATGGTGAATCCTTTCCAGGTTTTCAGTTTACTTTGCCCAGATCCATCAGAGGACTCACTACCTGTGGCAACTATAGTCTTACAAAATGCATTTCTTAAATAGTAAGACTTGAAAGTTTAAATTACTCCTTCATCCATGGACTGCAGAATGGATGTTGTTTGGGTAGGCATGAAAACAACACTAATTTCATTGTACATCTCCATCAGAGCTCTTGGGTGACCAGCTGCATTGTCCATGAGCAGTAATATTTTGAAAAAAAAAAAACTTTTTTTCTGAGCAGTAAGTCTCAGTAGTGGGCTTAAAATATTCAATAAACCATGTTGTAAACAGATACGCTGTCATTGAAGCTTTGTTGTTCTATTTATAGAGCACTGGCAGAGCAGATTTAGCATAATTCTTAAGGGCCTTAGGATTTTCAGAACAGTAAATGAGGACTGGCTTCAACTTAACCACCAGCTGCATCAGCCCCTAACAAAAGACTCAGCCCACCCTTTAAAGCCTTGAAGACCAGCACTGACTTCTCCTTTCTAGCTATGGAAGTCCTAGATGGCATGTTCTTGCAATATAAGGCTGTTCTGTCTACACTGAAAATCTGTTGTTTAATGTAGCCATGTTCATTCATTATCTTAGCTACATCTTCTGGATAGCTTGCTTGGGCTTCCACATCAGCTCCTGTTGCTTCCCCTTGAATTTTTATGTTAGGGAGACAACTTCTTTCCTTAAACCACACGAACCAACCTCTGCTAGCTTCAAATGTGCCTTCTGCAGCTTCCTCACCTCTCTCAGCCTTCATGGAATTGAAGAGAGCTGGGTCCTGCTCTGGATTAGGCTTTGGCTTAAGGGAATGTTGTGGCTGGTTTGATCTTCTATCCAGGCCACGAAATATTTCCTTATCAGCAATAAAGCTGTCTCACTTTCTTATTTGTATGTTCACTAGAGTAGCACTTAAAATTTTTTTCTGCCGTGGCTGGTGTAGCTCAGTGGATTGAGCATGGGCCTGTGAACCAAAGGGTCACTAGTTCAATTCCCAGTAAAAGGACATGTCTGGGTTGCAGACCAGATCCCCAGTACAGGGCACATGAGAGGCAACCACACATTGCTGTTTCTCTCCCTGTCTTTCTCCTTCCCTTCCCCTCTCTCTAAAAATAAATAAATAAAATCTTTAAAAAATAATAAAAATTTTTTAATTTTTTGATTTTAGAGAGAGGAAGGGACAGGAGGGCGGGTGGGGACAGGGAAAGGGAGGGACGGTAGGAGGGAGGGAAAGGGAGGGAGGGTAGGAGGGAGGGAAAGAGAAACATTGATGTGTTGCACCACTTATGTATGCAATCATTGGCTGACCCCTACATGTGCCCCAACCAGGAATCAAACCCGAAACCTTGGCATGGTGGGACAACACTGTAACTGACTGAGCTATCTGGCCAGGGCTAGAGTAGCACTTTTAATTTCCTGAAAAACTTTGGCTCTGCAGTCATAGCTTGGCTGACTAGCACAAGAGGCCTGGTTGTCAGCCTATCTCAGCTTTGGGCATCCCTTCCTCGCTAAATGCAATCATTTCTAGCTTTTGATTTAAAGTGCGAGGTGTACTACTCTTCCTTTCACTTGAACACTGAAAGACCATTGTAGGGTTATTAACTGGACTGATTTCAATACTGTGTGTCTCAGGGAATAGGGAGGCTCAAGTAGAGGGAGAAAGATGGGGGAAGGCTGCTTGGTGGAACAGGTAGAATACATACAACTTTTCTCAATTATCTTTGCCATCTTATGCCCCAGCCAGGTAGCACAGTTAGTTAGAGTGCCATCCCCATACACCAAATTTGCAGGTTCAATCCCTGGTCAGGGCACATACAAGAATCAAGCAATGGCCCTGACTGATGACATGCAGTGGGTTTGGCTTGTCCTACAAACTGAAAGGTCACTGGTTCGATTCCTGGTCAAGGCACGTCTAGGTTGCGGACCAGGTCCCTGGTTGGGTGCATGAGAGAGGCAACTGATCGATGTTTCTCTCACACATCAGTGTTTTTCTCCCTCTCTTCCCCTCACTCTAAACATAAATAAAATCTTAAAAAAATAGAATCAACCAATAAATGCATAAATAAGTGGAAGAAATCTCTCTCCCCCCTCTCTAAAAATCAATAAATAAAAAATAAAAACTTTGCCATCTTATGTGACATCCCAAAATAATTACAATAGTAATATCAAAGATCACTGATCACAAATCACTATAACAAATATAATTTAAAAAGTTTGAAAAATGTTGTGAGAATTATCAAAATGTGACAGAGACATGACACGAGCAAATGCTGTTTGAAAAAATGCCACCCATAGACTGCTAAAAGTAGGGTTGCTACAAAACCTACAATTTGTAAACATATCTGTGAAGCTCAATAAAACGAGTTATGGCTGTATATGGAAGGATGTTCAGTTTATATGCAAATACTACTCCATTTTATATAAGTGACTTAAACATCTGTGGATTTGTTATCTGAAGCATATTCTGGAACGAAGGGACAAATGTAAACAGAAACAAATTACCCTAACAATATATATCAAATTGAAATGTAATCAGATAAAAATTAATTTTAAGAAATTTTTGAGTACAGAATTTTGACTGTATATTGCTGGTGGGGGATATAGTCCAGGGACCAAAAAACTACAAGGAAATCTTAAATTATACTTACTAGGTTTGCTAATTATAGTTATATCAGTCTCATAACCCTGAAACTATTTTGTATACATTGTAGGATATAGAGAAAATAATCCATTGATGTCTTGGGAAGCAGGGTTTTCACTGTGGAACATGCAAATGTAGAAAAAAATAGAATCTTGTAGAGTTAAAGTTGAATAGGAATATCAGTATGTACTCATTTAAAATGTACTTTTATATATATTAGCTTGTCCAGTGATAGGGCCTCCTATCAATCACCCAAGAAGCCATGAGCACATCTAACACCCAGATCTTGGTTTCCAAATACCACACCCCACTCAATGGAAACAGAGTTTTTAAGAGAACTGGCTGACTCAGGATCTCATGCAATATAAGAACAAAGTGAATCTAGAATATTTGTGCCAGAATAAAGGTCTCAAAGCCTAATGGGTTTATGTCAAAAGAACAAAGACGTAGTTTAAAGATATCTTGACTCTAAATGTGAGGAAACCATCACACATATCCAGAATGTGGGCTATTCCACAGAACAAGTGACTTGCAATCATAAAATCAATGTCATAAGAAGTAAAGAAAACAAGGGTGGTGCTGCTGGGGGCAATTGCTCTCAATTAATCTAGAGAGACTTAATAATCAAATTCAATGCATGAACTTTGATTAGCTCCTGGAAAGTGTGAGGACAGGGAATGGAAGGGTAAAGAAGGTATTTGGGGATGATTGGTAAAATTTATATATGATACCTAAGTAAAATTAAGTTTTAGGTGTGATTATGATA
>CM052540.1:59566839-59593608 GCA_028533065.1 Trachops cirrhosus | reverse complement strand
TCTTAGGTCCATTCTTTTCAGAGAATGGTTGCCCGTCATTGACTATCCAATCAAGCTGAAGGGAATAGCAGAGCAGGCAGTGCCCATGTTCAGGGAAATAAGTTTTGTCTCCTTAGGCCTCCCAGTTCTGGGAGGTTTCTCACTCAGCTTTAGCCACGGGGGGTTACGGCTCCTGAAACCAGGCAGGGCAGACACCACATGGCAGAATACCTTCTTAGGAGATGCATGTATTCAGAGGTAACATTTCATCGTGTTTGGAATTTATTTTCAAATGACTCAGAAAAAAAAAGTGTATGTGAGCGTAATAAAACTTTTTAACTAATAGGCATAGTTAAGTCAGAAATGATACATAGAATTTCTGTCTCATCACAGAGGTGCCATCACTGAGATGGAGAACTCTAATGGAAGAGCAGGCATACATACAGTGATGAGACCAAATAGAAAACGAAGCTGGGACTTCTGGCCAAGATGGAGGCATAGATAGACACACTGTGCCTCCTTGCACAACCAAAACAAGGACAACAACAAATTTAAAAACAAAAAACAACCAGAACTGACAGAAAATCGAACTGTATGAAAGTCTGACCGAGGAGTTAAAGAAGAAACATTCATCCAGACCGGTAGGAGGGGCAGAGAGGACTCACAGCAAGGCAGCAGCTTGAGGACCAGGGTGGGCAAAGTGGTAGTTGGCAGACCAGGAGAGGCGGTGGCTTGCAGACTGGGCAGTCCCACATTCGCATGCAGATAAACTGGGAGGAACAACTAGGGAGTGAGACAGACTGCACAACACAAGGTTCCAGCTCGGGGAAATAGAGCCTCAAAGCCTCTGACTGAAAACACCTGTGGGGGTTGAGGCGGCAGCAGGTGAAACTCTCAGCCTCACAGGTTAGTTCGTTGCAGAGACCCACAGGGTTCTACAATGTACACAAGCCCACCCATCTGGAAATCAGCACCGGAAGGGCCCAATTTGATTGTGGGTAACCAGGGAAGTGACTGAAAATCAGCAGATAGCAAAGCAAGCATCACTATTCCCTCTTGACCCCCTCCCCCACATAGAGAGTCACAACACAGCTAAGTGGGTTGCACCGCCCTGGTAAAACCCAAGGCTCTGCCCCTTATACATACCAAGTGCGCAGAGACAAAAAAAATGGCCCAAACGAAAGAACAGATCAAAGCTCCAGAAAAAATACAACTAAGCAACGAAGAGATAGCCAACCTATTAGATACACAGTTCAAAACACTGGTTATCAGGATGCTCCAGGAACTCACTGGGTACTTCAACAGCATAAAAAAAGACTCAGGCAGCAATGAAGTTTGCATTGTATGAAATAAAGAAAAATCTACAGGGAACCAACAGTGATGGGAAGGAAACCAGGACTCAAATCAACGGTCTAGAGCAGAAGGAAGAAAGAAACATTCAACCGAGCAGAATGAAGAAACAAGAATTCAAAAAAAATGAGGAGAGGCTTAGGAACCTCCGGGACATCTTAAAACACTCCAACATCCAAATCATAGGGGGTACCAGGAGAAGAGGAAGAGCAAAAATGGAAAACTTATGTGAACAAACAATGAAGGAAAACTTCCCCAATCTGGCAAAGGAAATAGAATTCCAGGAAGTCCAGAAAGCTCAGAGAGTCCCAAAGAAGTTGGACCCAAGGAGGAACACACCAAGGCACATCATAATTAAGCTACCCAAGATTAAAGATAAGGAGAGAATCTTAAAAGCAGCAAGAGGAAAGGAGACAGTTACCTACAAAGGAGTTCCCATTAGACTATCAACTGATTTCTCAAAAGAAACCTTACAGGCAAGAAGGGACTGGAAAGAAGTATTTGAAGTCATGAAAGGCAAGGACCTGCATCCAAGATTACTCTATCCAGCAAAGCTCTCATTTAGAATGGAAGGCAGATAAAGTGCTTCCCAGATAAGGTCAAGTTAAAGGAGTTCATCATCACCAAGCCCTTATTATATGAAATGTTAAAGGGACTTATCTAAGAAAAAGAAGATAAAAAACATGTACAGTAAATTGACAACAAACTCACAGCTATTAACAACCGAACCTAAATAAAACAAAAACAAACTAAGCAAACAACTAAAACAGGAGCAGAATTACAGAAATGGAGATCACATGGAGGGTTATCAGTGGGGAAGTGAGGGGGGAGAGAGGAGGAAAAAGGTACAGTGAATAAGTAGCATAAATGGTAGGCAGAAAATAGGGGGAGGTTAAGAATAGTATAAGAAATAGAGAAGACAAAGAACTTATATGTACAACCCAAGGACATGAACTAAAGGGGGGAATACAGGTGGGAGGGAGTGTGCAGGTCCGAGAGGAATAAAGGAGGGAAATAGGACAACTGTAATAGCATAATCAATAAAGATAATCAATAAACATATTTTTTAAAAAAGAATAAAAGAAAAAAAGACAATGGAGCTGAAATCCTAGCTGTTATTTCTACTCATCAACAGTTTTCAGGTGACTCTAAAACTTACAACCAAGATTACATACCTACAATATCAGCTTTCAACACTGCTAGTTGACATTTTTATGAAAGGTCTAAACAGAACAATTAGGTAAGAAAAATAAATAAAAGGTATTCAAATGGAAAAGGAAGAAGTAGAAGTACCTCTATTCACAGATGACATGATCAGATATATGGAAAATCCTAAAGAATCCATAAGAATGTTGTCAGAAATAATAATTAGGGACTTCAGGCCAAGATGGAGATGTAGGTAGATATACTTTGCCTCATCCCACAACCAAAAGGACCACAACAAATTTAAAAACAAAAACAACTAGAACTGCCAGAAAATCGAACTGTGTAGAAATCCAACAACCAAGGAGTTAAAGAAGAAACATTCATCCAGACCGGTAGGAAGGGAGACATGGGCAGCTAGGGCAGAGAGGATGCACAGCAAGGTGGCAGCCAGCAGACTGGGTGGGCGAGGCAGCAGCTGGCTAACCAGGTATCCACACATTCACATGCAGATAAACCAGGAGGAATAACTGGGGAGTGAGACAAACTTTATAACGCAGGGTTCCATCACAGGGAAATAAAGCCTCAAAACCTCTGGCTGTAAACACCTGTGGCTGTTGCAACAGTGGGGGACACTGCCAGTCTCACAGGAGAGTCCATTGGAAGGGTCCTCACACCATATTAACAAATTAATTTAAAATTGGTTAATAATCATTTTGACTAAAAACATAAAATTCTGGGGAGAAAACATAAGGGTAAATCATACGACTTGGGATATGGCAATGGATTTGTCTTAGATATGACACCAAAAGCATGATCAACCAAAGAAGACATAGATAAACTGACTTCATCAAAATTTAAAATGATTGTTGATCAAAGGACATTATCAAGAAAGTAAGAAGACACCTACAGAATGAGAGAACATATTTGCACATCATATTTCTAATAGGAATGTAGTATTCAGAATACACAAAGAATTCTTAGAATTCAACAAGACAAGCAAATTAAAAAATGGGTTTGGAGCCCTTATGCACTGAGGTGGGATTACAAAATGGTGCAATTGCTATGGAAAACAGTATGAAATTTCCCCAAAAAATTAAAAATAGAACTACCATATGATCCAGCAATTCTGTCTCTGGGTAAATAGCCAAAAGAATTGAAAGCAGGGTCTTAAAGAGATATATGCACACCTATGTTCTGAGCAGCATTATTCACAATAGCTAAAAGTTGGAAGCAACCCAAATGTTTATCAACAGATGAACAGATAAAGGACATGTGGTATATAGATACAATGAAATACTATTCAGACTGACAAGAGAAGGAAATCCTGTCACATGCTATAACATGGATGAACCTTGAGGACATTATGCTAAGTAAAATAAGCCAGTCACAAAATGACAACTACTGTATATATGACTCCACTTACAGGAAATACCTTAAGTGGTTAAATTCACACAAAGAGAAAGCATAACGATGGTCACCAGGGACTGGGAGAGGAGGGAAAAGGGAGTTGTTGTACGATGGGTGTAGAGGTCCAGTTTTACAAGATAAAAAAAGTTCTGGAGATCTGTTTCAAACAGCGTGAATATGCTTAACACCACTGAACTGTATACATTCTTAAAAATGGTTAAGATGGCAAACAATGTGTTTACAATAATTTAAAAATTCATAAAGAAAGAAACCCGAGCAATAGTCCTGGACTTCGTTTGCCTCCCATTAACTCACTACAACTACTTCAATAAAAATAAATAGAGCTAAAAAAAAATGGGCAAAGGACTTGAATACATTTCTGCAAAGAAAAGAAATGGCCAATAAGTACTTTAAATGATGCTCAACATCATTAGGAGAATGCAAATCAAAACCACAATGAGGTACCACTTCACACTCACTAGGATGGCTATAATTTTTTTAAAAAAATAAAGAAAATAAACTAACAACTGTTGAGCAGGACGTCGAGAAATTGGAACACTCATACATTGCTGGTGGGAATATAATATAGTTCAGCTAGTGTGAAAAAATTAGGCAGTTCCTCCAAGTGTTAAACACATAATTACCATATGACTGACTCAGCAATTCTGCTGCAAGGTATATATCCCAAAGAATTGAAAACAGGTGCTCAAACATACGAGCACTATTCACAATAGCCAAAAGTTGGAAACAGCCCAAAAGTCCATCAGTGGATGAATGGATGAAAAAAAACTGTGGTCCATATATAGTGGATTTTGTTCAGTCATAAAGAGTGAAGTATTGATGCATGCTACAACATGAATAAACTTCAAAAACATTAGAAGCCAGACATAAAGGTCACATATTGAGTAATTCCTATATGAAATGTAGGGAATAACTAAATCATAGAGACAGAACACAGATTGTGGTTGCCAGGGCTGATGAAAGAAGGGAAGGGGAAGCGGCTGCTTAATGGGTACAGGGTTTCATTTGGGCATGATGCAAATGTTTTGGAACTAGACAGAGGTGGTGGTGGCACAACATTGTGAAAATACCAAATGCCACTGAATTTTTCACTTAAAAATGATTTTTGTTGTGTCAATTCCACAACAAAAAATTCCATACACAGGTTTTAAATGCACTAGTTCACCAATATCCTATATATTAATGACCAATGATCCAACAGGATTTAGTGGAATCTTTCAACTTTGAACGTGAAGCAGGCCTAAATGCAAAACGTTGTGATACTACAGTGGAAGATGGGATGTAACAATCTTGGAAAGTAAAAATTATTTAGATCACCTGGGTTCTCATTCTGTTCTCCCAGAAATGTTCAGGAGGACTGTCAAATGAACTGTATCTTTCCCACATCTTTCTGTACTATTAAGAGTTGCACCATTGCTGATTCGAGAGTTACAGTAATACATTTCATTTATGCTCCCTCTGATGGCTGGCACCATTCTATACCACACTCTAGTAGACTAATACATACCAGAGCTAGGGTCATAATCATTTAAAAATATTTACAGAGCATGTACTTATGTGCCATGCATTTTGCTGCGTCTTGGTATACATACCATGGTAAAAGTAAGACATAAGCCCTGGCTTAATTTTTTATCTAGCAAAGGAGACAGACCACAAACAACTCATTTATGATTTGTCCTATCATAATTAGTCCTATACATGATTAGTCTTATACAGGAAAATAGTGCTCTACCAGAGAATAAGAGGGACACTGTTTGAGGCAGTGTGATCAAGAAAGACTTCTCTTAGGAAGGACAACTAATCCTAAAGACCTTCACGGCATTAACCAATGGCAATAGGTGAATTTGGGACTGTGTAAAGCTTGTAATGTCAGGATAAGGAGTTTGGAAAGTATTTAACTTAAGTGAAAATAAATGGTTCATATCCAGCAAAGTGGTGATATAATTTTGCGTTTTAAAAAGATCGCAGACGCAAGACAAAACAAGGAGACTACTTAGTGGGCACTGATTGTGGCCTGGACTTTGGGTAATTGTAATTACTGGCTGGAGCGACAGGGTGGCTGAGAGAGTGTCATTCTGTGACAGTACAACAATGATTACAGAGATGCTGGAGGGCAAACTGATGATCGAGTATTTAAGGAGAAAACAAATTAGGGTTGTCGGAGTGCATTGCAGAGAAGGGCCGGAACTAGGACGACGTAAGCTTCCCAACTGGAAGTCTTCCGAGTCCGAGGTAAAACAGAACCCAGGAGAGCGGCACTCTGGTCCCGCCCTCCCTGTTCGGTAGCAGTGTCCGAAACAGAGTTGGAGCCCTGACCTAGCCAACAGTAATGCGGAAAAGATGAAGCAAGGGTGAGTCAAACCTTCAGGACTAAATGAGCCGCCACGCTAAAGCTCGGACACACGTGTAGCTGGGACCTCCAAGTGCACTTCCTACCTTCAGATTAATCCCGCCCTCGGAAGTGCCGTCTACACACGATCACTTCCGCTACGCGAGTATCTCGCGAGAACTAGAAGTGCCTATGTGATCTGGACTAAGCGGAAGCCAGTCCTCTTTTCCGTGGCGCCTGGGAGGCGGTCGGCTGCTTCAAGATGAAGGTAGGAAGGGGTGGCAGTAGTGGGTTAGGCTTGGGGAACGGTAATCGAACGCCAGTACACGGCGTTGCCGCAGTTGTAGCTCTCCAAAACCCTGGCTCTAGGTAGAGAAGGCTCTGAGGTAAGAGAAAGCTCTCGCTTTCGGAGCTAGAGCTCCTTGAAGAGAGCGGATGGTGAGCGATTGCGGCTGCAGCTGGGCTAGCCCTGGGGCGCAATGGTGGCGGCGACCTTGGGCCTAGCCGGGGCGCATGCGGCCCTGCTGTTGTTTGGGCTCCTTACTTCGAGAGGATGAGCGGCTGCGGAGCACCCTTTGCCCCCGGAGTCATTCTGCAGGGTCCACTTAATAAAAGTCCTATTTTTAGCTCGGTGCTTGTTGCACGTTATTATTGTACGCACGTGCTTTATGGTGAATAAAATTGGTATCAAACTTTCCACAGATTTTGTTGGGGGGTGACATGGAAGACTTTTTGCGATACTTTTCTTCGTAGGTGGTTTTGCAGTTTTCATAAAGTTTTTTCCCCCCCACCCCCATCTTAATCCTTAGCTGAACATCTCTTTCCCAGCCACTGGCTGTCAGAAACTCATTGAAGTGGATGATGAACGCAAACTTCGTACTTTTTATGAGAAGCGTATGGCCACTGAAGTTGCTGCTGACGCTCTGGGTGAAGAGTGGAAGGTAAAAGTTGACTACAGAATTGACTTGTTGCAGGTATTTAAGAGAGGGAGGTGGTTACCGCCATTGTAATTAGTATGTGTAATGGGTTTCAGACTACGGGTTCTGTCTGCTGATCTTGAGTAAGTTACTTGCAGATGTCACCCTGTAAGGAAGACCTATCACCTGGCAGGGTTTCCTTGAGCAAATGAGAAAACAAGTGCCCAGCCAGCTAAAAGTTTCCAAAGGGTGTCATTAAAAGTGCCAGGAAGGGATGTTTCGGGTTTATTTGCTGTTTGTTGATACTGATATTGCCCTGGTGTTGTTATATGTCTAGTAAAGCAGGTTAGAGACATGTTTTGACTGAAAGGAATTTGCTAATTGAACTTGGCAAATTGGAAATGTAGATGAAACTGAGTGACGGGAGAAAAGTTAATGTTGAGAAGTTTGAAATTGTGCTTGATAATCTATCCTTGTGTTGTCTACAGGGTTATGTTGTTCGCATCAGCGGTGGGAACGACAAGCAAGGTTTCCCCATGAAGCAGGGTGTCTTGACCCATGGCCGAGTCCGCCTGTTGCTGAGCAAGGGGCATTCCTGTTACAGACCAAGGAGGACTGGAGAGCGAAAGCGCAAATCAGTTCGGGGTTGCATTGTGGATGCCAATCTTAGTGTTCTCAACTTGGTCATTGTAAAAAAAGGTGAAGCTTGTGTTCTTGAGTTCAGTTATGGCTGACATTGACTTAAAACTGTCCAAATACTTTTTTCATTTGCCATAGTTTGACCAATGGAGTTGGTTTGTTTTTACCATTGTGTAAACAACTTAGGATTCTTTGTAAGGATGTTGAATTAAAATGTCTTTGTTCACATCTTTTAGGGGAGAAAGATATTCCTGGTCTCACTGATACTACTGTGCCTCGTCGCCTGGGACCCAAAAGAGCTAGCAGAATCCGCAAACTTTTCAACCTCTCTAAAGAAGATGATGTCCGCCAATATGTTGTGAGAAAGCCCCTAAACAAGGAAGGTGAGGGAGATTATGAAATTGAGGGCTTGCTTATTAAGTTTCAGTAATCTGTCACTAGTGTTTTGAGTGCTCGTTGGAAAATAAAATCTGTGCCCACAACTTACCTGGAGATTTTAGGAAAATATTGAAGAGGGTCAAGATAGGCATTTGGCATTAATTCTCATTAATCCAATGCCTTCTAACTGGGGTGCTACAATGGTGGTGTTTTGTTTTTTTTCTGTTAGTCATTGATGTGTAAGTTTATCCAAAGGTAACTTATCAAACAGTAAGTTCATTGCTCTTGGGTTAAGAGTTGGAAGAATGACAGAAAATTCTATGGCTATGATTGAATGCGCTATCACCCCCACACATTTTTGCTATTTCATATCAGGGGTTCTGATTTTTGTTTTACAAAAGAAATGCTTTTATCAACTTGCTTTAACTTCTGATCCTCATATTCTTCATCAGTGGGATGTGGCTAACAATAGTAAGAATTGTGAAAATTAGAAGTTAGAAAAGTACTGTATTCAGAATACTAGGGAATGGGTGTTATCACCAGAACAGTTTGTTGGCTGCAGTGCTTTGTAACATTAATATTTCTGTAGTGACATGTGTTGAATATTTACATTCAATGGAGTAAGTGGCATGTTAGTTCAGGTTGGGTTTTCCTGGCAAATCTGAGGGGGGAAAGTGGTTGGGTTTCAGTTTTCATGTATAGTTTTAGCCTCATGAAACATAGTTTAAAAAAATATGCAGGAGTTTCCCATAATCACACCTTTGGAAATACCATCAAGGTTAGTAAGTGCTAGTTGGCAAGTGTTTTTAAGATGATTCTTGTGTCTTTATATTACATCATCTCACTTTTAGCAGAACTTGAACAGTTGAGCCTGGGTAATTTATTACTTCCACAAGGTGTCCACAGCTAAAATGATTATAACTGAAAATACTTGTGCTCTAAAGCAGATCTGTAATCCTTAGGATAGTGAATTGTAAATCAGACTAAACGAAGATATTCCGTGAAGAACATGATGCGCGTTCTAATGTTAATGGTTTAGTTTCCCGCATCGGCAGGAAAGTGTAGATTCAAGCTAAATGGGACTTTAAAGCATGGTGGGATGGTGACGGGATAATGTTTTATTTACCTAGTTTTCAGATTGCTAAAATAATGCTCCTGTCTGTGTCTTATTGTACAAAGATATTTCATAACCTAATTGTGGAAAGGAAATCAAAGTGAATAGAAAAACAGGCTGGAGCATGACTTTATTATTAAGAAAAGTAACCTAAATTTACATATGATTTTGAGCTTGACCAAACTAGTTTTGATCCAAACTAGACATGACTTAAATGAGCTGTCTTATTGGATGTGTTGATTAGGAAAACAGTGGCAGCTAATATGTAAAGTTAGGTTGGTTCCTTTTTATAAGGGCTTAGTTTTCCTTATATTTAGCCTTTCTTGTATTTTGTTGACAGTCAAGTTTGATTTAAAAGATTTCATACAAATAAGTTTTTGTAGATACTACTAATTCAAGTCTGAGTCTGTCTCTAAAGTTTTTAAAATGTAAACATGGATCCTAATGAACCAAAGATGTTGAGAAGTGATCAAGCCATTATCTAAATTTTTAGGTAAGAAACCTAGAACCAAAGCACCTAAGATTCAGCGTCTTGTTACTCCACGTGTCCTACAACACAAACGTCGGCGTATTGCTCTGAAGAAGCAACGCACTAAGAAAAACAAGGAAGAGGCTGCAGAGTATGCTAAACTTTTGGCTAAGAGGATGAAGGTCAGTCTAAGATGATTGGGGAAAAGGGGGAGGAGTCATACCTCACCTCAGGTTTGCATTTTTAACACTGATTTTTGTTTTGTTTAGGAGGCCAAAGAAAAACGCCAGGAACAAATTGCCAAGAGACGTAGGCTGTCCTCTCTAAGAGCTTCTACCTCTAAGTCTGAGTCCAGCCAAAAATGAGGTCTTCTAAGAGTAACAAATAAATAAGGATAAACATCAAATCTCCTTTACTGGCTTTTCATTGATGATAAAATTTAGATAAAGGGAGAGAGACATATTTTGATGAAGGGAGAGAGACTGGGGTCAGAGAAATGGGGATATTGTGTAAAGCAATCTAATGATACATAAAACTTGAAGGTGAGCCCTGGCTTGAGCCCCACCAGCCAGGACTCACCTTTGAGCCTTGCTGCCTGTGAACTGAAAGGTCACCAGTTTGATGCCAGGTCAGGGTACATGTCAGGGCTGTGCAAGAGAGCAACTGATTGATGTTTCTCCCCCTCTCCCCATCTCATAAATATTTTTTTAAAATGATATCCTTCAACTTCAGAGACCAGGCCCATACTGTGATGTCCAGGATAGGGTTTCTCTTCTGGGTAGCTCAGGAAAATACTCATAGCATAAGGCATGGACCAATTTTCAGTCAATAAATGAGTAGAACTATTAATTTTTTATATACTTTATTTTGAGGCATACATTTTTTTCTTAAACATCTATGCACAATACATGGAAAGTGCCCTTATGAAGATGGGCATTTGTCATATGTGATAAAACTTGTTAAAAGCAGTTAATGGATACCATTTTGAAATAGTTCACAAAGCTTTTAAAACCAGTGCAAATTTACTACATTAATAGAAAGCTTTTCAACTCCAGTGAATTGTTCATGCTTTTATTCTATTTCATATTCTGAAAAGGAGTTGACTGCTTGTTTAAACATTTGTATCAATGCAGGATGCACAGAGAAATTAGTATATCTTTTCTAATGTGCCATATCTAATCACTGGTAATTACAGTCAAGACTCCTATGCAGTTAGAAGGGTCTTAACAGAAGGCACATTAGGCTTTCAGGGTGAGGAAAAGGGCCTCCTTATTTGCTGAAATACATTTCAAGCACAGGTGAGTAAAATTTTCAGATAAGTTCCCATGTGAGGCCATTAATCCATTTCCTGGACTATATACTGTGAGAAGCAAGATTCTTAGACAATGAGAGATCCCCGTTCTTAGGACATGGTATTGGTTGCATAACATGAAAAGTCTTAATTGGCAACTGATGATGTGAAAGTTGAACTTTAGAAGCAAAAGGGGAAATGCAGCATTTTTAAAGAACCTGAAACAAAAAGGACCTGTTACACTTAAGGGGGCAACTTAAAGCCAAAAGGCAAGTCTGGTATATACAACCTAGAATTCTTTACTAACCAGTATGTACATGGTTGATTTAATACACAAAATATGAACCACATTGCTTTCTGATTTTGAGCGCACTCCCTAAAGTGGACAGGTACAGCTTGCCTACACTATTCTAGCTCATGGATTCTGGCAGATTTAAGATTAAGATGTTAGAAAATATCTGAAGCATTAAGATTACAAACATGTTCAATCTTGTATTACCACTAGGCACCAAAAATGAAGCAAAAGGGCAACAACTGAACCACCCAAATAATGGGAGATTTAGGTTCACTATTAACCAAACGGTGCAATAATCTAAAAAATGTCGCTAAAAAATTAGACTATCAGATCCAAAAACAGTATGAAGTTTTACTAAATCTGGACCAATCTGAAAGACTGCTTTCAGAAGTTACCACAATATGTTTCATACAGTACAACTCATTCTAGGCATTTCTGTCTTGTAGATTGAAATGATTTGAGATCTGGTTTTCTGGCATTAAGTTTTTCGTGGTACCCTTTCTGTGGTAAAGGCCTTTGAATAATTCTAACACAAATCAGCTTGTGTTTTCTAAATGACTGTAGTAGTTGCAGGTTTCCAATATATAATGGTTGTAATTTAGAATATTATAAAAAGTTATTAGAAAATTTATTAGATACAATACAGCCAAATACCCTTAAAATGTTTAAGGAGATCTTCATTACAGTTTTTATTTTTTAAGTGAGAATTTAAGGCTACAGAGAATGAAATGGAAAAACTTGGGAGTTACAAAGATCACAAAGGTTCAAGTTTACATATTTCAGGAGGCTTAAAAATGTAATAAGCACAGCAAACAATTTTTCATTCAAAGGGTAATTACAAACTTTCTGTTGGGGCAATTAAGTGTTAAATATTAGGACTAGTACCAAATCTTACACTGCAAAAATATATACTCTGAGATAGTGCAAAAGATCGTTTTTAAAGTAATGAGAATTGAACATAATTTCTGACAAGTTCACTTAGCACTTTTCACAGTAAGTGGAAACTAGAATTCTGCATAGGTCAGATTAACCCTGAAATATTCAAAGAATGGTACAGTAATGATATATAAAAGATATCAAGTGGAAGGGGGATTTGTGCTAATAACAGTAAATTTTTTTTTTGTATCCACTGATTCAGTCATATGCATAATTACTATAAAAGCACCCACACAATGAATGAATGGCTTTTTAAGCCATGCAGAGAGTTAAGGCAATCTTACTGTTCCTAAGAGGTGTTTTCAACAAAAGTCATGATAACTGACAGGCATGTGAGGTCATGATTTTCCTAAACCTACTGGCAACAAGCTCAAAAGCTTTAAAGTATTAAGACTTAATTGATTTATCCTAAAAAACAGTATTTACAAATGCACAAATAAGCATACAAATCCATTATACTATACAAGAATAAAACTGCAGTGCAAGTTTATCCCACAGGTTTTTAAAAGTGACCAAGAGCAACTGTTTACTGTGCCTGAACAATTTCAGGTCCAAAGGTAATATATACAAGCATTTTAAGCATGTTCCGAGTTTGTGAATTACAAAGCCAATTTAATTTAAACTGACTGGCTCATTTACTCCAATTTTAAAGATGTTGCATATTAACATGGTATGGGAAGATGGAAGTAACTGGTTTTCAAGATACAATCCATTAAAGAAGAAAATAACACAATATGAAGGGTAAAGATACATATTAAGTCAGGCAAGGTAGTTGCCACCAGACTTTAAGATAATTTTGAGATTAATGACTACAGACGAGTTTAGTAGTAGTCATTTAATAGACCCCTTTCAGAACTGCAACAATCTACAAAGTTTAATAAATACATTATGGCTGTATATACACATACCTACACAGCCACACATATGTACACACATATACAAAGCATTGCCCTTATAATTGAGATATTTCATTTGTATTGGGGTTAGGCAAGTTTACATTAATTTTCTGTTCCCCAAACCCAATTAGCTTCGAATATAAACAAAATACCAAGGATGAATATAGTTTCTCATGATCAAACTACTATAAACATTGAGAAATCCAAACAGTTTTCAGCACATAAGCCGTTCAGAAGACAAATTTTCAACATCAATAAACCCTGTGGAATTTTAATGGCATTTTCCATTATGAGATGATTCAGTATGAATTACACTTCATCATATATTGTCTCAAAAGTTACTTCATTTCAGTTTTCACCAATTCTTAGCATTTGAAAGAAACCTTGAGTGTTTCATTCTGAATCTATTCCGCCAGTTTTGTGTGTCAGAAATCTAGTGAATCCCTCGTTTAAATGAGAGGTGTTCCAAAACACTTCCTGCACCATTCCACACTGACACTTGGTGGAACATCAATTTTCTGCAACTTTCCAAGGACGTCTGAAGGTAGACTATTGTATGCAAGTCCATACTCATTATCAAAAGCCTCTGAAAGACATTTTCAAAAATGCAGTTGGAATTTGTTAAAGGAAAAGAGTCATGTATTTAAAAATGGTGATCAAATCATACACAGGCACACACGTGTGTGTGTGTGTGTGTGTGTATATAAACTGCATATTCGAAAGTAGAAATCTTTCTGAAGACAAGTGGAATATTTACCCATACCAGTTAGTTTTTAAAAGTACTTTAGAAAATAAACTCATATGAGAAAATAAAACGTAAAAATTACATTAGAAAATAAAACACAAGAAAACAGAAAATAATCCCTAATTAACCAACTTACCAATATCAATATTCTCTCTTCCAAGAGACACTAATGATAAGAAGAGGATTTCTCTGTATAAACTCCTATAAAACAAATATTTTCAAAGTTAATGGGCAAAGAGTACAAAAATAAACACATGAAGGTGTTTCTAAATGGTTAAAAAAAAAGATTAAGTTTGTGGTCTAGCTAACACTAACATACCTATGTCAATGTCCTGGTTTTGATATGTACTACAGTTACATGAGATGTCACCTTTGGGGGAAAGTGGGTGAAGGGTACACTGAACTCGAACTGTTTTTGCAGCTACTTCCTGTGAATATCTATTTCAAATTAAAAGTCAATGGGCATAAAACTTTACAGCAGAAACAATTAAAAATAGTTTATTGGTTTAACTTATAATTTTTAACAACATTACTGTTCACAAAAGCAGAGTCTTCTCTCATCTTTTGCCGTTTGACAAAGTAACAAATACTAAGTTAGGAGTCTAAAACCTTGGACACAGTGTAAAAGGTGGTGTGGTCTCTTTACTATCAAATCCAAAAATAAAAGATAGATACTTTTATTTGGTTTGTGGACATAAAAAAGTCACAAATGAAATCTTAAAAATGAGCTTTGCATGGCTCGGCTGTTAAAAATAAGCTGGTTTCTGAGTAGTTAGAACAAAAAATTAGAGAGTAATGCTGATTTTGATGATGCTCCATGTAGCTTTTCCAAAGCTTCCACTGCAAAACAAACATCCCTCAAGTAAAGAAAAGATGTGTGGGTATGACAGGGCCTGAGCAAGTAGAATATATGTACAACATCGATGTTACCAAATTCACAGAGGGTTTCCACTGAATAGCAGTAATGTTTCCTAAAGATTCGATACACTTTAGACATGAATGAATTACCACTGAAAATTTAACCTATCCCTCCAGAGAGGCACTTTTATTTCTGCTCAAGTATGAATATATGCATTTTGGTATCACTTTTTAAAACAATAAGATGTTCTACAGTGAGTATGTGCTTCTTCTACAACTAGAGATATTTTTTAAAAACATGATACTGTTTTGAGTAGCAAATACTGAATATTACCTTTGTCTTTTCTTGTCTGGCTTCATTTGCTGTGAAAGCAGGTTGATGGGTTTAAGAACATCATTACGTTGAATACTCTGCTTGATGGTTTGTACTAAAGTGCTTGTTGCTTGTTGTTCTTCTGACAGGACAGACAATTTCTTTTCAGAATCTAATAATAAAACACAGTAATTAATATGTTTATCCACTCTAATTATTAAAGAAATATTTTTCCAGAGTTGTAGCATTTTCTAATTTTCTATTGAACATTGCTTCCCTCTGCCCCATCTCCCCCGCCTTTCTAGTAAAGTTATGTGGCAATGTGACCAGCTTAAACATAGTTTTCCTTTTATCTTCAGATAGGAAAGACCCATCCCTTTACCCTTTCCCTGAGTTTAGGGCTTCCTGTTTGAGGCTGGGGTATGATAACTTGTACTCCAGCAGTCATCTTGTTACCATTAAGCAACCTTTACTGATGGAAAAGCAGACACAACAGAAAAAGCCTGGGTCCCTGGTGACAGAGCAATTGCCTATCGGTCCTGCAGTGTCTACTTCATAATTTTTTTAATATGAGAGGATAATTGTTTCTGTAGCAGAATATAATCCTAATTGATAAAGGCTAACTCTAGAATGATTAAAAACATTTAGATTTCATATGTTACAAAAGTACTTCAGTGGTAAAATGGAATTCAATCATACTAACATGAAAAATATACAAAATCAACAATGTGTGCTTGACCCAGGAAAAAAGAAAACTTTAATACCGCAACAAATTCCAGCAACCATACAATTTTATTCATAGCCACATTAGTTGAGATTGGAATACGTATCCAGTAACTCCCCAGTCCAGCCTGATTCTAAGTGCCTGTCATAAAGTAGGCTGTTATATTTTTCATACAACACAGCCCCTTAATAAAGGCAACTAGTAATACTTCATTTGTATTCAACCCAATAATTAGCAAAATTCTGTTACAATACAAGAGGAAATATTGGCTGCTATACACTTAGATCCTAGTTCTTCTACTTTGCTTAATGTTACCTTGCTACAGATTTTATTTTCATGCTATGTTGTGATTTTGGAGCCTAACCCAAATATATATATAACTTCCCTGTTTCTTCTTTAATTCAATTTTTAAAATAACACCTTTACTGAGATGTAATTCCCAAACCATTCAATTCACCCTTTTAAACTGTACAAAACAGTTTAATATATTCTATAAGTTGAGCAACCATCCCAATCAACTTGTCACGACCAAAACACCTACTTATTAGTAGTCACTCTTCTACCTTCACAACCCACAGCCCTAGGTAACCACTACCTTCTGTCTCTACAGATTTGCCTATTGTGGATATTTTGTATAAATGGAATCATACTTTCTGTGCTCTTCTGCAACTGGCTTCTTCTACAATGTTTTAAACTTAATCCATGCTGTAGCATGTATCAGCATTCAGCATTTTCACGCCAAGGAATATTTCATTGTATGGACATACCAAACTTTATCCATTCATCAGCCGATAGACATTTAGGTGGTTTCCTGTTGGCTATTAAGAAAAATGCAGCTAAGAACTAAGTTTTTATGTGGATACAGGATTTTGCTTGGGTATATATCTAAGACAAACTGCTGTGTCACATGGTAACCACTACTTTGAGGAATGCTGAAACTGTTTCCCAGAGCAGTTGCACTATTTTTTATTCCAATCCACAGTGTATGAGGGTTCCAATTTCTTTATATCCTCAGCAACACTTGTTAGTGTCTATCCTTTTGATTACAGCCAATCTAGTGAGTGTGAAGTGGTTTCCCTTTGTGGTTTTGATTTCCATGTCCCTGACATCTAGTGATATTGAATGTCTTTTCATTTGCTTTTGGCCATTTATACATCTTTTTTTGGAGAACAGTCAGATCCTACAATGGTCTGAATACGTCTACCCAAAATTCACATGCTGAAAATGTAATGCCCAATGTGATGGTATTAGAAGATGAGGCCTTTGGGAGGCATAAAGTCATGAGAGCAGAATCCTCATGAATAGATTAATGCCCTTAAAAAACAAAAACAACAACATCAAAGAGATCCCTCACCCCTCCAGCCATGTGAGGCTACAATGAGAACTCTGAAATCGGAAGAGGGCCCTTAACTGACCATGCTAGTGCCCTCCATCTTGGACTTCCAGCCTCCAGAACTGTAAGAAATATATATTTTTTATAAGCTATGCTACCCAGTCTGTGGAATTTTGTTATAGCTGCTGAATGGACTAAGATCCTTTGCCCATTTTAAAATGTGTTATTTGTCTTTTATTATTGAGTTGTCAGAGTTCTTCATACAGTCTCTTGAGCTACATTTGCAAATCTCTCCCCCTATTCTATTCTCTGGGTTGACATTTCACCTTTTTGATGGTTTATTTTTCAGCAGTTTTTGATTCTGATGAAGTCCAATTTATCTTTTTTAAATTTTGTATTTGTATCTAAGAAGACCATGAAGATTGACTCCTATGTTTTCTTCTAAGAGTGCTACAGTTTTAGCTCTTATAGTTAGGTCTATGATTCATTCTGAGTTCATTTTTATGTATGATTTGAGAAACCAATCCAACTTTTTTTTGACTGTTGTTCCCATTGTCCCAGCACCATTTGTTCCAGTCCCGTGGTCTTGGAACTCTTGTTGAAAGGCAACTGACTATACATGTAAGGGTTTATTTTTGAAAACTCAACTCTATTCCATTGACCTATATTATCTATCCCTATGCAGTACTTTCTTGATTATTGTAACTCTGCAATAAATTTTCAAATTGAGAAGTATGAGTCCTACAACTTTGTTTTTCATTTTCAAGATTGTCTGGCTATTTTGGGTCCCTTGAATATCCACATGGTTTTTAGGGTAGGCTTGTCAATTTCTGTAAAAAAGCCATCTGGAATTTTGACAGGGATTTTGCTGAATCTGCCATCTTAACATTAACTCTCCTAAACATGGGATTCCTTTCCATTTACTTAGGTCTTCTTTAATTTCTTTCAACAACGACTTCAGTTTTAGAGTACGTTTTCTACTTCTTTTAATGAATTTATTCCTATGAATTTTAATTTTTATTGAATTTATATAGGTTTCAGGGTTACAATTCTATAATGCATCATCTGTACGTTGCATTGTGTGTTCACCACCCCAAGTCAAGTCTCCTTTGATCACCATTTTTTCCCTTTACCCTCCTTCCCCCGCCACCCACATTCCCTCTGGTAATCAGCATACTGTTGTGTCTATGAGATTTTTTTTTTGGTGGGGGGGCGTGCTTAACTCCTTCACCCTGTGAATTTTCTTTATGCTATTATAAATGTAATTATTCTCCTAACTTCATTTCTGGATTATTTATTGAAAATGTATAGAAATACAGTTGATTTCTCTATATTGATATTATATCCAGCAACTCTGCTGACTTATTACCATGTTTTGTATTTGTGTGTATGTATTCCTTAGGATTTTCTATATTAAGATCATATAATCTACAAATAGAGACAGTTTTACTTCTTCCCTTACAATTTGGATATATTTTAATTTCTTGTTCAACTGCTCCTCCAGTACACAATGTTGAACAGAATGATAAAAAGAGACACCCTTGTCTTGTTCCTGTGCTTAGGAGAAAATATTGTCTTCTACCACTAAGAAAACTATGGGTTTTCAAGATGCTCACAAGCAAATTGAGGAAGTTCCTCCCTATTTCTTGCTTGAGTGTTTTTAACAAAGGGTGATGAATTTTATTAAATGCTTTAGGTATGCCTACTGAGATGATCATGTACATTTTGTCTTTTATTATGTTGATATGGTATACTACATTGACTTTCAAATGTGAAACCAACATAGTATTCCTGAGATAAACTGAATTGCACTTGGTCATGGTTGTACAATCCTTTTTTTATATGGTTGGATTCGATTTGCTAGTATTATACTTTGTTGAGAATTTTTATGTCTATATTCATTAAGTGATGCAGATTTGTAGTTTTCTTTTCTCACAGATGTCTTTGGTTTTCATATCAGGGTAATATTGACCTTCTCACCACAAGCTCTTACTGTATCCAAGAGTGTTCTCAGGTTTGAAATTTTCCATACTCTGTCCCAAATGCAAACATTTTCTTTGGAGAGAATTTCAGAGCTTTCTATTCTTATGACCTGCCTCTCCTCCTGGGCAAAATCTCTGAGCCACTGCTGTGAAGCTGGGGCTCAGAATAGTGGCCCTTCTCTTGGAATGACACTCCTGCTTTGTTAACAGGGTGCTGGGTGGGAGCAATAGTCTGTCTTTTCAGCTTGCCTTTTCTGGCACAAAACTGCTGCCCCGTAAGCAATTTGCAGTAAGAACAATTGGTATCTCCACACTCCTGGCTTGCCAACTAAGGTAGAATGGCTGCCCAATGAATGGGGCTGGGTGGAGGAAATGAGCCTCTGCCTCCCCTGGAATTCACCTCTGAGGTAACAGAATTGAGAGGATAAGAAGGCTGGCAGATTGTCTTTCCCAGGGAGATGCTGAAGCCCTGAACTGGGAGCTGGTGGGGGTAGGGAGGTAGGAGCATCAAGTTCTAATTCAAGTGCCACAGAGTCACTTGATTTTACTGAAATTTAGTATATTTTCTTCAATAAGTATTTGTTCATTTGCTCTAAAGCCTTAGACATTTTTTCTTTAATAATTTTCACCAATTATGGTTGTTTTGCTGAGAAGTGGGTAGTGCACCTCATACTGCCATTTCAGAAGTCATCACTCAATTTTTTTAAAAAACATTTTATTTATTTATTCATTTTGAGACAGAGGGTAATGGAAGGTGAAAGAGAGAGAGAAACATCAATGTGTGGTTGCCTCTTACACATCCCCTACTAGGGACCTGGCCCACAAGCCAGGCATGTGCCCTAACTAGGAACCAGGAAATGAAATGTCTTTGGCTCACAGGCCGGCACTCAATCCACTGAGCCACACCACCCAAGGCTACTTCTTATATGTCTCTTATTCTTATTTATATGCCAATTCTTCATATAAAGCAGCCAATCAAGGAAAGGAACAAGGCCATTCTTAAGGGCTCTTAATTTTATCTCACCAAAAATTATAGAACATTTTGAATCATTTACCTTTTTCATGATACGTGTGGAGAGAGTTGATTTCATCTTAAAAAGCCAACTTCATTCTAAAACTAATCTGCCTGAACCTCTGTACTCCTGTCCTTCTTCCCTCACAGACTCTGGAATGTGTGTGAAGGCTTCAGGGTAATCACAAACTATCATTAATCCTTCGTTCACCATATAGCCCTTCCTTCGGGGCAAGGTGCCCTCAGCATTACCTATTTTTTTAACTCGAATGGCATCAGAGCTTCAGTATCTGGTCCCTTTGTTCCCTTCAATCACCCTTGCAATTCCTTTGGAGTATGCAGATCCATGTCTTAGGCAGGTATAAAACTGGTGGTCTGGGGGTGAATGGTACAGCGATCCCTTTTTCTGTCCTGCTACTGCCCAGAACTGCTTTTTGTAAGTAAATTCCCTATTAAACCAATAAATTGAACTTGTCTGCATCATAGTTTGGCCTCTTGACTCCTTCAGCATTTGAGGGCTTTGCATACGTGGCCCTTTCACTAAACACAAGACATGTAGGAAAACAACTGAAGAAATGGCATCTCTAATTGTATTATTTTCTAGCATAAGTTTCAAAGGTACTCTGCTCCTGCCTAAAAAGCATTTAAAATCAGAACTGGGACAACAACAACAAAAAAAAAGATAAGAAAAACTTTTATTTAACCACAATTTTGTGACTGGCATATTTCAAGGGAAAACACTAGATTTTTTTCTTCCAACAATTGTGAAGTAGTGAAAGCATTCCAACAATTGTTGAAAGCATAAAACAATAAAAAATTAGTGAACTTTTCCCTTTATCTTTTGACTAGCCACTGTTAACAGCTTAGGATATATGGTTTTACACCTTTTTCTTTGCATGTATTAAAAACATATAGGTTGGGATGGGAGTAAAGGACAGAAAACTATACTTGAACAATGATTAAAATAAAATTAAAAAATATATATATACATTTTTTTCTATTTTTATCTTACAAAAAAGCAAGAAGACCAAATACTGTTCTGCAACCTGCCTTTTTTTTCACTGAATGTGGATGTATGTATGGGCACACATCTTTTCATACATCCACATACAAATGACTCATTCTTTTTCATGGCTGCCAACATTTTATAGTGTGAACTTTTCACAATTCTCTTGTTAGGTCTTAACATTTTGCATCATTATAAACAATCCTGAAGTAAGCATCATTGTACAGACAGCTTTTTACACTGTATTTCTGTAGAAGAGAGTTGTCTTACTGTGTTTACTGAGTTAAAGGGTATCCACAAATTAAATTGAGATAACGTATGCCATACCATTCTCCAGAACAGCATCATTTTACACTTCTAACAGTACAAAAAAGTATCATTTCCTCCATATCTTCAACAATATTGAATGTTGTTAAATTTTTTTGCCATCCTGATGTATATAATTTTATATTTCCTTTTTTAAAAAAGTTATATTTCACTAAATGAGATTGAGCATTTTTAATATTTGTGTTATGAGTGACTTATGTCCCCCACAAATTAATATATTGAAACTCTAACCCCCAATGTGACTATATTTGAAGAACTGTTCTTTAAAGAGGCAATTAAAGTTAAAGGAGGTCATTAGGGTGGGGTCTTAATCCAATATGACTGGTGTCCTTATAAGAAAAGGATACCAGGGTCCTGGCTGGTGTGATTCAGTGGACTGAGTGCTGGCCTACGAACCATGGTGTCACTGGTTCGATTCCCAGTCAGGGCACATGCCTGGGTTGCGGGCCAAGTCCCCAGTAGGGGGTGTGAGAGAGGCAACAACAACACATTGATGTTTCCATCCCTCTCTTTCTCACTCCCTTCCCCACTGTCTATAATTAAATAAAATCTTAAAAAAAAAATAATAAAACATCTTAAAAAAAGAGGATACCGGGGAAATGAAGGTGCACACAGGGAAAAGGCCATCTGCAAGCCAAGAAGAGAAGCCTCAGGAGAAACCACAACTGCCAACACCCTGATCTTGGACTGCCAGTCTCTACAACTGTGAGAAATATCTGTTGTTTAAGCCATCCAGTCTGTGGTATTCTAGTAAGGTAGTCCTAGCAAACTAATTCAATTTGTATAAGCCATTTAATGTTTCTTCTATGATCTGCCTTGTTGATATCATTTGCTCAATTATCTACTCAGTTATTTGTGGTTTCTTATCAGCTCACAGGGCTTCTGAACTAGATAATAACCCTTTAAACCCCTTGTAAAAATACATTCTAAATATAAAAGACTAAAAATGAGCTAGAATCTTTGAGACTAGTTTTCATATAATTAAAACTATGGCCCTATACCTACACATCCAAATTACTGTTCCACTATATAGACTTTAGTCTTCAAATATCTAACCAAACTGGTATTTGACAGAAAATCACAAAAGAATACTCTTCAACTCATGTGGAGACCTGACACAGTTAAATGGGTCAGTTACAATAGCAAATCAATTTGAACTAAAATAGAAAGTATCTTAAAAGATACTAAAAATGAATGAAAAAATTTAAAATAACACAAAGAGCTTACTTCTCTCTTCACATAAATTCTAGTCCATTTTTCTTTATTGCTAAACAGTGTCTATACTGTATGGATAGCTTCTACCACAATTTGCTTATTCATTCACCTGTGGATAGATATTTGGATTGTTTCCAGTTTGAGTATTTTATGTCTTTAATTCTATTTTACTTACTAAAATTCCTCCATGAGATATACAGAGGTTCTCCTGGTTCCTGATGAAGGTTGATGTTATCCCATAACAGCTGAATATACACAAGTTTGCTATCCTGAGACAGAGATGATAGAGGGAGCTAAAAAAGATTGATACAAAGTGTTAGTATCTCAACCATAATAATTACCAGGGGACCTAGCAAAATTTGATCAAATAAAATAGATGAGTTTTTCCAAAACTCCGAACCTAAACTTCTGTGCAACAATTTTTATTTAAATCTGAAGATTATGTTGTTATTTTCTGAAGTGCAGATTTCTCATTCTAAATTTCAAAGATCGGAATTACAACTTGGTAACTAGCACAGAGGCTACATGAATGAGTAACTGACATAATACTTTTTCAGGTAAAAGTAAGTAAGTGCAACAGCTTCTACTCTCTTGGTGTGCTAACTAGTACTTAAAATAAATGGGTCAAAATGGAGTTTGTAATACTTTAACATTTTATTGGACCCCTAGTATATGTTTGGAGTGTGGGGTACCTCTCAATATTCAATATCAAAATGAAGGAACTCCAGGACCTCACTATTTCCTGTGGACTAAGGGTTCCCAGCACAAGTAGAGCAGGAACTTTTAGAGTAAGACAACCAGAGTGTGATTTTAGCTCTCCATCATGTATTAGGTATGTAGCCTTACAAAAATTACTTAACTTCTCTAACTTTTAATTACATCATCTGAAAAACAAGGATAATATGAGTCTTTTTTTCTTCTTTCAGTTGTATTTTGTATTGGTTTCAGGTGTACAGAATATGAGACTTTTAAAAAACGGTTGTTGTGAAAATTTCAGCTGGGAGTATGATAGTTCAGAATAAAAGCTACCTTTTCTACCTACATTTGCAACTAGAAATGACCATATAACATCAGGCCAAATAAATACATATGGAAATATGTGCAACTCCAGGAACTGTCCTAAAGAAGAAGACATATTCTTCTCCATTCATTTTTTCCTTACTCTTAAGTGGAATGTCAATGTGATAGCTTAGAAGTAGAGTTAGTTGGCCATTCTGGTGTAGAACTTGGAAATGGAGGTCATGTACAGCTGAGCAAAAAGATAGAAGCATTTCATGTCCCTAACAGTACCATCCCTGGACCACCTATCCAAACTTCTAAGTGAGAAAAATAATCTGCATCTTGTTAAGTCACTATTGTTCATATTCTCTGTTACGTTAAGCCTCATCCTAACCAACACCAACAGAAGTTGATACCCTACCTGTGTACCTCCATTACAATGTTCAGATGTGAGGATAAGTCCTGGCAAGTTACTAGGAAGGTCCAAACGTCTGAAATACCAAACGAGGTTCCAGAAAATGATTGGATGTTGATTGATGAAAGAGGATGTGTGAATCACCTGATCGCCTTCATTTTCTAGCAAAGATTCAAGCTCTTTACGAAGCACTAGAGGACTCAAGTAGGGCACTGAAACAGGTGGAGGATTGGGTCTTTTCCCTAAAGGATCCTTAAAAAAATGAAAGTATAAATAGATGTGAATATTATCTAATTAATTCTGTATGTTTTAGAAGTACTTCTCAATGAGATTATGCTTATCTATTCTTTAAAAATCAGTTATTTCAAGTCCATTTCTACATGCAGTAGAACACCTTAATGAAAACCTAAAAAAAAATCATAATTACCTTAAAGTTAAATAAGATAAAATTAATAATCCATATAAGAGACACTATTATAAACATGACAGTTATTTCTACTATGCTGATAAAAACAATGGTCTCTAGGATTGATTTTTCCTTGCCAATTTTTTTTAAATTAATAAATATGTGTGGCTTAATCTTCCCCCTACAACTATAAACAGATAGGGTAGTTTTTTGTGTTAATATTCTCTGACTTCTTTTAAAATTATATCTAAGTCAGTTTTACATTTGATTACAATAAAAAAGTAAAGTAGTTAAAGAGCAGTTTTACAAATCAAACAAAATAATGAATGGAAAAAAAACAAGAGACCCTCTAAGTTGTACATAATATAATCAGAAGAAAACGTTTATGACCAACTCAGTAATAAGTATCCCTAATAGCCAGTCTGAGATATCCAAATACTAGTTCCCTCTAAAAGGAGCAGTGTTTCTTAGAGAAATGGCTTATTCTACGTCTGGAAGAGGAAGTAATATAACATGAGCATAAAACATCTTATCATATAAGAAAACAAGGAAATGTCTAAAAAAATTTTAAAGGCTACCAAAGTCATATCACAAGAAATAAATCACTAGTTTGTACAGAGCTCTAGCTGACCAAAGATGGGACGATGTAATCAACATCAATAAGAATAAGGACAATGAGAGTAGACTCTGAGCTTCCAGCCAAGATAGAGGCACAGACAGATGTACTGTGCCTCCTCGCACAACCAAAAGGAGGACAACAGCAAATTTAAAAACAAACAATAACCAGAACTGCCAAAAAATCAAACTGTATGGAAGTCCAACAACCAAGGAGTACAAGAAGTATTCATCCAGACCTGTAGAAGGGGTGAAAACAGGCAGTCAGAGCAGACAGGACTCATAGCAAGGTGGCAGCTGGTAGACTGGGTGGTCCCATGTTTGCATGCGGATAAACTGGGAGTAAAAACTGGAGAGTGAGACATAGTACACAACCCAGGTTTCCAGCAGAGGGAAATAAAGCCTCAGAGCCTCTGACTATAAAAACCTGTGGGGTTTCCAACAGTGGGTGAGACTCCCAGCCTCACAGGAGAGTTCACTGGAGAGACACACAGGGTCCCAGAACGTACACAAGCCCACCCACCCAGGAATCAGCACTAGAAGGGCCCAATTTGCTTGTGGGTAGCAGAGGAAGTGACTGAAAGCTGACCAAGAGCTCAGCAAGTGGCATTGTTACCTTTTGGACTCCTCCTCCACATACATTGTCACAGCGACGTGGGCTGCCCCACCCTGGTGAATACCTAAGGTTCTGTCCCTTACTATGTAACAGAAACACCAAAACAAAAAAAAAAAATGGCCCAAATGAAAGAACAGATCAAAACTCCCCACAAAAATATAGCTAAGCAATGAAGAGATAGTCAGCCTATCAGATGAACAGTTCAAAACACTGGTGATTAGGATGCTCACAGAAATGGTTGAGTATGGTTGCAAAATAGAAGAAAGAGTAAAGGCTATGGAAAATGAAATAAAAGAAAATATACAGGGACCTAATAGTGACAGGAAGGAAACCAGGGCTCACATCAACGGTTTGGACCAGAAGGAAGAACATTCAACCACAACAGAATGAAGAAACAAGAATTCAAAAAAATGAGGAGAGGCTTAGGAACCTCCGGGACAAACTTTAAACATTCCAGCATCCAAATCATAGGGGTGCCAGAAGGAGAAGAACAAGAGCAAGAAATTGAAAACTTATGTGAATAAATAATGAAGGAGAACTTCCCCAATCTGGCAAAGGAAATAGACTTCCAGGAAGTCCAAGAAGCTCAGAGAGTCCCAAAGAAGTTAAACCCCGACTTCCGGCCAAGATGGAGGCATAGGTAGACGCACTGTGCCTCCTTGCACAACCAAGATAGGGACAACAACGATACAGAAACAAAATAACAACCAGAACTGACAGAAAATTGAAGTGTATGGAAGTCAGACAACCAAGGATTTAAAAATAGACACTTTGATCCAGACCAGTAGGAGGGGCGGAGTTGGGCCGGGCGAGGGACTCGGAGCGGAGAGCTGAGCACCCTGGGCAGCGTGCAAGCCCGCAGCAGGCAGACCCTGGGCGCACAAGCAGCAGTGGCAGGTGGGCCCCAGCCAGGGGGTGGTGACCGGCAGACCTAGCAGACCCTGGTCGCACAAGCAGCGGTGGCTGGTGGGCCCTGGCCAGGGGGTGACAACTGGCAGACCCAGCAAGGCGGACATTGTGAAGCAAGGCACTGCAC
>CM052540.1:59539539-59566339 GCA_028533065.1 Trachops cirrhosus | reverse complement strand
ACCTTCCAGGCAAGAAGGGGCTGGAAAGAAGTATTCCAAGTCATGAAAGACAAGGACCTACATCCCAGATTGCTCTATCCAGCAAAGCTTTCATTTAGAATGGAAGGGCAGATCAAGTGCTTCTCAGATAAGGTCAAGTTCAAGGAGTTCATCATCACCAAGTCCTTAATGTATGAAATGTTAAAGGGACTTATCTAAGAAAAAGAAGATGATCAAAACTATGAACAGTAAAATGACAACTCACAGCTATCAACAACTGAACCTAAAAAAACAAAAACAAACTAAGCAAACAACTAGAACAGGAATGGAATCACAGAAATGGAGATCAAATGGAGGGTTATCAGCAGGGAGTGGGGAGAATGGTGGGAACGGTATATGGAATAAGAAGCATAAATAGTAGGTACAAAATAGACAGAGCAAGGTTAATACTACATGAACTGGAGAAGCCAAAGAACTTTTATGTATGTCCCATGGACATGAACTAAGCAGAGGTGGGGGCACAGGGATGTGGGTCGGAGGGGGTGTACATGGTGGAGGGGAATAAGGGGGGAAAATGAGATAACTGTAATAGCATAATCAATAAAATATATTTTTTAAAAAGAGTAAGGTCAGTAATGGATGTAAACATAAATCTTAAAAATAAATTTTTCGTAATGATACCCTATTCCCCCAAATTAACTAATCACCTTGGAGAGAATATTAGGAACTCAACTTGTTATTCTGAAGATTGGTAAATAAAAGGGGGGAGGGATCAAACATTTTCCTGCCTTTCCAACTTAAATTGCATCTTTACAAAACCAAACAGAAGACCTGGGGGAAGGTCCGCATAGATGTACTCCATATTTCAAAGATAACAGCATTAGACTATTATTATTTTATAAGCTCCACATGAATAATTTGATCTAGATAACAAGGTATTTAGTAGATACTAACATCAGAAAGATAGTTCATGTCTCCATTGGAGAAACATACTGCCACTGATGAAGTTGTCTTGTAAAAATAAACAAATGAACAACAAAACAAAAACTGAATCTGACCAAGCTTCTAGGTACAATTACCAATTTATATGGTTGGAATCAATAAATAAGGCATAAAAGGAAAAAGGAATAGTCTACAGATTAAAAAGTCTAAAAAACAGATGAATCAATTGCAATGCACGGGCCTTAATTTCACCCTGATTCCTCAAACTATAAAACAGACATACTTGACATTTTGGGGACAATTAGAAATTTGAACAAAAACTGAAAAATTTGAGATTATTTATATTTTGTGGTCTGATATTGGCACTGTATTTTTAAAAGAATCCTTATCTTTTAAAGATACAAACTGGGATGTTTACAAGTGGAATACATGATGTTTGAAATTTCCTACAAAATAACCTGTAATGAAGTGAATGGGGGTATACATGAAAGAAAAATAGTCATAAGTTGAAAATTACTGGATCTAGACGATGGGCCGGAGGAATTCATTTTTGTTACTCCTCCATATATTTTTGACCATGTTTGAAACTTTACAAAGTTCTTAGTCTTCTTTGAAAAATTCTTAATTCTTTTCATAGCATTCAAATACATCTTCTACAGAAGAATTACATATTGTTCTAATAAATAGTTACATGGACACACAGTGTAATTATAATGTTGTTACATACCAGAACTTCCTGCAGACTGTTTGGAAGACTAACTGTTGAAATGCCATGAAACGGTCGCGGAGAAAAGTCAATATTTTGCAAAGGACCTCCAACACTGTGACTTCGAGTCAAAGATACATTCCGCTTTGATAAACTATTAGGCACAGGTGAAATTTTCGTAGTTTGAACATCTCCACTGGCTTTCTTTATTTCGTCACTTAAAAATGAAGAAGAAATGCTGGTTCTATAAAACAATCTAAATCTGTAGAGCTAAAGTATTTTTACAATGAATTTTGAGTCTACTGAATATATGAGTAGTCAGTACTGCCTTATAAGAATAAAATTTTCTTCAGGCACTTTGTAAAACTGGTTGAAAGAGCAAGATTGAGTGCATGACTCTGGTGAAGTGGGTAGAGGACACATGGTAGATAACAGGTTCATTTTAAAAAGATTAAGTGCCCATTCAGTTGCTTTATTCAAATATTATGTTATCTTTATGAAACAAAATCACCTAGAAGTAACTATGCTACTTGTAAGTAATGTAGATTCATTGGCAAATTATTTCATCTCTACCACGCTATGACCCACCTAACGATACAGACCAGAACTTACTTACTTTTTTATTTTTAGTGTTTAGCATAATGTTTAACATACAAAAGTCTCTCAATAAATGTTTGATTCAATAAATAAGAGTAAAGACAGTATGTCATTGGAAACTGCAATGACTACACTAAAGGGGAAAATAGTTTTTTACTGGTTGATAAGTTCATTTTGTATAAGACTTTATAAAACATTAAACATAGTTTAAAAAACAGTTAATCATCAGATTCATTCATTAGATACATTAAATTTTTTAAATGCTAGAACTTATGCCTACATGAGTCAAGTTATCTGTAAAGATGGAATTTTTACAAGGATATCCAATTTATTATGAGAAGTTCTCTATAACCTATGGTACCTTGATTCAACTGCAGAGCTTGTTTCTTCAGTTATGGTCTGGTTTTGTTTTGGGAAATCCATAAAGTTGATCAAGTCAGGTTCTGCTGAACTGGATACAGGTTTGTGGTCTAAAGGTTCACTTGCCAATGGAATGCTGCCACTTTGTAAACTATCACCAGAGGTACTTGGTTTCAGGAAAAAGCTAAAAAATACAGAGCAGGCCAAAAAATAAGTCTTAAAAAATCCTCAAGTCTTCTAAATTTCATATTTAGAATCAGTTTATGGTAAAGCAGTCCTTAATGAATAATATAATCCATAGAAATATTGCCTATTTCAGACACACGCACACCGTATCACTCACTCACACTGCTACTTTCATTCTTTCCCTCTTGTCCCAAACTCTTCAAATGAAAGGTCTAGAGGTCATTATAGTTCAGTATAAGATCCCTTCACTTTTTGAAAACTATTAAAGAAAGCTATGAAGGAAGAAAAAAAGCACAATATTTCATTGATTTTCTGGGTTAAGAAAGAGAAGAAACAGCAGCATTTTAATGTGTTATTAACCTATCATTGTTTATAATACCTCTTTTTCCCCCTTATAAAATTTCCATTTGGTTTCTGGTCATTTCCTCTCCCCTCTATTCATTCAGAGTTTTATTTTCCTCTTATCTCTCTCTCCTCCTTCTGGGTGGGAATAGTGTGAGGGTTAATACTTGCAAGGGACATTAAGAGAACTTTCTGAGGTAACAGTAATGTTCTGCATCTTGTTATGTATCTTGATGTTTGAATTTGCACAAATGTATGCATTCTCTATTTAAATGGTACATTTAAGATCTGCACATTTTATTGGATACCAATTTTACCTCAAAAGAAAAAATATGGTAAACAAATATCAAACTCCAGTAATTATATACAGGATGAATTCTTTGGAGGAGAAATGTAGTAATGTCTACATTCTACTTTATTTATGTATTTTCAATTACCAGTGCCTCAGATAAACCTCTTTGGTTACAATACTACCCTGCGCAAAGCTACATTTTACTTTAAATGAATAAAAATATGAGATGGATTGGTGGCTGGCTGGAGGGATAAATTGGTGACAAAGCAAGCACAGTAAAATGTTAACTGTAGAATGTAGGTGTGAATATTTGGGTGTCATTGCAAAAAATATCTTTAAACAACTATAAGTTTGAAATTTTCCATACTGACATACTGTGAAGGAAAATCAATAATGCTCCTTTATACTCAATTAGAAAATATAAAATAAGATCCTTACCATAATAGCTTATGAAACACAATTACTCAACAATAAAGTACAAGACTTAACAGAGAATACTTTAAAAGTACATAAAAAAGATCTAAAAAATGAAGATATATACTATGCTCACAGAAAAGAGAATATTGAATATATGCATTTTCCCTACATTAATCTATAAATCTAATGCAATCCCAATAAAAACTCCAGTTGAATTTTTAAGGATCTTGAAAGTTATTCTAAAGTTCTCTCTATATGTATACACATATACATATGTATACATAAAATATATATATACACGTAATATATATATTTTTCTAATCCTTAACCAAAGGTATTTTTTCATTGCTTTGAAGAGAGAGGAACGCAAAAAAGAAGAGAGAAACATTGACTGGTTGCCTTCTGTGCATGCCTGGACTGGGGACTGTCCATGTCTGCACCAAGGATCAAACCTGCAACCTAGACATGTGCTCTGACTGGGAATCAAACCTGCAACCTTTCAGCTACAGAGCAACACTTCAACCAACTGAGCCACACTGGCTAGCACTCAAATTTTAAAATTTATAAAATAAGTAACTATACACACAAAAAAATTTCCATAAGGGGGTAACTTACAGATATAACAAAGAGTAATAAAAATAATATGATATTAACAAAAAGAACAGGAGAACACAGAGTGAGGTGTACATAAGAATCTGAGATGTACATGGGATGAAAGGCCTAAATATCAGAGGTAAAACATCAGAAGAACATTCAGGAGAAAAATTTTCATGTCCTACAGTAACAACTTTTAAAACAAGACTCCAGAAACACAAATCATAAGGTTTAAAGTTAATAGAGGAAGACAGCAAAATTAATGATTTCTCTTCAGGGAGTTAATATCAAGAATATTCAAGGCAGAGATCAACAAGAAAAAAAAAGCTTAATATAAAAATGGGCAAGGGATACACTGCATTTTGCTGCATATGATATGCAACTTTTTGAGGGAAAAATAAGGATGTGCATTATATATGGGTAGTATTAATTCTGTATCTATATAAAGTTTTTAATTCTTTTATTTATGCTTATGCGTTACAGTATAACTCTAGAAAGCAATAACAACATCCATATGCAAATATGCCAGAATACAATAATTGGTTTTGTTTCTAAATATAAATAAAAAATTGAATTAAAAAACTAAAATGAAAGATTTGTTTCCTGAAAGTTTGGGACAAAACATGGGCGTGCATTATACAGGGGAGTGCACTATACACAGCAAAATATGGTAAATGAGCAATTCACAGAAAATTCTGGAAAAACAAATATAAGAAGAGATACACAAACTCTCTAATGTTCAGAGAAATTAAAATGAGATTCTGTGTTGTAGTCATTAGAATGCAAAAATTAGAAAAATTATAATACCAAATGCTGGTAAGGAAGTAGATAAATAAAAATTCTTAGACACTGCTAGTGGGAGTGTAGCCATCTGGGAAGCAATCTTCCAGTATTTTCTGAAATTATGTAAGAAACAACCCAATGGTCTTGGGAAAACTACTTCACAAGCCTGGAAGTAAACATGTATTTTACAGTGTACAGGGGGGTACCCCCCAAAGCCAGATTTATCTTCTGAAGGGTGGACATCTTATAGCACAGCCTTCCCCCACTAGGGGAGTGTTCTAGGAACCCATCTATATCAGTGTATCAACTGGTAGTGTTGTGAGATGTTGTGTTTTGCTTCAGTGAATTTTTTTTGGAAGACTCATTCAATGCATTTGCCCATTTCCTGACAGGTGACTTACCAGCACAGCTGCCCACACCACAGTGAGTATTCAGCAGTCTTTGACCAAAAACAGCATGACCCCCTAGCTCCACCCTCCCTATTCACCTAATTTTGCCCCCAGTTACTTTTTTTGTTTCCTTGGGTGAAAAAAGTCCCCAAAGGGAAACATGTTGCTGATGTGGAAGAAGTGAAACAAAAATTGGCAGAAGCACTAAAAGGCATCAAAATTGACAAGTTCAAAAACTGTTGAGCATAGAAAAAATTTCTCAATAGGTGTATTGCATCAAATGGAGAGTACTTTGAAGGTGACTGAAATTCAAACATGTAAGAATAAATACACAATATTTTAATAAATAAATTCTGTTTTTGGGTCCCCCCTTGTATTGTATCACTGTAGTGGTATTTATTAACAACAAAGACCTGGAAGCAACTGAAGTATCCAACACTAGAATAATGGAGAAAAGAAATAAACTAGATCCACATATAGCAACTCAGATTTTAAACTGAATGACAAAATAATAGAGATTTTCACATTATTCCAATTATGTAAATTTAAAATACATAATCCTGCAAAACAACATATTTTATAAGGATATATATTCAAGGATATACCACAAACAGCACAATGTCTTTGTTGGATAAAGCAATGAGAATGGGAATGAGCAGGTGGAAGAAGATAATAAAAGAGGGCCCTTGCAGAAACCATTGATACTATATCAAGAATCAGAGTTCATTCAGCTTCACACCTGAAGCTAAAAGGAAAAAGAGAGAGAAAACACTCATACAACTGGACATTTTTTAAAAACAGCTAAAAGCAGACAACAATATGAAGTTTATCTGCTCTATAAAACAAATAGAATATTAAGTATAATTACTTAGGTCAGCATAGCTATCAAACTCAATTATTTACCTGATGACTGATTACAGATCAGTTAGTTTCCTTCTTACTGCTTAAAATTTGGTCATTGTACTATACAGAGGACCACCAGTTAAGAAGAAGAGCTCAAGCAAACCCCACCCCCCGCCTTTTAGTTTATTTGTTTCTAAAGGACATAATTAAGGTCAAGAGGCAGAATGTTTACAATAATGCCTAACATAAGATTTTCAATTTTCTATAAAGTTTAGCAGCAAGAATTAATTGCTACTGAAAATTTATATGTTAAATAAAATAGAAAAGTGGTTTCCTACATTACCATTATTTTCTACTTAAATACTCATACTGAAAGTGATGGAGAGAAAGGTAAGGGACACCTGGAACATAACATGAATATTTCACTCTTCCCCCAGGAGTCATGCCATTGGGGGGCACTTACCTCTTAAGAGTTTTTACAATACTAACCTTGCAGAACCTCTGAAATCTTTAAACTCTACATTGAGAAGAGGCAAGAAGTTACTTTTACAAAATGGGCAAGATGTATTCAAGTTTGAATCATCTGCTGTCCAACCAGCCATAATTTCTTCATCATAAACTAAAGCTCCACAAGCTGTGCACTGTGAACAACTTGACATCAAAACCTAGGAGTAGAAAAATGCAGACACTGAAAACCTCCACAATGACAATCTTAACAGACCATTCTGTTGAGACACAGAATTTTATTTATTTTGTTGATCAAATTTGGGATTACAGTTCAATTACTTTACAGATAAAACTACCTGTTTATTGCCTTGCTTACATAAGATATCAAGCAAATTCAACAAGCGTATCATAGAATTCTGTTAAATGTCATTCTGAAATGAAAAGACGTTCACAGCAACTTTATCATGAGCAGAAACAGAACTTTTACCTCCATTGCACAATTCTGATAGATGCTAGACATGCTGGTGTTGTGAGAAGAACCATGATCTGATTTTTCAATGTCCTGCCCTTTTATGCCTCTTGGAAATGGAAGTTCACCTATAGAAAAGTAACCATCATAACACATTATGAGAATGTTCTTATTCTTTGGAAATGCATACTTAAGCATTTAGGGGGAAATTGAGGGGGAGATCGTGAAGTCTTCTATTAATTTTCAAATGGCTCAGTGTACAAATATATGTGCATTTATATGTATTTTTATACACACACACATATACACACACATATATACCAAGAGTGAGAGAGAGAGACAGAAAGTTAACAATAGTTTAAATCTAGGTGGAGAATATATGGTTGTTTACTATATGATTCTTTGAACTTCTCAGGAAATTTGAAATTTTTCACAATAGAAAGTTAGAGAAAATAGAATTATAATTTTAAAAAGTAACACAGAACTAAAGACATTTCAGTTGACACAGCCCAGGGACTCTCAAACCCTGGTATGTACCTGATTCACCCAGAGAGCTAATTAAAAAACATAAATTTCTAAGGCCCTATCCCACATACTCAGTCTCAAAAAGTTTAGCCTAGGACTTGGATATTTGTATACATTTTTAACCAAATTCCCCAGATGATTCTGACACACTAAAGTTTAAGAACAACTAAAAATAAAGTCATTAAGTAACTGTAGTACTTGGAGATCATATAAAAACAGTGATAGTATCATGTAGCTATATTAAAAATCTCAGATCATCTCAACAAATGAGGCTTATTGTATGTGTGGTGGGAGAAGGGAAAGGTAAGGTAATACAAAATAGAAGAGAAGACAATCCTTCCCCATACCTGTTGAGTAATGTGATTTTCCCATATCTCCACTGCTGTTGCTACTGCCAAGGCTTGTGTTGCTTTGAGTAAGTTCACTAGGGACCAGCCCTGAGATACTTGTGTTAGGTGACATACTCTCTTCCAAAATATGGTCTTCAAGGCCAGCTGGGAAGCTGTAATCTCTATTAGTTTCCTCCTTCAATTGAAAAGAATAAAACCAGACACATAAATAATACCTTTGCCAATGAGAATATATTTACTCCACTTTTTTCAGAATTAAACTCCTCTATAACCCTTAAAAAAGTCATGACCCCCCATATTTTTTAAAACAAAGAACTTCTATTACTTGTAATTTCCAAACTCTTAAACATTCAAGCAATGAGCTATATAATATTACTTTAAGATTGTGTTGTGGCCCTGGTGTATGTTTGGGATATGGGGTGCCTCTCAATATTCAATATTATAAAATGAAGGAATTGCCCTGGCTGGTATGGCTCAGTGGATTGAGCACCGGCCTTCAAACAGAAAGGTTGCTAGTGATTCCAGTCAGGGCACATGCCTGGGTTGCAGGTTTGGTCCCCAGTCAGGGCATATACAAGAGGCAACTCATCGATGTTTCTCACATCAGTGTTTCTCTTCTTCTATTTCTCCCTCCCTTCTGCTCTCTCTACAAATAAATAATTTTTAAAAACCTTCTACATTATTTATACCTCTCCATCCTAATCCAATTTACTGATGTACTATAATGTATTTAGTAAATCCTCCATTGTGTACACATTCATAATGCTTTAAATTTTATATGTTACACTAATGAATTCCCTTGAGCTATTTTTACACATATTCCTAATTTTTCCCCTAAATTCTGGTTAATAATTATAAACATTTTATAGACTTTTTATTCATTTCTTCCTTTGAAAATATTAAGTGTATCCTATTTGTTATTGCCAGGGTATCACAGCTATAGCAATGAAAAGAAAGATTAAGATCTGCGACCACTTGGTATCTACAGTCTTACATTCCAAGTCCAAATTACTCCATATAAAGCTTTAAAAAAAATACTGCTAGATAAAATTTCAAATATAAAACGGTTCACTCTTTTTTTTAAAAAAAGAATAAAACACCTGGAAATAAATCTAACCAAGGAAGTAAAAGACCTGTACTCGGAAAATTATAAGACACTGAAGAAAACAAATTGAAGAAGGTGCAAATAAGTGGAAGTATATATCGTGTTCATGGATAGGAAGAATTAACATCATTAAAACGTCCATACTTCCCAAAGCAACCTATAGATTCAATGCAATTCCTATCAAGATTCCAATTATGTATTTCACAAAACTAGAACAAATATTTCAAAAATTGATATGGAAACACAAAAGGCCCCACATAGCAACAGAAATCCTGAGAAAGGAGAACAAAGTTGGAGGAATCACGCTACCTAATATCAAACTATACTATAAGGTCATAGTAATCAAAACAGCATAAAAACAGACACATAGATCAATGGGACTGAATAGAGACCAGAAATAAACCCATACCTTTATAGTCAATTAATATTCGACAGAGGAAGCAAGCACATACAATGGGCTAAAGATAGTTTATTCAATAAATGGTGTTGGCAAAATTAAGCAGATATGTGCAGAAAAATGAAACTAGACCACTTTCTTACACCACACACAAGAATAATTTCAAAATGGATTAAAGACAAATATTAGACTCAAAACCATAAAAATTCTGGAAGAAAACATAGGCATTAAAATTTCGGATATAGCTTATAGCAATATTTCATCTAATATACCTCCCCAAGCAAGGGAAACAAAAGAAAAAATAAACAAATGAGACTCCATCAAATTAGAAAGTTTTTGTACAGCAAAGGAGACCAACAACAAAATAAAAAGACAACCCACAGAATGGGAGAACATATTTGCCAATACATCTAATAAGAGGTTAATATCTAAAATTTTTGAAGAACCTATAGAACTCAACATCAATAAAACAAACAACCCAATTAAAAAGTGGGCCAAGGACCTGAAGAGACATTTTTCAAAGGAGGACATACAGATGGCCAATAGACATAGGAAAAGATGCTCAACATCACTAATCATCAGAGAAATGCAAATTAAAGCCACACTGATATATATCACCTCACATCTGTCAGAATGGCTATCATCAATAAATCAACACACAAGTGCTGGTGAGGATGTGGAGAAAGGGGAACCCTTTTGCACTGTTGGTGGGAATGCAAACTGCTGCAGCCACTGTGGAAAGCAGTATGATACCTTAAAAAATGCCTTTTCACTCAGCAATTCCATTTCTGAGAACATATCCTAAGAAACCGTAAATATGAATTTGAAAGAACATGAGTACCTCTATATTCATTGAAGCATTATTTACAATCTCAAGGTATGGAAGCTGCCCAAGTGTCCATCAGTAGATGAGTGGATAAAACAACGGCAGGATATTTACACAATGGAATATTACTCAGCCATAAAAAAGAAAAATTTTACCCCTTTCAACAGTATGGATGGACCTGGAGAACATTATGCTAAGTGAAATAAGCCATTCAGAAAAAGGCAAATACCATATGATTTCATTCATATGTAAAATCTAATGAATAAACTGAACTAACATGCAAAAGAGATACAGACTCATAAATAGAGAACAGGATAACAGCTATGGGGTTCCGGGTTAGGGGCTGGAGGAATTGAGCAGAGATGAAAAAGGACTCATGGACATGGACAAAAGTGTGATGATTGTGGGGCGGGGATGACAGTATGAGGTGGTTAAACAGTAATGCAACAAAATATACTAATAAAAATTTAAAAAAAATACTGTTAGGTAAAATTTCAAATATAAAATGACTCTTTAAAAAAATTAATGCCAGGTTAAGGCATTTTTGAAGTTACCTTATTTTTTTCTTTCCTTAATTGACTGTGTAAGCTCTTTAAATACAACTTACAACTTGAATTATAATATTTACTGTACTTTTAATTCAATTGAGTTTGTCTATAGGATAAAATTTTCCTTCGAATGGTATACAAGTCCTATTTGTCCAGTTTTATTTCCTGTCTCTACTTCCTATTTATAACTTTAGCAATCTGAAATTGATTATGTTATCTTAAAAATGCATGATGCTTTAAGCCTTCATACTTTCCCCATTATTTTCTCTGGTACACATTCTGCCATCTTACTACTTTAACCCAAAACTTTCAATTTATCCATCAAAAGCCAACTTAGATACTATCTGCTTTCCTCATTTGGACAGTCTCCACAGGAACCTTTTCTAAGATGTTGCCCCCTTCTTTGCTACTATGGTGGTTAAGGGCATGAACTCTAGAGCAAGTCTCCCAGACTTCAAATTCCAGTTCTGCCACTCACCAGTTGTGTGACCTGTTAATTAATCTCTCTGAATCTCAGACACCTCATCTATAAAATGGGGATAACAACAGTACCAATCCATGGGATTGCTTCAAAAAATAAATAAATATACATGTGCACATATATATTCATATATAAAATATATAACTTATGACGATACCTAGAACATAGTGCTACATTAATAATAGTAAACATAGGTGTCTGTTTTTTTCCTAGTAAGGTAGTGTAATTTTTTAAACACAACAGTAAAAATAATTATTTTTAAGATTTTTAAAATTTATTTTTAAAGAGAAGGGAAGGGAGGGAAAAGGAGAGGGAGAGAAACATTCATCAGTTGCCTCTCGTATGCACCCTGACTGGAAACCCAACTAGCAACCCAGGCTTGTGACCTGACCGGGAATCAAACCAGCAACCTTTCTTCACTTTGTGGGACAAAGCTCAACCAACTGAGCTATGCTGGTCAGGGCAATAGTGTAATTTCAATTAAAGTTTTTCTATACAGCAAATAAGCAAAATTTCCCTACTTATATTCATATGAAGATATAATGATTTTCTTTACAATGATTTTTAAAATAATTACCAGATCTTGTTATAGAGCATGAAATTTAGAGATCAAGTTGTAGAGTTCCTTCACATATATTAAAAAGATAACAAAGGTAAGCTTATTTAAAAATTGAAGTGCCATGCAAATATAACATGACACCATTATTAAATTGAAACATTAATCATTAGTGCTTTCAAAGAAATAAACTTAATGTGTTAGCTTAGACTAATCTATGGACTTATAAAATAGTCCTGATATTCTATTTCTTCATTATTACTTTCCTTACATGTATGTTCCAGTTATTTCAAGAAAGAAATAGGATATGCATATTTTTTAAATATAAAGACTAAAATTACTAGAAATCTCTAAATAACTTGTATACAAAAAAATACTACAAACACTCCAATATGAAATAGACTACACACATAAAACATTCTTACCTCATCGTCTGAGTAGTTGTACGCAGACGCCATAGCTACCCACACCTTACTGGCAACTGTAGCTGCTTGTTTCATACCAGACTTCAGGACATCTATCTTGGGCCCTGAGAGTATGTTATCCAGCTTTAGCCCTGACAAAGAATTTACCACAGAGCCCAGTGAGCCATGAGGCGAAGAGCGCACCAGTCCTGATAAGGAACTTGAACGTTCTTTGTGACCTCGAGAGGGAGTGTGCTGTTTCAAACGCCCAGTAAATGTTTTGGACCTCGATACTGCAGGGGAGCTCTTTTCACTTTCAGGACTTTCCTGCACTGGTGGACCATGATCTATAGGTAGGCTTGATCTCCTCTCTAAAGGTTGTATCAATGGGGTAGTTCCAGACTCTCTGTTCCTCTCTCTGTGTAATTCCATACTAGAAGACTTGCTACCCAGGGGACTCTTTAGGTTCATATAGTTTTCAATTTCATCAGCCAGATTACGTGCAATAACTGGAGAAAACAACTTATCCTCAGAATCAGAAGTTTTTTCTCCTATAAATTCAGTGGCTAAAAGAGACAAAGGATCTAGTCCAGTTTCAACATCTTCCCTCTCCACAGCTTTAGCAACACCATAGAAACTACTTCTTTTATTTATTAGATCTTTGGATCCTGCTTTCAAGTCTCTGGACTGATTACTATTACTATCATTTTGTAGACTGTCATGTGTATCCTTTGTCATAGTAGTTGTAGCAACACTGTCATCAACAACAGGTTCTAGGAGCTCTTGGCTTTCCTCAAGCATCTCTAACACTGAAGAAGACCTGTGCTCAGAACCCCAAGTGCTTTCAGACACACAAGTCCTAGGATCAGCTAGATGACAGCTAACACTCTCAATGCTATGGGTTCTCGCAATATGAAGTGGAGAAGTCTTAGGACACGTCAATGCTGCTGTGAGAATCTTGGCATCTGCTCCCATCATGATAGCCGCTTCACTTGAATTCAAATCCAAACTGCTCTTCTTAAGCAACATTCCTGCTCGACTTTCAGAACTAAAACTACAACTCCTCTCTGGAAAATGTTTTTGTCTTTTTTCTCCTCTATCACTGTTCTTGAGATTAGTAACTTCACCAAAGACTGCATCTTCAACTGGATCTTGAGCAGAAAATAGCACATTTGATGTACTACCTAAAAGGGGAAGTACAAAATTAAAAATGAATGTTTTCTAACATAACTTTTATTAAAAAGTTTATTTTCTGATTTTTGAAAGTGACACATATTCTGCAAAAGATTCAGAAAGTTTAGAAGGTAAAAATAAGGTACACAGGAAAAAAGAAGTACAAACAGAACTCCATTTAACCCTGACTCCCAGAAATAACACTTTAATGTATAATCTGCCAAAATAGATCATGTAATATATGCTGTATATACCTGCACTGTTCACTAAAATATATCACATTTATTAATATAGATCTATACTTTACATTTCAAGGGTTTATATTCAATTTAAGAAATATATTCTGTATCAAAGAACAGAACTAAAAAGAAATAATCTCTTCTACCTTAGCTTTCACATATCCAATTCAACAAGTATTTGCCAGGAATCTACTTTGCACAAAGCAAATTCATAATCATGGAGAAATTATATATTTGCTATAGCCAAAGTCTTACTGCTCCAAAGTAAAATAACTGCCCCAAGTAAAGAATCAAGAATAGAGTGCTTAAAATTAACCAACTCCAAGAAGGCTAATAAAATCTGAGTAGCTAAAAAGTGTTCAGATATATTCATTCCTTCAACAAATACCTGAATGTCTTCCAGTATCCACTACATGAGGTGCTAGGAATACAATGGCAAATAAAGCAGACATGATCCCAGCCCTCACAGGTCAGTACTGTTTGATCAAGTAGCACAAAATTATGCCAGTGGCTGTAGGAATATGCCACCCTGCAACCTTGGAAGAAGCAAGGGTAGGATATTCTTTTTACTCTTTGCTACCCTCCAATATTTTCCACTTCAAAACCAACCAAAAGCTATTTTCTATTTGAATCATTATCCAAACTTAAGTCTATCTATCCCTTCATATTTGGGATTCTCATTTTTTTTTTATTGTTACTGTTTTTAAAAAATCCTTAATGGTGTCAGATCTTTGTGTTCTTTTTTTTAAGGGTTTACTTGCTTATTTTTAGAGAAAGGGGGGAGAAAGAGAGGGAGAGAAATATTGATGTGAGAGAAAAACATCAATTACAATATTTGTCATGTAAAGCCCTGGCTGGCGTAGCTCAGTGGATTGAGCGCGAGCTGCGAATCAAAGCATCGCAGGTTCGATTCCCAGTCAGGGTACATGCCTGGGTTGCGAGAGGCAACCACACATTGATGTTTCTCTCTCTCCTTCTCTCTCCCTTCCCCTCTCTAAAAAATAAATAAATAAATAAATAAATAAATAAAAAATCTTAAAAAAAAAAAATTTGCCATGTATAATGTGTACTTTTTTTATCCAAATTTTTGAGGGAAATAAGTATGCACATTATACATGGGTATAATGATTATATACCATGGATATAATAATCCATGTATAATATGCACAAAAATATGGGTGCACATTATACATGGCAGAATACAGTAGTTGCGTCTCGTATGCCCCCAACCAGCCTACAACCCATTCCTGACCAGGAATGGAACCAGTAACCTTTCAGTTTGTAGGATGTCACCCAACCCACTGAAACAGTCAGGGCTCTCGTTTGTTTTTTAAAAAGCATAATGACCTGGGAATTTTGGAGGGGAAGTCTTTGGAGGGGATTAATTTTTTAATCTTCCAAATTGACTTCAAGCTTCTTTTTAATCTTCCAAATTGGTACCAATTAATAATTGTAATTATACCAATTAAACAGAACTAATAATAAGCACTTAGAGATATTTTTAAAGCTCTCAGAGGAATCATATTAGCCTATTTTATAAATTTGTACCTGCTTTGAAAACTTTTACCAATATTCAAGAAACAGATCTTTGCAAATTTACTGGTTCTCATAGCGTTTCCAGGAATTTAGTGGCACAGTTAGTTCAATTTTAAAATAAAATTGACTGTTTGATGTACTGGCAAAAGCCCCATTACCCCCTTTTTCTTTCTTAACATACATCTTCCTAGATAAAGATGTAACATGGAAAAAAGATGAGTAAAAAGGCAAGAAACTACGTGAGTCTCCAGACCATGTCCATTTCAGTATTCTGAGAAGATTCTGACACTTTGATGAAGAAGACTCTGCCCTTCTCTTTCTTTAACCTGCTATCAACAGGTTGGAAAAATGGGATAGAACATATATATCAATTATTTGTTCAAAACACCTTTAGCTCCACTTTCTGTGCACTATCCCTCCCCCAACAACAACAACAACAACAACAACAACAACAAAACTGACTTGGTATCACAATAAACACACACACAAAAAACTCTAGGAATAAGAAGTATTTCTACATTGATTTGAAAAGCTGGGAAAATTAAGTTCCATAAAGTCATACAAAAGATACACTTACAGATAAGACAGTCAACTTTAGAGAGGTGAATTGTAGCTACTAATAAAGGGCACAAGATACAGGCTAATTTCACTGTTCTTTGAAACTATATACCCAGATGTATGCCTTAAGAGTACTTGGGAGGTACCCTGACTGGTGTGGTTCAGTTGGTTGGGCACTGTTCCACAAAGTGAAATGTTGCCAGTTCAATTCTTGGTCAGGGCATATGCCTGGGTTGTGAGTTTGGTCCTCAGTTAGGGCATGTTCAAGAGGCAACCAATGGGTGTTTCTCTCTCACATCGATGCTTCTCTCCCCCTCATTCTCTCTCCCCTCCCCTCTCTCTAAACATATAAATAAATAAAATCTTCAAATAAAAAAAAGAATACCTGGGAGGGTATAACATAACTGAAAAGTAGTAAACTCAAATTCATGGGATTCACATGCAACAGTTACTCATTACAAATACTTAATTAAAAATAAGAAGTAGATCAGGGTACTTATAATAATTGGGACAAAATTAAAGACCCACTGCTGTTTTGTGTAGAAAGTAAGTGATGTCAACCATTTTTTTTTCCATTTCTCTTCAGTGACAGGAATTACCCTAAACCCTCTAAAATTCCATCACATCACTACATCTCTGTTCTTAATGAGTATAGGGGGCCCTAAAAAACCTTATGAAAGGCTTCCCCTCCAAATTTCCCAGGTCACTATGCTTTTTAAAAAAAACAAATGAGAGCCCTGGCTGGTCGCCATCCCTCATTATCTACGGTCATCTCTCATTATCTACCATGAGAAAGTAGGACCAAACTGAGAACAGGCACTACGACAAGAAAAGGTAATCCAAATAACAACTAAACACTCTAAATACCCCTTCTTTTTAAAAATTAAATATCTTTAACAACTGTTTTAACTTCTTATTTAGCTCATTTATAGGATTTAAACTTCCTTCTGGCTCTTCAGCATGTTCATTGTAATCAGTCAATTACTGTAATGACAATTCAATGTCATTAAAGGCACATGTGTATCTGCAGAAGTATGTGTGTGCATCTGTGCATTTCTCACCCAAGGACATTTTTTTCATTGCTTGAAAAAAGAAACATCAATTGGTTGCTTCCCAGATGCGCCTGGACCAGGGATCAAACCCACCACCACATATGTGCCCTGACTAGGAACTGAACCTTTAGCCTTCTGACAGCCAGGGCTCTGTAGAAGTATATACTAAATATTTAATAACCAATACACAAAGACTCACCAGTGCTACTTTTTCTGCCATTGACATCAAATATACCAGATGGAACTTTCACAATACTGCTACCCCATGCAGGAGGCTCAGTAGGACTCTGTGACTCTCCACTATATTGCGAATGTTTAGCCACCAGAACAGACACATCACACACCTCTGAGAAAAAAAAAAAAACAACATTTGAATGTTATCATTCCTACTTTTGCCAATATCGAACAGAAATCATGTATTGATTTTAATATACTCTATGTGTGTAGTTTACCCCCGATGAATACATAACTATTTTTTATTGATTTATTGAATCAGTTACTTTATGCCATAAATGTTGCCAGTATTGATTGAAATAAAAGCTTTATTTTAATATTCAATAATCCTAACTTGAGCATTCCTGAATGAATAAATTAACGAACTGGCTTCAGTTATATACCTCATCACTTGTCAAGTAGGAGATAGGCTTGCTTTTGCATAACTGGAGAATAAAATAAATGATATCTCTGAAGAAAGTATACTTACATTTGTGTAAAAAAAGGTAGGAAGAACATCTTATTACCATAAAGCCAAAACATTCCTCCATATTTCCATAAAATGATTACTACAAATCATTTCTACTTCAATGAGCCCCATTTAAAACAAAACAAAACAGGAAACCACACAGACTTATTCAATGAAAAACACCCACTTAGGTATTTGAAAGACTTCCAGTGAAAGAGCATTTTAAATAAAGGGGACACTAAAATAACAAGTTTGATGACTCAAAGTTTAGTCTTAGTTCTGTCACAAAGTAGCTATATAACTTTGGTAAATAAATGCTTTAATGGTCATAGTTTCCTACAACATTGAGGGCTGACTTAGAGTCTCTAAAGATCACTTACATTCTAAAATTCAGAGACTAACAAAATCTACCATATATAATGGTACACAGTATCTTATAAGTTCAGACCTTACAATTCTAAAAACTATCACCAAAATTATCAAATAACATTTTTAGTTAACAGAGGTATTTTTCTAAGTAAAGCTAGAAAGTATCAGTACTTAACCTTCTGTTTGCACTTTCGTTTCAATCATCAATTCTCTTGCTGCTTGTTCTTCAGTACCATGAATTTCTGCATCATCTTTTATTAGTTCATCCTTAGACCCATAGCCTTGGTCAGACTGACCACCTGTGAAAAACAATGCAGGCTTACACAGAAATGTTTTCATAGAGTCAAACTATAAAATTTCAAAAGAAAATTCCATTGATGTATACAACTTAGAGAAATGGAAGACAAGAAAGCTTACAAAGCACATAGGACATTTTAAAACAATAAGAAGCAAAGAACACCAGAAACAAGAACATCAGAGACTAAAAGCCACTACATATTTGAAAGCACTGAACCTTGATTTCCTCATCTGTAAATTAACAGATTTGCACAAGATATCTTCAAATTTTCTTTTGGAAGGTGTCTACAGAATGCTAATTTTTGTGTAAAGAAGAGGAAATAAAACAAATATACATGCCTGCTTACTTTTGCAAGAAGAAATGAAGAAATAATAAACCAGAAAACAAAACTGGTTACTTATAAGGGATGGGACAAAATAGGATGGAAGGGATAGAAAGGAAACTTCTATAAATAGGGTTTATTATGTTGTCTTTATTTTGGGAAATGTATTAACTTCTACATATTCATAAAATTAAATCAATAAAATGCAGATGGGGAGGGGAGTAACTAAAATTGAATACAAACAGAAACAAATTAAAGCAACTGTATTTCATATGAATAACAGAAACACACTGAAAGGATGGGGAGGAGTAATCCAAGTAACTTTGGAACACATTATTTTGAGTATATACCCTAAGCCCGGGGAGCAGGGTTAGTAACAGTCAAATCCTGAACTCATGAGGAGGTTTGTTTTTCACAGGGGAATGAGTATAGCAATTCTGAAATTATTTGATGTGTATTGTAGGACTGAGCAAACTAGTAAATGTGATGATGTTTTTAGAAGCCAAGATTCTTAATGTGGAAGAGAGATTAAAAAAAAAAAAAATGGAATGAAGGAAGGCAAAAAAAACCCTGTAGGGTTGACTGGAATTAGAAGTATTTCTACAATATATATACATATTTTCCAGCTCTTCTGAAAAAGTCTAGAAGCAGTAACACCTTGGATGTAAACAACACCTACAGCCCAGATGTTGTTTTCTAAAATCTATTGCCCATTAAAAGGAACCTAGGATCTTTGAAGAAACAGCTGATTACAGAGCTCAGACAGGGAAGATACAAGAATAAGTCAGGAACATTTTATCGTTCAAGAAAGGAAGTGCTCAAAATCAAGATGGAGGCATGCCTAAAGTATGTATGACAGAATATCTATCATCTTACAAATGTAGAGGGAAGATAAAGTTGGCAAAACTACCACTTTATAAGCATCACAGTAAGGACTGGTTCAGGCAGTACTCATCAATGATGCTAAATTTAAAGAGAAAGTGTGATAAGAAAGAGTATATTATTACATAGCCTAACAGTGTCTCCTCACAGATAGCTTATTATCTGCAAGGGGGATAACAGTAACTAAGAGAAACCAAACACTAAGACCAGTGATTAAAATTAACATGACCAGTGAGGGGCAGACAGACATTGTGTGCCTCTGCGATGTGATCATCAGAAAGGATACAATATCACTTTTGTAGTAGAGCCATTGATGCATAACCTAATCTAACCACAGGGAAAAACCAGACAAGCTCCAATTGAGGAACATTCCACAAAATAACTGGACTGAATTCTTCAAAAGGTTCGATGTAAGGAAGGACAAAGAAAGGGTGAGGACCTGTACCAGGTTAAAGGAGACAAAGAGAGGGAGTTGAAGTGCCACAAAGGACATTATAATAATTGACAAAATTGGAACGCAGAATATAGATTAAAGTAGTTTATCAATGTTTTCCTGAATTTGGTAACTATACTGCAGTTATGTAAAACAATATACCACTAAATTATTAAGAGATAACAGGGCAAAATGTATGCACCGTTCTCATGTGACTTAGAGAAAATAATAATGTGTATATGTATATAGAAAGGAAACAATAAAGCAAATATAGCAGACTAAAAGTAGATGAATCTAAATAAAAGTTATTTAAGAATTCTCTATACTATTCTTACAAGTTTGAAATTATTTCAAAATGAAGTTTTTGACTTTCAAAAGTCTATTTTGGCTTTAAACTTATATTATTTAAAACCAAAACTAAGACTAGTTACTAGACAATCATTTTATAAAGCACATCAATGAAAACATATAAAATAGCTCAGAGTGGGGGGCGGTGGTGGTGGTTGGAGGTGGAGGGATCAAGCAAAAAAAAACCCCAAAAACCTCATGGACACAGACACAGTGTGGTGATTGCTAGGAGTCAGGGAGTGGAGATTGGAAGAGGGTATAAGGGGGATAAATGGTAATGAAAAAAATACAATAAAAAATAAACTATTAAAAAAAGAAAAACGTAAAATAAAAAATACAGTGTTATACTTTCTACTACCACTTGTTACACTGTCACTCAAGTATTGGGTTTGCCATATATGTAACAAGAGGACTAAACTTCTTTAAATGTGGCCATTTAGAATGACTAACTTCAGTCACATTTTTATTGGCCCCCTCAGAAAGGCTGCTAAAGCATTGTGGTGCCATGAAAGGACACTAGACTGGAAACAGAGTAAACTGATTAAACCCAGATATGATCCCCAACAAGCTAAGTGACTCAGTATCAGGTACCAAGTGGAAAGATTCTACAAGATAATCCTTAATGAAAAGAGTAACTTAAGTATCTGGGCTACAAGTCTCCAAAGGTATCAAATGACCACAGAAACTCCACAGAGATATATAATCACTGTAAATTCAGTATTGGGGCTTCAGCCATTTGAAGTGCAACTGAAAAGATGTATGTGGAAAAGGGATCTGAAGTTTCTCCCCCAACTATTGGAATCTTTATACCAATTACCCAGGATTCCTAGATCACTTTTTTCTATTAAAGGAGACAAGTTTAACAATCTAGAGGGATAGGGAGAGTATTTATTATTATTATTATTCCTGGTGAAATGGTTTCATGCCACAAAATTATTTTCTTGGTATTTCATAAGTGAAATCCAAAGCATTTCTAAGTATTAGAAAAAAATACAGGAGGAAATAAAATAAGGTGTCTTTAACATGAAAGTGTAATAAAAATTCCTACTTGATAAAAGAAGGGAAATTCACAATCAGGATTGTAACTTAGCCTTATGTTGACTCAATGATTTACACATGCTTCTGTAATTATGGGGGTAGTTTTTATTATTAAGAATTTAGATCAGTTTTAGCAAGCAAAAACCACCTCAACAGCTAGAACACTGAAATCTTTAATGCCTATAAAACTATTTGACACAATAGTGCTATAAACAAATATCAAAATAAGAATTACAATAAGGTATAAATAGTATAGTTTCAAATAAGTTAACAAACATGCTTGCAAACTGATCATCAAGTGTTAATTGAACTTTTCAGTAGTACATATATGATTACAATTATCTGAAGGAGAAAAAACCAAGAAAACTAAAATTGTTTTCCACTGGTAACAAGACTTAAAATACAACAAACGGTCTCTTCTCCCCCACCCTTGCACGTCAGCAAAATTTAACCTAATAAATGGGAAATTACCTGAAGTGGTTAACATTCAAGGGTAGAATTAATGCACACGTGTATCCATAGCTTCACGTCATACAAGTCTGTCTGTACCCCCACACCATGACAGCCAAGGACAAATGCAGCACCAAGCAACAGCACAGAGCAAGAAGCAGAGCAACAAAGAGCAGAGAAAAGGACACTTCAGTCATTGAGACAAGTTCATCAGAGGAAGCACAGGAATTAGACTCCGAATTCTTTTTAAAGAACAGCCTGAGATATTAACAAAAAAGAAAAACAAACAAGAAGGATGTGCAACACACGTATATCTACTCAATGTGCTCCTTTTAATTATGCTTAATTCTCCCTTCAGAGGACAGAGGTCACGTCCATAGCTTTGTATGTAAAAGTAGCTTCAGTAATTTCTCAGATTTTTTAAAGTGTCATTTAAGGTAATGACTATGCAAAGAGAATACTTTTTCTCATGGTGTGTAACTTATTTTCTTACCTCTTTAATATTCATAATCTCAAATCTTTAATAAATATTTCCCACTTAATGAAAGAGAAAAAATTTATAAGTTGTGTCACTAATATTCAAGTTCCTCAGCCCACATTTCCTAACAATGATATCATATACTTTCACAAATGAATGATGAATAAATACGAAGTTCCATGCTAGAGCCTTTTGCACAGCACTCCAAAGTTAACTACAGGAAATAAAGAGAAGTGAGCAGCAACCAAAGGTATGATTTCTTCCTTTACTTATATATAATATTTTCAAAGTACTCATATTGCACAAAGTTGAGAGGGATGTAAAATCTTTTTAAAAAAGGAAAGACTTAACATGAGAAAATGAAGGGTTAGTAAAATCCAGATTTAGTACCTGTGCTAGAGTGATTATCAATGGAGTCAAGCCTGATTAAATCTCTGACGAAGACTGTGTGCTCCCCATTGTTAGCATCGTTAGAACTATCCACACTACCGTGGCTCACTGTGTCCCCATCACTTCCACCTGTGGCATTCTGAGGAGCTAAAGATAAGGACAACAGTAGTTCAATAATTCATGCACTGATAATCTATAAAAGTAAACATCAGTGACCCACAGTTTATTTAGAGTTGTAGAATACTTTCTAAATATTTTGATGGTGAAATTTTGGACTAAGGTATTACTGTCTTTAGCTGTATTTAAACATATCAACCAGAATTTAAGTTTTCTACTTTGTATCATTTAAATTCATACACTTATAAAGCTTATGGTTCAGCAAGAAAGTATCTTTCCAATCACATGAATTACCTGATATTGAGGAGACCTGTGACTTCTGCATGGTCTTTTTAAGTGGCTGTCTAAATTGTGCCAAGCCATGGACCACATTCCGTACCTTCGTCCATAAGAAGATACCACTGCGGGTACTGCTAGGCCATGGGCTCTCCAAAACTACCTAAGGTAAAATAAAGGAAAAAGTAATGATTAGTACAAATGTTTGATTTTTTTAAATATACATAATTTATATAATACATATATAAAGATTATAACACAAAACCTCTAAAAGAAGGTATAAAAAATTAATCTTAATAAGTAGCACATATTGCCCAATGTCAATCCCACTTACCTTATTATAATAACCATAAGTAATAGCATTTGGCTTTATGTTAGCAGTTTTCATTTCAAATAAGACTCTCACAGCTAAAACAGGATGACCCCAAAGTCCACAAAGCTGCATTACTACTCGATAGCACACCTAACAAAAAAAAATGACATCAAAGTATTAGTTAGCATATAGTCCATCTGTGACTTGTAGAGATTTTCTTCTTAAAATTATTTTATTGACTATGTTATTATAGTTGTCCCAATTTTTCCCTGTTTGTCTCCCTCCACCCAGCACCCCCACTCCCTCAGGCAATATCCCCACCACTGTTCATATCTATAAGTCATTCATGTAAGTTCTTTGGCTACTCCACTTCCTATTCGGTACTTTACACCCCCGTGGCTATTCTGTATCTATCTGTACTTCTTAATCCCTTCACCTCTTCACCTATTTCCTTACACCCTCCTCCAATCTGGCAACCATCAAAATGCTCTCCACATTCATGATTGTCTCTGTTCTTCTTGTTAGCTTAGTTTTTTTTTTTAATTCAATTGTTGATAGATATGTATTTTTGCTATTTTATTATTCATAGTTTGAACTTTTTTGTTAAATAAGTCCCTTAAACATTTCATATAATAATGGTTTGGTGATGATGAACTCCTTTAGTTTTTTCTTGTCTGGGAAGCTCTTTATCTGTCCTTTCATTCCAAATGATAGCTTTGCTGAGTAAGGCAATCTTGGCTGTCAGTCCCTGTTTTTCATGACTTTGAATATTTCTTGTCAGTACCTTCTAGCCTGCAAAGTTTGAGAAATCAGCTGACAGTCTTATGGGAACTCCCATGTAGGTAACTAACTGTTTTTCTTTTGCCACTGTTAAGATTCTCTTTTATCTTTAACCTTTGGCATTTTAATTATGATGTGTCTTGGTGTGGTCCTGTTTACATCCATATTGTTTGGGACACTCTGTCATTCCTGCACTTGTATGTCTATTTCCTTCACCAAATTGGGGAAGTTTTATTTCATTATTTTTTCAAATAGATTTCCAGTTTCTTGCTCTTTCTCTTCTTCTGGCATCCCTGATGGGAATGTCAAAATGCTTGAAGTTGTCCAAGAGGTTGCTTAAACTTATCCTCGTATTTTTTGGATTCTTTTTCCTTCTTCTTGTTCTTATGGTTGTTTTTGCTTCCTTACGCTCCATATCATTGATTTGATTCTTGGCTTCATTCACTCTAATGTTGTTTTCCTATAAATTGTTCTTCAATTAGTGTATCCTTTGTTTCTGACTGGATCTTTTTTATGCTGCTGAGGTCCTCATTAACTTCCTTCAGTTTTCTTGTAACCAGTTTTAAACACTGCATCTGATAGATTGCGTATATCCATTTTGTTTAGCTCTTTTTTCTGGAACTTTGCATCTGTTCTTTCATTTGGGCCATGTTCATCTCCTCAGTTTGGCAGCCTCTGTCTTGGTAGTGTGGCCTCATGTAGTAAGTGTCCTTTAGGGTCCAATGGCACAGCCAACCCTATAACCCAAGCTGGGTATTTGAGATATGCCTAAATGGGCTGAGTACACCCTCTTTCATTGCTGTTGGCAGACCAATGGGAAGGATTTACCCAGGCAAGTCAGCTGCAATGATGGGGTGTGACCACTCACCACAAAGGAGGATTTGCCCTCCATGGAGGATCAACTGTGCTGGAGCAGGGTGGTGTTACTCTGATGTGGTCTATAGCTGTTCACTGGGTACACAGGCTTTGGGATTTCCTGGGTGGTGTAGGCCAAGGTCAGATCCCACCTGTGTTTTGCCTGGGGCCAACCTGCATAACCTATAAAGAAATCTGAGATGGCTGCTACTTGTGCTGGGCTTGGAGGTTCCAAGCACCAAGGTGGGAATCTAGACTGGCTGCTGTTAGTGCTGGGTCTGGGGCCACTTAGCAAGAGGTATGGGAGCTGGGGGTTTGCTGAGGTCACCTCTTGCTGTTTGATAGGATTTAGGAAATTGTGAAGCATGAGCCAAGACCAGTTGTTTATATGGAAAACTCACTGCTAACTGTTTGGGTGGGCCCATAAATTGGGTGGATCAGAGTCTCTGGGGACTTCCAGGGCAAAGCAAAGTGTTAGCCAGGTTAATGTGGTCTCAGATATGGCAACAGTCTGCTGGCTCTGTGGGGGAAGGGCTCAGAAAAGGGACAATGGCTTCTGCCCTCCTTTCTGTCTGGGAGAAAACTGTTCCCCATCTCCTGCCTTGATGCCAGATACCTCAGTTCCTCCCTGTATACCACTGGTGCCTTTCAACCTGCTACCCTGGTGCTAAATCTCAGAGGGAGTGAGTCTAAGTAAGTCTGTGTGTGGGTTGTTTAAGGGGAACTACTTGGGACTCGAGGAGTTTTCCACTGACAATCCCTACTGGTTTTTGCAGCCAGAAGTTATGTACTTATCTTCTTGGCAATGGAACCCTGGACTAAGGGTTGGGACTCCTCACTACACAGATATCTCTTCTGAATTTTTATCCACCACACACAGATGTGGGACTAGCCTGTTCAACCTCTCCACTCCTCCTACTGGTACGGATGTAAGCAGTTTCTTTAATGCCGTAATTGTCAGAATTCCATTCAACTCAACAATTTCTGATGGTTCTGAGTGATGGCTGTCCTATATTTTAGTTGTAATTTTGATGTGGTTGTGTGAAGAGGTGAGCCATGCTTACATATAATGCCATCTTGACCAGAAGTCTTGTAGAGATTTTTAAATAATTTACCCAGTTCTCCTCAAAGTTATTAAGCACTGTATTTTTCTTTCTTGTCGTTCGAGAGTCTTGTTAAATTATTTGTAAAACCTACTCATTAATGGAAGTACCAGCATAATTAACTATTGCACGTAGCAGTTTGCCATTTCTTTCAATAACTAAATTTACATGAAGAGAATGACTATTATTCTCTGTAACTTGAGAAATTCATTTGTAAAATCAAGCATGATTAAAATAGCTCTCTCCTGGAGACTTCCAGACAAGATAGAGGTGTAGGTAGACGCACTGTGCCTCCTCGCACAACCAAGATAGGGACAACAACAATATAGAAACAAAATAACAACCAGAACTGACAGAGAATTGAAGTGCATGGAAGTCGGACACCCAAGGATTTAAAAATAGATGCATTCAACGAGACAGGTAGGAGGGGCGGAGTCCACCGGGCGAGGGGCTCAGAGTGGAGCACAGAGCAACTGAGGCAGCGCACAAGTCCACAGCAGGCAGACCCTGGGCACACAAGCAGCAGTGGCTGGTGGGCCCCAGCCAAGGGGTGGCGACCGGCAGACCCAG
>CM052540.1:59522446-59539039 GCA_028533065.1 Trachops cirrhosus | reverse complement strand
GTTAGCAACAGGGGAGTGGGAGGAGGAGAGAGGGGGGAAAGGTACGAAGAATAAGTAGCATGGATGGTAGATAGAAAATAGGGGGAGGACAAGAATAGTAGGGGAAATGTAGAAGCTAAAGAGCTTATGACACATGGACATGGACTAAAGGGGGGAATGTGGGTGGGAGAGGGTGTTCAGGGTAGAGGGGAATGAAGGGGGGATAACAGGACAACTGTAATAGCACAATCAATAAAATATATTAAAAAAAGAAAAAAATAGCTCTCTCCTAAATTATGTTTTATATTCTATATCAAAGGAATTATAGCATTTTCCAGGATCCTATATAATAAAAAAGAATTTGTAAACCCATGTCTTTTAAAAGTATGTTTAAAAAGTTAAAAACATTGTAATATAATTAACAAAAGCTTTTCTGATATGCATTTATGAAGGGAAGCTAGATTTGATCATAAGAGGACAAGTCAAGTGGGTATTCCTAAAAGTTAGAATCTCACATATTAGGTGATGGAAGAAAACTTGAAGAATGAAACAGGAATTTCAATGATGTCTGGATAAGAGGTGAGTCAGTTTATAGAAATAGTAACAGTACAGCCACAGACTTATTTATAATATGTAAATAGTTTATTCTGAGAATAAGGACTGCTTGCTTCAAGGAGCACTTAGTAGTATTAAAAAGATATGGAGAAGATCAGCATGGCCCCTGCATGAGGATGACATGCAAATTCATAAGGCGAACAAGGAAATATACATATAAAAGATATTCTTGCCCTGGCTGGTATAGCTCATTGGATTGAGTGCGGGCCTGCGAACCAAAGGACCTCATTCCTAGTCAGGGCACATGCCTGGGTTGCAGGCTGGTTCCCAGCATGGGGCGCACAGGAGGCAACCATACATTGATATTTCTCTCCCTCTCTCCTTCCCTTCCCCTCTAAAATAAATAAAATCTTAAAAAAAAAAGATACCCTTGTTGGCACTCATAAAATGTGTTCTGCTTGTGTCAGAGTTGCTTAACAACTGTATCATACAGCCAAGCTGCTCTTTCTACTAAAGGGTAAAGATATGAGGAAGGAACTTACACTCAAGGGAACAGAAGAAATGAAATGTGAAAAGAGATCTGAAGAGGTCGAGGATCAAAAGATGAGTACTATGAAGCTAGAAATGCAGAGTATAATTTAGGAGCAGGAGGAGGAGCAGAAACTGTTAGAGGATCTCTACAAAGGACCAGGTTAAAGATATTTTATGAAACTACATAAATTAGGAACTGAAAGAACTAGATAAGATGTATGAAGAAAAATGTGAGACGAGAGTACTTCCAGTATCTGAAGAGTTGTCACATAAAAGAGTAAACAGTTTGTGCAACTCCAAAAAGCAATAGGGAGGTGGAACTCAGCTCATCATAAAACACACACTTTATAACAATTACAGCCAATTCAAACATAAGCAAGATCTCAAGCTACAAACTTTCTAGAGCATCTCAGTTTGAGGTTGAAGTTATACTAAAATATCTTAAAGTCCTATTCAACTGTAAGAACATCACCTTCTATATCAAATTAGGATTAATGTGAATTTTCTAAAATGATTCTAGATGACGAATTTATTATGAAGATTGCAGAGTGTTCCCGCAAACTTCCAGCTTTACTTGTGTAAGAGCCAGGAACCAAAATAAATAGTAGTAACACCAGGGATATATTTTCTAATTGCAATATTGTGTTGCCGACGACATGATTTCTTTTGAATGTATGGTAGATTAAAAATGGTGACCAACTCTGTTACACCTCATACTGAAAGGTCTATGTCCTTCTTTTTGAACTGAGCGGGGAGGGCTTAATTCTGCTGCATGACTAACAGAATTCAACTGAAGTGACACTGCACCAGTTTCCAGGCTTCAGACTTAAGCAACAGCCAGTTTCTACAATACCTCCTCTTTCTTGAAACAAAAGCCCTTGGAGCTGTAAGCTGTATGTAAAAAGACCAAATACCACACTGAGACGTCCTAAGACTATGTGGAGGAAGAGGGTCCCACCTGAACCCAACCTTCCAGTCAACCTTGCCAAGGCACCTGCCCTGCCTTTGAGTTAAGCTATCTTGGACTCTCTAGATAAGATCAGGGAACAACTGGTTATAATATGTGAAAGTGGGGCAGAAAAATCAATCAGAATCTTTCCTAGATTCTCAGCAAATAATAAGATAATACAATAGCTGTATTAAGCCACAAAGTTCTGGGGTAGTTTGTTATTCAACAATAGCTGTTAGACTGATAAAACAATACAAAAATAACCATGACATAAATACTTCATTTTCATTAAAATTTAAGACAAATACCATATGATCTCACCTTTAACAGGAACCTAAACAACAAAACAAAGAAACAAGTAAAATATAACAAAGGACACTGAAATGGAGGACGGGATGTCAGTGACCAGAGGTGAGAGGGGAGGGAATTTCAGGGGAGAAGGGAAGGGTTTACAGGAACAAATATAGAGGACACATGGACAAAACTACGGGGCTTGGAAATGGAAGGGAGGAGGGGAGGGATGGGTGGGTGGGCTGGAATGGGAATAAAAGATAGAAACTGTACTGAATAATCTAAAATTAAAAAAATTTAAAAAAAATTAAGCAAATGGTATTAAAAAACAAAATGCATTATGCATTATAATTTCAATTCAGACTACGTGGCATATGCTATTTCAAGGTCTTCCAAATTTTTATTCTTAAAAAATTTCTTAAAAAGATTTTATTTTTTAAAGCATATTTTCTTGATTATGCTATTACAGTTGTGCCATTTTTTTCTCCCTTTTATTCCCCTCTGCCCTGCAACCCCCTTCCACAAGCATTCGCCCCCCTTAGTTCATGTCCATGGATCATACATATAAGTTCTTTGGCTTTTCTATTTCCTATATTATTCTTAACCTCCCCTGTCTATTTTTTATGTGTGTTTTACTTTTTTTCCTAAAAAAGAGGGAGAGAAACATCAATGTGTGAGACATACTAATTCAGTTGCCTCTCACATGCCCCCAAACTGGAACCTGGCTCACAACCCACACATGTGCCCTAACTAGGAATGGAACCAGCAACATTTGGTTCGCAGGCCCGTGCTCAATCCACTGAGCTACACCAGCCAGGGACTTTAAAAAAAAAAAGTATTTCATTGATTATGCTATTATAGTTGTCACATTTTTTTTCTCTCCTCTATTCCCCTCCACCCTGCAACATTTCCCTTAGTTCATGTCCACGGATCATATATATAATAAGTTCTTTGGCTTCTTCATTTCCTATACTATTCTTAACCTCCCTCTGTTATTTTGTACCTACCATTTATGCTTTTTTCTTTTTTAATTTTAGTCATTATTCAGTTCAGTTTCTATCCTTTATTCCCATTCCAGCCTACCCACACATCCTTCCCCTCCTCCCTCCCATTTCCAACCCCCCTAGTTTTTGTCCATGTCTCCTCTATATTTGTTCCTGTAAACCCTTCGCTTCTCCCCTGAAATTCCCCTGAAATTCCCTCCCCTCTCCCCTCTGGTCACTGTCAACCTGTCCTCTATTTCAGTGTCTTTGGCTATATTTTACTTGTTTCTTTGTTTTGTTGTTTAGGTTCCTGTTAAAGGCGAGATCATATGGTATTTGTCTTTCAATGCCTGGCTTATTTCGCGTAGCATAAAGCTTTCCAGCTCCATCCATGCTGTTGCAAAGGGTATGACGTCCTTCTTTCTTTCTGCTGTGTAGTATTCCATTGTGTAAATGTACCATTGTTTTTTGATCCATTCATTTACTCATGGGTACCTAGGTTGCTTCCAGCAATTAGCTATTGTAAATTGTGCCACTATGAATATTGGGATGCATAGGTTCTTTTGGATTGGTATTTCAGGGTTCTTAGGATATACTCCCAGCAGTGGGATTGCTGGATCAAAGGGCAGATCCATTTTTAGTTTTCTGAGGAAGTTCCATACTGTCGTATGTTTTCCATAGTGGTCGTACCAGTCTGCAATCCCACCAACAGTGCACTAGGGTCCCTTTTTCTCCACCTCTCCAACACTTGTTATCTGTTGTTTTATTTATGATGGCCATTCTGACTGGTGTGAAGTGGTATCTCACTGTGGTTTTAATTTGCATCTCCCTGATAGCTAGTGATATTGAGCATCTTATCATGTGTTTCTGGATCGTCTGTGTGTCCTCCCTGGAGAAATGCCTATTCAAGTCCTTTGCCCATTTTTTAATTTGGTTTCTTGTCTTCTTGGAGTGGAGTCATGTAAGTTTTTTATGTATCTTGGAGGTTATACCTTTGTCTGAGGTATAATTGGCAAATGTGTTTTCCCATACAGTTGGTTCTCTTTTTATTTTAATACTGTTTTCTTTAGTCGTTCCATTTATGCTTCTTATTCTCTGTACCTTCCCCCATTCTCCCTCTTCCCCCTCCTGATAACCCTCCAAGTGATCTCCATTTCTGTGATTCTATTCCTGTTTTAGTTATTTGCTTAGTTTGTTCTTGTTTTTGTATTTTTTTAGGTTCAGTTGTTGATAGTTGTGAGTTTGTTGTCATTTTACCGTTCATAGTTTTTATCTTTTTCTTAGATAAGTCCCTTTAACATTTCATGTAATAAGGTCTTGATGCTGATGACCTCCTTTAACTTTACCTTATCTGGGAAGCACTTTATCTGCCCTTCCATTCTAAATGATTGCTTTGCTGGATAGAATAATCTTGGATGTAGGTCTTTGCCTTTCATGACTTTGAATACTTCTTTCCAGCCCCTTCTTGCCTGAAAGGTTTAAGAAGTCAGCTGATAATCTTATGGGGACTCCTTTGTAGGTAACTGTTTTCCTTTCCTCTTGCTGCTTTCAAGTGTCTCTCCTTTTCTTTCATCTTGGGTAATGTAATTATGATGTGCCTTGGTGTGTGCTTCCTTGGGTTTAATTCTTTGGGACTCTCTGAGCTTTCTGGACTTCCTGGAAGTCTATTTCTTTTGCCAGATTAGGGAAGTTCTCCTTCATTATTTTTTCAAATAAGTTTTCAATTTCTCGCTCTTTTTCTTCTCCTTCTGGCACCCCTATAATTCAGATGTTGGAATGTTTCAAGTTTTCCCAGAGGTTCCTAAGCCTCTCATTTTTTTGAATTCTTCTTTCTTCATTCTGTTTTGGTTGAATGTTTACTTCTTCCTTCTGCTCAAAATTGTTGATTTGAGCCCCAGTTTCCTCCCCTTCACTGTTGGTTCCCTGTATATTTTTCTTTATTTCACTTTACATAGCCTTCACTTTTTCATGTTTTGCAACCATACTCAACCATTTCTGTGAGCAACCTGATTACCAATGTTTTGAATGAGGCACCTGATAGATTGGCTATCTCTTCATCATTTAGTTCTATTTTTGGAGTTTTGATCTGTTCTTTCATTGGGGCCATATTCCTCTGTCTTGATGCAGCTGTTACGTTGTAAGGGGTGGAGCCTTAGGTATTCGCCAGGGCAGGGCAACCCATGGCACTTCACTGTGGTGCTATATGTGATGAAGGGTCAGAAAGGGAACAATGCCTCTTGCTCAGCACTCATCCGGCTTTCAGTCACTTCTCCCACTACCCCCAAGTAAATTGGGACCTTCTGGTACTGATTTCCAGGTGGGTGGGTTTGTGTATGTTCTAGGACACTGTAGGTCTCTCCAATGAACTCTCCTGTGACACTGGGAGTTTCTCCCACCTCAGCAACCCCCAAAGATTTTTTACAGCCAGAGGTTTTGTGTTTTCAGTTACCCATATTGGGATCCTGTGTTGTGCAGTCTGTCTCAAACCCAAGTTGTCCTTCCCAGTTTATCTGCACACAAATGTGGGACCACCCCATCCTCCAGCTGCTGCCCTGCTGTGAGTCCTCTCGGCTTCAGCTGCCCATCTCTGCCCCTTCCTACCAGTCTGCATGAATGTTTCTTCTTTAACACCTTGGTTTTTGGACTTCCGTACAGTTTGATTTTCTGGCAGTTCTGGTTAAATTTTTGTTTTAAAATTTGTTGTTGTCCTTCTGGTTGTGCAAGGAGGCAAAGTATACCTACTTACGCCTCCACCTTGGCCGGAAGTTCCAAAGTTTTATTTTAAAATTTGGCTTATTACAACTTTTACAAACATAAAACGTAGAACACAAAGCTGTCAAATTAAAACATTAAGCATATAAAGGAAACATGGAATATGAACCTGAATATGAAAACCACTTACTTTCTGGGTGACCTATGTGTGTGTCAATTCATTTAAGTTTCAAATTTCTTTCTTTTTAAAATGTAGCTAATAAATGAACTACCTCACAGACTTGCTGGGAATACCATAGGAAAGAATGTACATAATGTTCTATTCTATGTATAATCAATAAACAAATAAAGTTCACCAAATATACCTAGGAAAGATGATTCTTAAATATTAAACAAACATTTCTTTCTTCTAGTAGTAGAAATGCAATTACTTTAGCACACTACAAATCTCTCAAGTTGTCAGACATAGAAATAGAAGAAATTAACCTTGAATTTTTAAATCTTTTATCATGGTGTTTATTGGGGAAATAGAAAAAGTTTCTTAGCTTACTAGTTCTAATTGCTGCATGTTAGAAAACAAGAGAATGTAATTATTTGTATCAGACTACCTTAGAACTTTATTATCTCTGGAGGAAAACAATTTTCAGGCAATTTGCGGTATGTCTCTTGAACTTACAACTTATCAAAGAAATAAATAAGTATTGTGCTTTCAATTTAGAGTACAGTAACATAATCAACATTTGCTCTCTCTTACAGCATACTCTAAAACACTTTATAAAAATTATCAGAATAATTCTTTAACACAATAAAATGGATGAGGTACAAAGCACTGACTCTGATCAAGTACAGTAATACCTTGGTACTTATAGGCTCTGGAACTCATCAAACCTTGTACTCAGCACATTTTGACGAGAAAAACGTGTTTCAGCACTTGCACTTGTTCAGGACACCTCACAACTGCTAGAACTTGTATGAGTCATGACACCACCCCTCAAGAAAAAATGCTTCATTGTTTGGTACTAGTCTGTTTCGGCACTCATCACAAGTTCTGGAATGAATTAATGATGAGTACCAAGGTATCACTGTACTTTTAATTTCCAAATAGTTTTATAAACACCAGATGAAAGAAAATGTAATCAAATATGAGATGGATATTAGTACTTCTTTTATATCTTATTTTCAAAGTTTTTACAATATACAGATAATACTTAAAGAAAAATGAGTTTTAGTGTACCCATAATTTATTATTACCAAATTATTTTATAAATGCTATAGTAGTTTCAGAACTTTTTTAAAGAAAAAAATTAGTTATTGCTGAAGCCTATAATGTGCTCTTTTCAATCTAATTTCTGTTCTATTCTTGTGTTCTCTCCTTCCCACAGGCATCATTACTCTAAATTTTCATTTCAACTTCATTTTAAATTCTAATCTGATTCTACTTATCATTTATAATTATTTTAACACTAAAAATAATTTCAAAGAGACAGACTAAATAAGTGACTCAGTTTCTTTAACCCTATCACTATCTCTTGGGATGGTTCTGAGTCTTAATAGAGGTAAGGGAGAACATTTAACACATCATTCACTCAGTGCTTACTATCTATAAGCTAGGTACTATTTTAGGCATAGTACATTAACTGACTTAACCCTGAAGCTTATGAGGAAAGTACTTTTGTTATGTACATCAGTGGGACAATTTTGTCCTCCAGGAGTCACTTGGCAATGTCTGGAGACAGTTTTGACTGCCATGGAAGTGGGACTGCTACTGGCATCTAGTGGGTAGAGGCCAGTGATGCTGCTAAACATCCAACCATTACGTGCAGGACAGGCTCAGAGAGGCCCCCATAATAAAAAATTATGTGGGCCAAAATGTGAGTAGTGCCAAGATTAAGAAACTGGAATCTACACTTCAGATTTATAATCTGAAAAACAGTTTGGTTTTATTAGTCACCTAGACATAGGTCCTATGTGGAAAGCCACTTACTAAAATCCTATTCCCTATTTGCTTCCTAACAAAGTTTTATCAAGAATAAAATAAAATCAATGTTATTTTCTATTTAATTAACAAGGGCAAACAATCTGGTCTAAGTAAGAAGTCTCAGCTTCACTCCACAGTAGTAATCTTTAAAATAAATATATTTTAAAATAAAAAATAAGAACTAGTTCTATGAAACAAAGTAAATGTTTTTACCTTTTCTGCTTAATGAAAATTCTTGAGGACACTTTGAAGCAATTGAGACATAAATTTTCTTAAAAAATACAAAAATAAAATTTATCTTAGCAACATTTTCAATGTGTTATACTTGCCTCATCTAGTGGATCCACATCTGTTTTCCTCATCTTAATAAGTACATCATATGCCTGCTGAAGTGCTCTGACCTTAGGATGAGAAACTCTAACATAGGCTGGGAGACAAATAAACCATAAACTGTAACAATGACTGAAGAGACACTTGGCCCATTGTGGTGGATTTGCATAACATCTCTTCGCCAACTTATGAGCTGTTTTTATCTCCTAGAAAGAGAATAAATAAAACATGGTATTTACAAAAATTCATCAGGATAGAGAAAGTGAAAAGGGAAGGAGAGAAAAGAATTTAATGTAAAATTTGACTCTCAAGTCAAGCATTTCATAGTTTTACTTTTGTGTGTGGTTTCCTACTTAGTGCCACATGGTTCTTTCACATTCACCTACAGTAGCACTTTATATTGTACTGTAGCAAGCATGTATCTCCTAATAGACAAGAAATCCCTTCAACGCAGAGATCATTCATATTTTTATAATATAATGATTAATTAGGTGCCTTTCAAATAGAAGGCACTGATATGTCTGATGGATGAAAGGGATTTAACCATTTACAACTTATGAGTTCTTTAATGTCATTCTTAAAAAGTGAGTCTCCTCACACTTTTCCCTGCTAAAAAGTTAAGATGCCTTGGCTAGTTCCTGCCCAGATTGTCATTTTACCATCCCTCACTACAGTCTGTGTTAATTCCTTCCTTCACTGACTGATTACATAAAGGGACCTATTCCTTTGAAGACACACAGTCTGAAAAGATCATAGACCTTCCTACCTAATCGTTCAATACTCATGTTTTCAACCTCTGATTTTCATTCTGATTTAGGTGGAAGAGAATAGGTATCAAAATCACCAGCTGAGCTTTATCAAACTATAGATACTCCCAGAAACTACAGAGCCTTCCAGATACGTTAAACTGCTATTGTGTGCTTTACATGAAAGATCACTCTACTGGGATGTGTTCCAAATAAAAATACCCTGGTGTATTAATTTTTTGTGATCTATTTTTATGAGACTTGAGGATAGATTTGAAAATACAGTTCCTTTCCTCTTCCAGTTAGCTTCAGAAAACATGGTGATGAAAATGAGACTTAAATACTTAGTAACAAAATTCCCTCATTAAAAAAATTTGCCTTTAGTAAGCTAGCAAGGATAAAAAAAATTTCCCTTCAGATAACACTGAGAAAAATGTGTTCTGTATGCAATTAAGGAACACCTTCGGTTACCTCTCAGATTTGGGAGAGGTACATGAATTGGTAAAACCTGAACTAAGAATTTCATTCTGAAATTTCCTATGCTTTGTAGACCCCCAAAATGTCAGTATATATCTAAAAGATGTTTAATTTTAACTCACACCTAACTATAGCTTAATTCTTTACACTTAAATCAGGTATGGTATTAAAGCTAGATGTCTAGGTGGTCCTAACATAACTCATTTGAACTCTCTTTAGAATGTAGTATTCAGTATAAAGTACATTTACATTAATCATGAGGGAAATGCAAATCAAAATCATAATGAGATACCTACCACTTTACACCCATTAGGAAGCTATAATAAAAAAGATAATAACAAGAACTGACAAGGGTATAGTGAACCTGGAACACTCATACACTGCTGGTAGGAAATACAAAATGCTGTAGCCACTCTGAAAAACAGTCTGACAGTTCCTCAAAAGGTTAAACAGAGTTACCATATGACACACCAATTCTACTTCTAGGTACATACCCAAGAGAAATGAAAACATACATCCACACAAACACTTGTACACAAACGTTCATAGCAGCACTACGAATAATGGCCAAGAAGTAGGAACCACTCACATGTCCATGAATGGATAAATGTATAAATACAATGGAATATTATTCAGCAATAAAAATAAATGAAGTACTGATACATGTTGTAACATTCATGAACCTTAAAAACATTATTATAAGTGAAAGAAGCCAGTCACAAAGGGCTGTATGTTACACAATTCCATTTATATGAAATGCCCAGCATAGACAAAACTATAAAGACAGAAAACAGACTAGGGGTTGCCTAGGACTATGGGAGGAAAAAACTAGGAGTTAATAGCTAAGGGGTGAGAGTTTTTTTTTAGGGATGACAAAAAACGCTCTAAAGTTGATTGTGGTGGTGATTGCACAATCCTGTGGATATATGAAAAGCCATTGACTATACTTTAAATGGGTGAATTGTATGTGTGTGAATTATATCTCAACGAAGTTATTTTTAAAGTATATTTGGTTCCCAAGGATTCTCCTAAAGCATAAACATAAGCATGCAAAAACTTCAGCCTCAATATTACAATATAAGTAGGGTTGCAAGAAATACAGTTCATCATCAACCATAGTGGGTCTTCCAATGGTTACTGCGGGTGATAAATCTAAACTATGAGCTGCATATCACATATACATATTTTACACTTTAAGTTAAAATGTATTACATAAAGAATATCTGACCTGTTTAGTTCTCTTAGCCATGAGAGCTGGACTGTTTGTAATGCTATTCCCAGTAGGGTGTCTACTAAAACAAAGTTTCAACTCCTGTGGTCTGTCAAAAAGCTTAAGGTCCAGTCTTGGAAAGTATTTGTAACTAAAATAAAAAGCAAAAATAGAACTGCTGATTTAAAAAACATTAACTCTTCATATTATTCCAGAATTTAGGTGAATATTTCTAAACCTTAATAGTACCCAATATTATTCCCCAAAACCCTTATACAGAAAATTTTCTCTTAAAAAATGTAAGATGATATAGTTATAAAATACATAGGCCACCTACACAGAAACTTTGGCTCCTCTCCACCCTATTTATTTTCAACCAATCCCTAGAAAACAGAAAACCCTGATATCTTACTTGATAGAGGAATTAATCCTTATGAGAGAAACCATGTGTTCAGTGATAATTTATATTTAAAAATATTTAGTATAATTTATAATTTTGTTTTTCTTCATAAAAGTATTTTGCACTGATATCTAAAAGGAAAAATTTTCATAATATTTTTATTAAATGGGATATACAATAATTTAAGCAATTCTTTACTGTTGGACACTTTTAGGTTATTTCTGAATTTCTGTGATTAAATATCTTTGTACATATATCTTTATGAATACTTTTGCTTAATTTCTTAGGATAATGCCCAATAACAGGGTTTGCTATGGTCAATATTTATCAAAAGAATCAAATTATAATCATACCAAATTATTTTTAAAAAAACAATACTTGCAGCATACAATCTAATATACACTCTAGTAGCACAGCCTATCCGCAACATGATAGATTCGAAATGCTTCTACCCTAACCAGTGTGGCCCAGTTGGTTGTGTGCTGTCCCACAAAGTAAAAGGTCACTGACTTGATTCCCAGTCAGGGAACATGCCTGGGTTGCGGATTTGGTCCTGGTTGGGGCACATGAGAGAGGCAACAAATTGATGTTTCTTTTCCTCTCTTTCTCCCTCCCTTCTCCTCTCTCTAAAAATAAACAATAAATAAAATCTTTTAAAAATACTTCTATTCATCATTTTGGTCTGCATTTCTTTGAATACTAGAAAAACTTAATATATTTTCGTATTATTGACTATTGGGAATTCTTCTTGGAAAATGCCTGTTTAGTTCCTTTGGCCAATTTTCTTCTGGGTGATACTGCCTTTCCCTACTTATGTTGTTTGGCAATACCAGGATACCAATGATTAAGCCAAAGTAAAAAAGAACTCTATAGTTAATATGCAATCAAAATGGTACTTAAATAAGCCACTCAATCCCTATGGTATATATTCTTCATTCTTATGCAGTCCTTCTGAGATTATATATTAATTCTATATTTCCATATTTTTAGAAGACAGTTTCTTTGTATTTCCTTTGCTGCATATATTATTTTATGAATATAGCCTAAGAAATAACTGTGTATATACACAAAGATATAGATAGCAAAGAACTACAAACAAATCCACAGGCGACTGGTGAAACAAATCACAATAAATGCATGCAATGTAGTCATTCAAAATGATAAGGTACAAAAATATTTTTTTAATGTGGACATATGTTTGGAACATTAGAGGCAAATACAGGTTACAAAGAATATGTACAGGATGAACTTGTATTTGTTTTAAGTAAATGCAAATTTATGCACAAAAAGACAGGAAAAATATACATACAATTGTTAACAAACTAAGTACTGGTGCTAAAATGATGTGTTAATTTTCTTTTTTCTGTTGTTTAATTTTCTAAGTCTATTAAACTTTGTCCTATCACAATTACAACAACAGCAATCAAATACATTTGATTTCTCAAAAGATTCCCATCCAAATCCTATTCTTTACATTTATTTTAATAAAGAACAATTCCTGGCCCTCTACTTTTTAAGTCTACTCTAACATATTAAGCATGAGAACTTTAGTCTTTATATTAACAATGAAATCCCCAAAAGGGTGGGAGAACCTCACAAAAGTATGTAAATTTTTTAAACATTAAAATATGGTTAAATGTTTAGGTGATAGTGACCAGCATCTGGCTTATCTTCCAATAAGGTTGTTCAATTCATAATTTACATTACCCAGTGATATTATAAAATAATTCATCTCTATTAGTTTCACTGAATAAATTTTGAAAATGACCTTCACAAATAATTAATATATGTATCTACTATTAATCAGAAAAAATCAAAATAAATTACTAAAGCTGTGCCCAAAGAGCTCCTTTAAAAAATTCCTGCTACCTGTACTTTGGTGACAGGTCCTTTCCATCATCAGGAGGTGGCTCTGGTGGCATTATGAAAACAGTGTGCTCACTTTTTTGTGAATCATCTAGCTCTATCAACTTGGTATCATCTGTTGAATCACAATCAACCTGAAAATAATTATTTTTTCCAGTTAATTTGTATATAAGCAAGACCTAATCCTGAAATTTCAAAACTTAATTTTAAGAAAAAAATACCTTATCTGTTTTCTCCATGCCTTTATCAGGAAACAACTAGAAAAGAAGAAAAGAATTCTTAGTGGAAATGTCTACTGTGAATTTAGTAGAGTTTACCTTAAACTTATATTAAAAAATATTCTTTTTATTTAATACTGAGCAGATACAAAACACTTCACAATATATTTTTGGGACTCTATACTATATTAGGCTAAAGTGTAATACTTCTCTTATGGTTATTAAAATAGAAAACTATTTTAATTAATATTTTCATGAATCCTTCAAAAGCAAAAGATGACTAATCACAAGGGAAATCTAGCTTCTCAAATCAAAAGTTTCATTATTAAACTACTGCATTAGTGATTGATATTACCTAAGCATCCCTCTAACTGGATGATAGTGTACTATCAATTTTATCAGTAAACTATTATGTTAAGTAATTTCAATTGTATCCCTGAAGTTTGAGATCACACTGACAGAACAGGAGAAAAATTAATCAAGTTTTCTAAGGCACATTAATCATTAGGAGCCCATAAAAAAATACAGTGTCATAATATTCTACCTTTTTTGCATGGAATCTCAAAGTTTATATAATATATAGTTTGCATAAATAATCAGCTTCAAGATCCACACAGCAAAAATAAGAATTCTATTATAATTTTCTTTAAAAATCTAAGTCAGTCATCAACTGACTGTTAAGAATCAACTTGAACTTCTTTAGGATGGGTGAGTAAAGCTTTAAAATCTAACATATTTCCAAATATCTTCCATTAGAACAAAAGAAATAGCAAAAGTATTTGGAAAGACATTAAAACAAAAGAACACAAGACTCCATTACCCATAAAACTAAACTTGTTAAATGAACTACTAAATCTTCTTACATTACTCATATAAATTAAAAAATATAAGATTTAGGATAGTCAATGAAATGTTCTTAGTACTTAATAGTTACAAGAACAAAATGAGATTCAAAGAGAAAAATTACCTATGTATGGCAGAAACTAGATACCACAAGGAAGATGACTCATATCAAGCCCAGAATTAGGCACTTGCATGTACATGTGAGCACACATGTACCCACAGCCATGAACTTGCATGCGTGTGCACACACACACACCCACACATCCTATACTGTCTCCCTCAGATCACTTGGGCTAATCATAATAATGATGATGATTATATGTACAAGTAGTCAAACTATTAAAGTTTTTCCTTAACGTTGATATATAGGACAAACTTTTACCTTTTCTATGCAGTCATCAAAAAATGCGAATCCAGTATCTTTATCACTTACAAAGCTACATTCTTCAATGAATCGAATAAAAATCTGTGTTTTGGATAAAAGGGTGTAGAATTTTGTATAGGCACGATCTCGACTTTTTAAAAATCCTAAAGAAAACAAAATTACAATTAAATTCAAATTTTAAAGTAGAATTAGATGCTATATTAAACATTATTTTAAACTTCTACATGACATTATATTGTAGTCTCTTTATATATATCACTATAGGAGCTTCTAGTAACCATAGCTCCTTCTTCCTGATTCAACCACAAAAATGCTTAACTTATACCATTTACCTTTTAACTGAAACTTGAATCCCTTTTAAGAAACCTCTAGCTCTACAGCTCTCAAATAGAAATTTCTGATATTCTGTATATTCTTGAGCAAGAGGTGTCAATGACCTTCCTCTGCAATGCCACCAGACAATTATTTCTTTGTCGTCTTGTAGAAGTTTCTGCTCATTGAAGGTTTAAGCATCTTGCTATGTTACCCTTTCCCCTACCAACTGCAGTCATCTCCTGACTTTAGGGACACTCTCCTTCATTCAATGAAGATCAGAGCACCTAATTCAAAGTCTTCTCCTCTCCAACTCCTATCATCATTCTTTAACACATACCAGTCAGAAACCATCCAACATTTTCAATGATCTGTGGTCTATTCTACCTCAACCACCAACTTCTACACAAAGTCACATATACACTCTCTAGACTGTTCTTGCTATCATTAAAAATAGCTCTGGCTCTCAAATATGTAATTTACATGTTATTCTCTGACCATTACCTTTATCTATCTGGTTTGCTTACTGAATAACACCTACCAAGGCTCTTTTTTTTTTTTTTGGTGGGGGCAACAGAAGCTAGATTCCTTGAAATCTACAACCATTTACCCTTTTCCATTCTACCTAAGCCCTCCTGTTTTCAGTTCTCTACCTATCTAATACTGATCCCATGCCCATGCCCATCATTTCGATTACTTTCTTGTCAACACTGTCAATTCTTATGCTTTTTGCCAAACCCACTAGTATAACCTAGCCCTGGAAGAATATAATGCCTGCTTTCTCTGGATCTGCACCAGTGTGACTGAGCACAAGTTAAAAGGGAAAAAAGAAGTTCCACAATTAGGTAGATCAGAATCACTACTGTACCTTCATCCCTGACCCTTTACCCGTGTTTTCACAGCTATTTCTGATTTTTAAATGTTCTCCCTCCATGTTTTCTTCCCCCGCCCCAGAATGATCATACTTTATATTGCAGAGAAAATGAAAATCATTAAATGAGAACTACCTTTATTATCTCACTACAAAATTTATGACTCTTTCTTCAGCTATCATTCCTTCCTTTCTTCCTTCTTTTTACAATGGATATGTCCAGTCCTCCTACCTAAGGCCACCTCAGCCTGGGATTCCAGCCCCTCAGTATTCTCAGAACAATTCTTCCTCTATTAGCTACTTATCAGCATACTGAAAGCTCTCTCATTAAAAACAACAACAACTACAAATAGCCTTTCCTTAACAAATACTCAGATCTTCCCTTTTCAGCTGTTTTCCTTCTCAATAAAGAGTATGACCATCACCTTGGTTGTTAAAGACAAAAATCTCAAAGTTGATCTTGACATTTCCCTCTATCTTACATCTTGTATTCAATCACGTTTGATCCAATCTACCTCCTAAAAATCACTCTTCTATTCATACTACCACCAGCTAATCCAGGTCACTTATACTGGTCACTTGGACCAGTGCATTAACCAACTTAATAGTAGATCCACACTTTAGGAGCCTCTAGTTCAATATCTGCATTAGAAACTAAAGCAATTTAAAAATGTAAATCTGATCCTATTACCTACTTAAATATCCTTCACTGGCTTCCAAGTACTCTTAGAATAAAGACTAAAGTCCTTCACTGGTTCTAAAAAATCTTGTATGATCTGGCTCACATGCACCATTAGAAGCATGGTTTTTGAGCCACTTTTTCCTCCAGCCTTTCTTTGACACTTCTGGCATTCCACATACTGTGGTCCTCATTCCATCCCAGTGAAATACTAGTTGAGAAAGGCCTACATAAAATAGAAATAGAGGACTTCCGGCCAAGATGGAGGCATATGTGGA
>CM052540.1:59495830-59521946 GCA_028533065.1 Trachops cirrhosus | reverse complement strand
AAAAAAAAGAAATAGATTATTCTTGACAAGTAGTAAAGAAAAGGTTTTTTCCTTCTTCTAATGGATATAGGCAATTATCAGCAAAAGCTGCTGAAACAATTAAATGAAAAGCAGATGGGAAACCATAATGAATGAATGAGGCTGACAGTTAAACCCAGTGATCAATCTTAAGAGCACTAAAAATGGGACAGCCAGACATGTTATGTCCCTCAAAATAAGAAGTAGTGACCACCAAGTATTTTGGCATTACTTGAGAAGAAAATTGAACCTGAATCTAATCAAGCTCTAGATCAGTACTGTTTAATTCAGTAACTACTACCCCCATGTGGCAATTTAGCTCCTGACATGTGGCTGGTCCAAAGTAAGAAATGGTATAACCATAAAATACATGCTGATTTCAAAGCCTTTGTACAAAAAAAGGAATGTAAAATATTTCATTAAATTAAAAAAATTTGATTATGTGTTGAAATACTATTTTGGATATATTACATTGGAGAAAACACTATTAAAATGAAACAACATGGATGGATCTTGAGGGTACCATGCTAAGTGCAGTAAGTCCAACAGAAAAGGACAAGAACTGTGATTTCACTCACATGTGGAACATAAAACAAAAATCAACATATGAACAAACAAAACAAACTCATAGATATAGACAACACAATGGTGGTTACTATAGGGGAAGAGGAATGGAAGGAGGACAAAGAGGGTAAAGGGGGTCAAGTATATGGTGATGAAAAAAGACTCTGGGTGGTGAGCACACAATGGAGTATACAGATGTTGAATTATAAAGTTGTACCCTGAAACCTTTATAATGTTATTAACTACTAATGTTACCCCAATACATTTAATTAAAATAAAATTTAAAAAAATAATTTGCCCTATTGCTTACTTCTTTTTTTAACTGTGGCCACTAAAAATTCTAAATTATATATGTGGCTCACATTATATTTCTACTGGATGATTGGCTCTTGCGCCAACTACACATTTACAGGAAATACAGATGACGGAAGAAATGTAAATAACACCATAAGGATATAAGCAGCCAAGAGCCCAGATAAGCTCAGAAAATTATAAAGATAATTAACAAAACTTACGGGTGAAATGATGTCCTATTTGGGATTTAGAGAAAAATATTCAAGATAGCTGAAACACAAATAGCAGAATACTGATTGCTACTACTGCTTAAGTTGGAAGATGGCTATATGATTTGATATATGTTTATGAAAGTATTCCCTAAGAAAAAGTTATCCCAAAACAAAAGCTAATTCTTACTAATTTTTCAAGCCAAAGCTTAATTGTTACTTCTTCAGGGAAACTTTCCCTGACCTTGCACTCTCATTGTATCCAATACTTTCCTTTACAACACACTTAGTAAAATGTAAATAGTATTTGTGTTATTTTGTCTAATGTCTGTATTCCCCATTAAACCAAATATCATCCTGTTATCAACAAAGTCCTTAGGCCTCAGGCACTATAATTAAATATCTATCTTTCTAAATTCCATTAGTAATGCCTCCTGCCTACAGAGATGAATTAATGACCCACTACTGCTGATTAAAAAAACTCCATGTTCTTAGTCTGGCATCTAAAACTACCCTTAACACTACCCATAATCTGAGCTCTGATCTTATTTTCAGCCTCATCTTCCAAAACACCTATTGAAACTGTTCACTTTGGTCAAAGTGTACCATTAAATCTTTTTTTCCCAAACATGCTGTTATGGGCTGATTGTGTCCCCCCAAAATTCTCCTGTTGAAGTTTTAACCCCTAGTATTTCAGAATGTGACTGCATTTGCAGATAGATCTTTTAAAAAAACAATTAAGTCAAAATGAGGTAGAGTGGACTCAAATCAAATGTGACTAGTATCCTTACAAAAAGGGGCAATTTGGACACAGAAAACAAAGACCATGTGAAAACATAGGGAGAAGACAACTATCCAGAAGCCAAGGAGAGAGGCCTTCTCAGCTACCTTCTAGAATTGTTAGAAAATAAATTTGTTGTTTAAGCCACCCAATCTATGGTACTTTGTTAACGCAAACCTTGCAAACAAACACACATAACTTGTTCTTTGGTTTTTTGAGGTTTTTTCCATTTTGTTACTACCACTAACAATAAATAGCTATTATCATGAGTACTGAATATTATAAATATTAATCTTCACAATCATGCATGAAACTAGGTATTATCCCCATTTTATTAATGAGAACACAGAATCCCAGAAATGTTTCATAAACTGCAAAGAAGAAATTCAAATTCAAATTTGCTTTTTAATGCCTGTTTTTAGAAAGCCTTTCCTGTTCATCTCCATTTATCTAAATTTTTCCAAGTCATGCTCTTCTTCCATAAAGTCTTCCAAAATATTCATTTGAAAGGATGTTTCTATTTTTCTGTATTTTTAGAGCTTCTCACCGAATTGTGTAAACTTTGTTTTCTTGAGTACTTGCTTTACTTTAAAAAATTAGATTATTTTCCATTTAGTATCCCATAGATCTAGATTTTTAACTAGTTGGACTTATAAAAGCAGTGGCTAAATATTTGAGAGATAAGTTATTCTGAAGCAGAAATGATAAAAGACAAAAGGATTACTGGGAGAATACAGATTATTTTTAAAGTAACTGCTAGTTAAAAGTACAGAAATATAATTTTTATATAAATATTAATGAATCTGTAAAGTTGCTACTAAATATATAACAGTAGCTGAATAATAACAAAAGTTTTAAAACTCCCTAAAAAAACACAAAAAACATGAGTATAGTGTTTTCCCCTGGAAAAAACATATTTTTTGAAAAACTTAAAAACCTGGTGGCTTTATTCCAAAAACTAATTGCTAGAGAATATTTTAAAGCAAAGTGTATATAAATCCAAAGTTTATGCAAAACTAAAGAAAACCTAAAGCAAATCACATTCTAAGATAACTATGTAGTATTGTATATATAAGCAATGTCTTTGACTTTTTATAATTAAAGTCCTTTAGCTTTAGGTTTCCCAAGGAAAAAATGCAATATAAAAAATAAAAGAAATTCTATTCATACAGCCAGACTGCAAATAGACAGAAGTTCATTATATTTTAATATAAAGTTCTAAAAATTTAAATAGAGAATATTTCTTGGTAGCAATACCAACAGAAAGTATTTTTCATATATATAAAAAGTGATTGTATTTTCAATGCTACTCACCCTGTCGGTCAAATAATGAATCAGCAGCTGTGGCTTTATTTGAAGGAGCCTCTGTGATTGGTCTGAGATATGTTCTATATCCTTTTAAAATGGATGCCATAAAGCGCAAAAATGCCTCTTGAATTTCCATTTCAAGTTGAGTCATCTTTTTTTGCCAGGAGAAATCTGCTTCAATTGGCGTCATCTCAATTGCTGAACCTTCTTGAGTTTTTCGGTGAACTGACAAAATAAGAAGAGAAAATGACATTGATATATAATGTAATATACAAAATGATTGAACAATTAAGGAAATTGTGAAAATAAAGCCTGTGACTTTCTGAAATTTCTCTCTCCATTAATGTAATGGAATCATTAGGAAGAGCTAAGAGAGATGATCAAGCAGACAGGGCACACATAACATACTTAAACAGTTATGAACCATAATATTAATTTCTTGTTATTGGAATTTTGTAATGAGACTCCTTTTAAGCAGAGCAAAACTGTGTTTAAATTTAAGAAGAATTTTCATCAAAATACTCCTTTTTCCTCACATTTACCTGAAGATAACTGGGGATACAGTTTCTTCAAAGTGCTAAGCAGATTTTTGCATGGTTTTTTGGGAAGCTGCTTCCAGTTCATGTTCTTCTTTTCATCGGCTCTATAAAATAAAAGTATAACTAATAAAGTCTCATCTGTTTTTATGTCAAAATAAAAAAGTATATGGAAAGGATATCTTTACTGAAGCTACAACAATTGATACAGACAGTCTGAATAAGTTGTTTTCAAGGAACTTCTCTTTTCATTTCAATTATGAGTCAAATTTAATCACTCATACTAACCCAACAGCATAGATTTTCAATACTGGAGTTACGAATACAACACTGAAGTCTTGCCTCAAAAGTATTTTAGGATTATGATATTTAAAGTGTTGCCCTGACCAATATGGCTCAGTTGGTTGAATGTCACCCCACAAAGCAAAAGGTTGCTGGTTCAACTCCCGGTGAGGGCACACGCCTGGTTGGGGTGCGTGCAAGACGCAACTGATCCATGTTTCTCTCACACATGGATGTTTCTTTCCTTCTCTTTCTCACTCCTTTCCCCCTCTCTATAAATGAAAAAAGTAAACTCTTAAATAAAAGAGTGTCAAATTTAGACTTGAGATTTCAAATTTCCTATTAGAAGCAAATCTCAACAAATATCAGAGAAACAGTGACATATAAAGCACGTTCTGTCCACAACTCAACAGATTCAGCATTTAAGAAAAAAAACTCAGAAGTTCAAAAGAACAGTTTTAAATAATGCGCAAGTCAGATAAAATTATTTTAATAGAAAGAAGAAACATTTAAAACTTCACAAAGATGAAAGTACTATGTATCAACCATGGACTGTGCTCTACACCAGGCTGATATCATTTATGAACATCAATGCAAGCATCTTAAATTCTTAAAAAATTTCATACATAAGTACATAAAAAAACAAGAGCAAGATGATGTTTATTTTAGGAATATCAATTGTTTACAACTAAATTACTTTATTTATTTACTTTTATTTTTTATCCTCACCTGGGGACATTTATTCCATTGCTTTTTAAGAGCAAGGAGGAAGGGGGAGAGAAGGAAACATCAATGCAAGAGAGAAGCATTGATTGGCTGCCTCCTGTATGCGCAAGGACCAGGGGTTGTACAGAGAGCCTATGCACCAGGACTGGGGACTGAGAATTGTGGATGGGGGATGGAGGATCAAACCTGCAACCTAGGTATGTGCCCAAACTGAGAATCAAACCCACAATCTTTTGGTTATGGGACAACATGCCAACCAACTGAGCCACACCAGCCACAGCACAACTAAATTACTTTATAATGTAATATACCCACAAAGATCAAAGAAGAAAAAGTTAATGTTCACCTCAATAGTTGTACAGAAGTGTTACAAAATTCAACACTTTTTTATATTTTTAAATAATCTTAATCCAGAAGAGAAAGTTCCTTAATTTATTATTAAGTAATCAAGACCCTAGAATGGGGCTAGGAAACTTTTGGGTCAAATAGTAAATATTTCATGTTTTGAAAACCACGGTGCCTATATGTCACAACTATTCCAATGTGCCACTAGCATGAAAGTAGCCTTGGACCAAATGCAAACAAATGACCATGCCTATGTTCCAAGAAAATTTTATTTATAAATGCGGTGCTTGGGCTGCATGTCAATTCTTGCCTTAAAGCAATAATCATAATTAGGAACAAGACAAGATACAGGCTATGACTATTCCTATTCAACACTGCAGTAGGGTCTCAGCCAGAGAATTAAGACAAGAAATTTAAAAATAAAAATTGTAGATGACTATAACATGACTGTTTATAGCCAGAAACTTGAAGACGATCTACAGACAAATTAAAATAAAAGAATTCAATTAAGTTGCTAGACAGCTGACCACTACATAAAAATCAGTAATATTTCTATACTACAGCAACTAACAAGTAGAAAATGCAATTTAAAATATCATTTACAGCAGCAATAAAAACTATAAGGTTTTTATAGTTACCTTAGGAATAGGTAAGTTTAACAAAAAATGTGCATGGTCTTTATCGAGAAAAGTACAAGTTTATTGAAAATTTTAAGATTTATGAGGTAAAATACCACATTCATGGGAAGGGAGACTATGTCAAAAAGATGTCATTTGTTCCAAATTAATCTATAAATTCAACAGAATTCTAACCAAAATCACAACATAAATTTGTGTGGAACTAACTAAAGCTGGTATTAAAATTTATATGGAAAAGCAAAGGACCAAATATATCACAATAATTTTTTTAAATGGGTAAAAGAACTCTTGCTATATCACATCACATTTTTTAAACAATGTTATTAAGATATGATTCATATACCATACATTTCACCCACCTGAAATGGCCAATTTGATGGTTTTTAGTATAGGCACAGAGTTGTGTAAACACTGCCACAATCAGTTTTAGAATCTGCATCACCTCAAAAAGAAACCCTGCATCTTCTTAGTCATTAACCTCCAATTCCTCCATCATCCCATCTCAACCAACCACTAACCAATTTTGCCTTGAAAATTTCATATAAATGTGATCATATAAGGTATTTTAGCATGATGTTTTCAAGAGTCATCCATGTTGTATACAACTTAATTTTAAAGTCATTAAGATAGTGTTATACTGGCAAGAGGCTAAAACAAAAGAACAGAATAATAAGCCTATATAGACAGATATACACACTAATATAGAATCTGATACATAACAATGTTGACACTGAAGACTAGTGGGAAAGAGATGAACTCACTATTCAATAAACAGTGCTATGTGACAATTGTTTATCTGTGTGAAAAAAATAAATAAAATGGTATCTCTATGTTATACCATATACCAATATCAAACTTAGCTGAATTGAAGATCTACATGAGAAAGGCAGAACCTTACAACTTTAAGAATATCTGAGAGAGTATATCATGACCTCAAGCAGAGGATTTTATAAACAAGAACCAAAAAAACAATCCATATGAGAAACTGATAAATTTAATCAATTAAAATAAGCTGTTTATCAAAAAACATGTTAAACAGAATGGAAAGACAAGTCAGTGTGGGAGAAGCTACTTGCAATGCACATAACAATCCAAGAATTAATTTCAGATTATGTAAAAACTACTTACACAAATCAAAAGAAAAGGATAAACAACTCAACAGGAAAATTTACCAAAAAACAGCAAAATTCAATTAGCAGGAGAGAAAAACCAAAGGATAAAAAGAAAGTAAAATGTTTTATTTGTAACTAATCAGGCAAATGTGAAGTAAAGCCACAGTTGAGATCTCATTACCATCAAATGGGCAAAAATGTTAAATTCTGACCATAACAAATATCGACAAAGATATTAAACAAACAGAACTCTCATTTGCTGCTGAAGAGGGAGTAAACTTGGATATGGCATTAGTAAAGCCTACCAAACAACATTGGCTCTTCAAGGTATATGCTTCAAAGGAATTCTTGCCCAATATGAACAATAATGATCAGAGCAGTCTTGTTCATAATTGCAAAAATCTAAGTACAGCCATAGCATCACCCCCTACACCAAAAGACTGCAGGTTCGACTCCTAGTCAGGGCATATAGGTAGGCTGTGGGTTCAATGTACAGGAGGCAACCAATCGATATTTCTCTCTCACATCAATGTTTCTCTCTCCTCCCCCACCCTACCCTCCCTTCTTCTCTAAAATAAACACAGCCTCAGGTGAAGACTGAAAAAATAAATAATAATTTTTTTAAAAATCTAGGTACAATCTAAATATACATCAACATTGATAAACACAGAAATTGAAGTAGAGCTACATGTATCAACATGGATGAACCTCATAAAGAATGCCAAGTAAAAATGCAAGTCACAGAAAACTATACAAACATTAAAAAAATGTAAAGCATGCAAAACAAAATATTATTTAAAGTAATACATGTTTCCAAAAACACATGTAAATGATAAACATCAAATTTAAGATGAGACAAGACATGCTACAGAGGACTATCCAGGGGTTTCAGATTTATTGGTAATATTCCAGTTTTTAACCTAAGTGATAGATACATGGGAGTTATTTACATTTCCTCTATAATTCTTGGGTATGTAGAATACTTCATAATTCTTTAAAACTGAGTAAAGAATTCAAAGTTATTTTTGAAAACAATGTTTTAATTTATAGAAATTTTATAGAAGTTATTTAAAACTGGAAAAATTAAGAATCTCCATAATATTATTTTATTCCTAAGAGTAAGCAAATTAAGGTAAACATCTGAGTTACAACTTCATAAATAATCATTTCCAAAAGCATCACAATGTACACCACCATGAAATAACTGCTTTTCAGGGACAACAGCTAAAAAACAATAAAAAATTGCTATAAGAAATATTTAGTGCATTCAAGAGGGTCATTATTTCTAGGCTGTAAGTAAATGCACATATACATAGTAAAGAGCTACTACAATTATGGTTTCAAAATACAACGGTAGATACATTTCAAAATTATTTTTAAAGTTAAAGCAAATGTTTTCTGCCATCCTTAAGTTATTCCTTTGGTTCACTTTGGGATACTTTCCAAACCAATTCCATCGCTGTGACCACTGAAGTCTCACCCAAAATTCTTATTCTTTTCATTTTATGCTAATCCCAAACAGTTCAGAATAACAGTACTCCAAGACCTGGAAGTTGGCACCAACAGTAAGAAATTTTCAGCCCTGGCTGGTGTGGCTCAGTGGATTGAGTGCCAGCCTGAGAACCAAAGGGTCACTTGTTCAATTCCTAGCCTAGGTCATGTACCTGCATTGCAGACCAGGTCCCCAGTGTGCAAGAGGCAACCACATACTGATGTTTCTCTCCCTCTCTTTCTCCCTCCCTTTCCCTCTCCAAAAATAAATAAATAAATAAAATTTAAAAACTAAAACAAAAATAAGTAAAAAAGAAATTTTCAATATTCACTATTCTTTTCCACTTGAGGGGCTAGGAGAGTGTGGAACAGTTTGCTTTTAAGCATCCACCAGACGTGCTTCCTTTACTAATGTAGTATACTAATCTCTATAACCCCATTGCACCACTGCTGTATCACCTCCAGTAAACACAAATTACGATTAATTTTTAATATCAATTTCTTTGCAATAAAATACATCCTTATAAAATTCAAGTCCTGACAACTATAGAAATGGCATAATATTACCCTATATTGTGCCTAAACTGAAACAGGTAAACCCACTTTTTAAAAACTTACACACGGATTTTGAATTAAACCTCAAAAGTATATCAACTCTTGAGCTCTGAAAGCAGTGTTTAATCTGTTTTCTAAATCCATATTCTCTTTTGACTACCATATAAATATCTACTGCCTGCCATTAACATTAGTATCTAAATATAAACTATTTTAATGTAGATGATGTTCTTTTCCAAACCACACAGCTTTGAAGGATTCTGATATTTGCTCTGGTTGCTATTCACTGAAGAAGACCTATTAACAACTTTTAAAAATAGCATATTTCTAGATGCTTTCAATGAGCTGTAGGCACATACGAGAAAATATAAATGGCAGAAAATATAAAAAGAATCAACTTACACATACAACATGTTTGTATCCAAGTCAATGCAGACAACATCTTGTGGTGGGTCATGAAGATCAAAATACCTTGAGTCAACTCCAACTATAAATGGTAAAGGTGCACTAAGCACTGCCGCCAGCGAAAGAGGACAAAGGGGAATATATGGGCATTGCCACTGAAAGGGAAAGATCATCTGGGAAAAAAGTTTTTTAAAATTAGCCAAATTTGAAATTTACAATAAAATTATATATTTAACTAGTATTACTGAAAGGGACCATTAAGAAGCATTTAAGTCTAGTTTTTTTTACCTTCAATGTCATTCCAAAAACTAAATGATTATAAAACATTATTAAGCAATACTATGACCAATGTAACTAAAATCTTTAGGCATGACAATCATCAGAAGCACAATAAAAATGCTAACAGCTCTTTGCATGTTAATTCTTCTAATGTCTATACAAAACCTACATTCAGTTTTATCAAAAAATTCAAAGTAGAGAATTGCCTAAAAAATTAAAAATAAACTCATGATCTTTAAATCTCACTCATTTCATCCATCTCTTAAGTCTCAAAATAACCTTTGACTAAAATCCAACTAAGAGCACTAAAGAACCAAAAAAAAATAAAATGATTCCCTCAGGAATGGTAATAGTTGATTAAAAATTTCAATAAAATAAATTTCCTAACTACTCAAATAAACATAAAATGACTTCAGTGAGGCTTGACATCTTAAAAAGTGTCAATATAAAACATACATAAAGAATCTTTACCATGTTTCCTTTATAAAGATCTACCTTAATTGTATCACATATGCTGATATTTAAGATAAAGCTGAAAACCCAGATTAAATTTTAACAATTAAATTAATTAACTAATTAACTAAGTTAATTAGCTAATTAAATTTTTAATCACTGATGATAAAATTTTTCTTCTACTATAAAAAGCCTTGCTGTCTTTCAAGGTCTAGTTCAATTCATATCTCATCCATCATCACTCACCCCAAAAAACTGCTTATAATGTTTACTATCTCTGCCAGTTATTCCACAAGGTTATTCAGAATTGGGACTTTATCTTCCATCATTTACTTACTTATCAAATATGTGTCGAGCACGGTTCTAGATGATGGAGCATAACAGTGAATAAAACAAAGATCCCTACCCTCATGAGGTATATAGTCTAACATAAGAGTCAGCAAACTTTTTCTGTATAAGATAGGAAATGTTGTAGGACTTGGGAGCCTATTTGTCACAAATACTTTGTCTTCACGCACAAAAGCAGTCATTTTATGTAAATAAATGGCCCATTTCCAGTAAGCCTTTACAAAAACAGGTGGCAGGCAGGATTTGATTCGTGGGCCATAGTTTACCAACAACTGGTCTAGCAGGAAGAAACAGAAAATAAACAGAAGACATAATAAATGAAATATGTACCATGGCAGGAACTGCTAAGTGTTACAGAAAAATGAAAAAGTAAAAACCAAGTGAAGAGGATTAGAGTTCACAACAGGAGAGGGGAAACAAGTGTTATTCAATAGGTCAAATAGGCCTATCTCCTTTAAGAAAGTAACAACTTAACAGAAACCTGGAGGAGGTGAGGGAGGGAGGGAGGCAAGGGGATATCTAGAAGAAGCCAGAGCAAAGGCCTTTAAGGTAGGGGGCTTGCCTAACATCAGGGTTAGCAAGGAGTCCAGTGTGACTGGAGGAGAGTGATCAAGGGAGAGAGTAGTAGAAAATGAGATCAGAGAACAGAGGGACAGAGTCACTCACACAGGAAACTTGCAAGGGCTACATTCAGTGAAAACAGACTGTCTTCTGTTCAACATTCCACCTGCAACTATGTAAAATGTTTTATTATAAAACTATCTTGACAGCAAAATATGACACCATTGTCTTCAGCTTTAACTTTTACAGTGCAGTCATAAACAGGGTCATTGTTACAAAAATACTCATTGGTTTCATTAATTTTTTCTATGGGGCTCCAATAATTCTTTGATATTCTTTGATACTCAAATCATTCTCTTTTTGAAGAATTTATCCTGTCACCATTCTTTTCAATTTTCTCTTCTTCAAATTGCTTAACTGCCAAATCCTCACTTACTAGTGGTTTTACATGCAATTCAGGGAGCTCTCCACCAACAGTCACATAAATTCCATGCAATCTTGCATTTGTCATAAAATTCCCAATTTCATGTGCAACTTTCCTACTTGTTCTTGACTATACTGCTGAAACTAATCAAGAGACTGGGCCACAAAGATTCTGACAATGGATCAACATTAATGTTTTATATGAAGGAATATTTGAGTGGGAACTTTCTAAGACCAGTCAGTTCATTAACAAATATTTTCATGCAACTGTGGTGAGCACTAAGGAATCAAAAAAATAAAATAAAATGATGCAGTTGGGAATGATAACAGTAGATTAAAAATTTCAACAAAAATAAATTTCCATGCTACCATGGTGGTTTGAAACATTAATATATATGTAATGAAGTTCTTTCCCCTGCGTAAACCACCTCACGTTATCACTGTTTTCAGTTCTAGCAGCATTTCTCTGACCAGATTAAGATCTTGGAGACATATCCCATTTGATGACTTAACAAGTACCTATTCAATGCTTACTCCAAGCTACTAAGTAAGCATTTGTACATTATCGTATTTCAAAATCACTTAGAATTCCCTATATGTTACTGGCTCACAATGATTAAAAGTTAATATTGGGAGAAAGTTAACTGTGTAATTTATTTCCATTAATATTATGACAGCTGAAATTGGCCAAAGCCTCTCATTTCATGCAATTAAGTTTCATTCACAAGTTTTATTATTCTGTAATCATATAGATTCTCTGAAGAACTCTAAAATAAGAAAAATTAAATTTTCAAAGTTTCCCTCAAATAGAAAAATTCTCTTTGCCACTCTATTCTTTTTATGTTAAACTTATACTGCTAATTCCAAAGTTGCTTTCATTGAAAGAAATTTGCCTTTAGAGTAAAAATTCTGTCAGTGATTCTGTACTAAAAGGAAAAATTCTATACTTACAGCTACAACAGCTTCAGCTACTCCAGTCAACACAGCTGGCCTAAGAGAATGCAGCAGAATCTTACTCTCAAGTAAAACAAAGAGCAGCAGTGTTGCACAATTCTCAGGACCCAGATTCATTAACAAGGTGCTAAAGTTGGCTCCGCTAGAAAAGGAGAGAAACAGAAATGATTATGAACTATTTTGCTAAAACATGTTAAGATTTGCTTATTAAGTTATTTCTTAGATATTAATAGAGTGAGAATCTAGTGTTGATTTCAAGTCCTGATTTAGTTATCACTGAAAAGTAGCAAATCTAATGAGAAAGTCTAACAGGGGTGTCCAACCTTTTGGCATCTCTGCCACACACTGGAAGAAGAGTTGTCTTGGGCCACCCATTAAACACATTGTAACAGATAATCACAAAAAAATCTCATAATGTTTTAAGTAAATTTATGATTTTGTGTTATGCTGCATTCACAGCTGCTCTGGGATGCATGTGTAGAACTACCCTGGATGCATGCTCCAGGGTAGACACCCCTGGAACAGAATGATTCAAACTCATCCCTTGGTAACAAAGGGTATTTATTAGGAAAGATATTCCTGAAGATCAACCAACCACAGGAGCAGAGCTCAAAACAATGGAGGTAAGGGTTGGGTGGGGATGGGGAGAAACATATATAAAGGCTTGTCAGGTTCCAGAAACTGAAATAAACCTGAGACTAAAGCCTATATAAGGGAAGGGTGAAAAAAGCAAGAGATTATGCCAAAATGAAAATGACATAATTATGTTTGCATTCTGGAAAGAACACAACAGCTGAAATGTGAATAAAGAACTGAAAAAAGAAAAGAGCAAAAGGGTATCGATTAAAAGACACGCAAGTAACCCAAGTGGGAGATCATGCTAACCTGGACTAGTGATGCAGATGAAGAGAAGCTAATAGATTTAAAACATTTTAGGGGGTTAAAATCAGTTCACCTTGAACATTTAGTTATTAATTGAATATGAGGAGGGTAGATAAGAAAAGGAAGGTATTCCTTACATCTAATCTTGCAACTCTCTTAAGTATTCCATATTTAAAATAGCCCCACCATCCATCCAGCTATCAAAGTTAGACATATTTAAGTCTGCTCTTACATTGTTTGTAAAAATAGCACTTTCTTATCCTGACCCCTAAAATGTTTTAAAGTATTGTGCTCCAAATGAATAAATATATCATTTTAGATAACATTATTTACCTTAGTGGTAAAGGTGTGGAAACTGGCTGTGATAATATGAGCGCATCATGGACTGATAACTTAAAAAAAGAAAAAAAGAAAGAAAAGATAAATTAATCAAGCCAATTTTAGAACCTAAAGATTTAGATCAAGGATAAAATAGAAAATTCGGTGCAGACTAACAACAGTTCTGGAAACATGTATTAAGATATAAAACAATAGCCATATTCTTTCAGAGGTAACTGTATTAATTCTTTTTAATTAAAGTGTTAATCCAATTGAATTTTGATTCAGTTAATTGGTTAAAATATAGGTATTTAAAAAGTATGAAATACTTTTTAAAAAAGGCTTTATTTATTTATTTTTAGAGTAAGGGGAAGGGAGAAAGACAGGAATAGAAACATTGATATAAGAGGAAAACATCAACTGGTTGCCTCTCACATGTGCCCTCACCAGGATCAAACCAGTTACCCTTTGCTTTGAAAGAGGACACCCAACCAAGTTACACTGGCCATGGCTGAAATAATTGCTTTTTAAGGGCCTCAAATTTATTTACTCTACACACTACTAAGCACTTGGAAGTTATTTAACACATATTAAAACTTGCCAGACTGAAGCACATTCAAAATTAACAATATTTGACTTAATGCCACCATATCACATATAATGTTGATAACACCTTGGAAAAAATTTAAATTGCTTGCCTCTATAGATCAATGCTACTTAAACTGCCAATCTGCAAACTGTTATGAGTCCAGGAAGAGACGGTATGTAAATGGAGAGCACACCACTGGGAAAATTTTATGGCAATCTGACATTGCTCACACCTTCCAGACCACAATCGGTGAATTCATGTCTTTGGATGGAGTATAGACCTGTTCATGTCCATACAGATCTCACACAGTAAGTTCCATATATCATGAGCTGTATACTTATATAGGTTGTCCACTGATTGGAAATAAAAAGAAACTAGGCCTTTAACATAGTTTGAAGAGCAATAGTATAGACTATTTCACTTTCACCCTCTAACCATAACTCATTTCATTTTTAATATTAGTCACTCCTATATTAAAAACATGCCCATAACATAATACTGGGTTTTAAGTTATTAAAATCAGCTACATAAACACCATATATAGAGCAATGTTGATAATGTCATGAACCAAGAATTATAATTATTCCAATTCTGTACACACAAAATTTAAAAAAAACCAGTACAAATGATATTCAGTAAAGATATAAAATGCAGGAAATTCAAGAACTTTATGAATGCATATTGCCCCACTCAAACCCAAAGAACCACAGAACTCCTACTTTGCAATGATTATAATGAACATATGTAGGGCTCCCCTCAAATATATGCTTTTTGATTACCTGTACAAGGATTCTTGGTCTTTGTGATGAAGGAAAAGGGATGTTCTGCATAAAATGTGAAATGTGCCTGGAAAAAATTTGTGAATAAAGATCAGAATTTCTATTCCAAAATACTTCATAGATTTTAACAGATCTTAAATATCATTATATATCATCCCAAATATGACAAAGCCACTTACCTAAAACTTATCCTAAATAAATTTAGTGTAAAGAAATATACTCATCCTACTAAACTTCTGAAATGCACTGTATGTCCTAATTAAAAGTCCATATTATTATTATACCCTACTATAACCAGAAAAATAAGAGTAACATGAATATGGTTTTCATGAAAGAAGCAAATATTTATTGCCCTGGTTATCAGTGACAATATGGGGACCAACTAACTGTGATATAATAAATTGAAACTAATCATTAATTTAATTCTTTTTTTTAAAGATTTTATTTCTTTTTAGAGAGGGGAAGGGAGGGAGAAGGACAGAGAGAGAAACATCAATGTGTGGCTGCCTCTTGCAAACCAGGCATGTACCCTGACTGGGAATCGAACCTTTGATGCTTTGATTCACAGACTGCACTCAATCCACTGAACTACACAAGCCAGGGCTTAATTTAATTCTTTTACTATAACTTTGGGCAAACCACTTACCCTCTCTGTTTTTCTACTTATAAATCATGTTTCATAAGTTTCTCAAAGTTTTGTGATCTTAAAGGCCATAATAATGCAAGTTATTACTTCAACTGAGAAAAAAATCTATCAGTACATTGATTTTACTTTCAAAAACTATTCATAAAAACGTTTTCAAAAGTTACTAGCTTGTCACTCACATTAAATTTTAATTCAAACAATTTTAAGTTAACTAGGTAGCTGAAACTTAAATGTAGAATTATGGACCATTAGATTGGCATTCCAAGGGTACAACCTGAAAGTCAAAACCGTATTTCTATACCAAGTTGTGACAAGTTTATGTGCATTACTTTATTATTTTTTAAAAATGATTTTGAACAGCACTATTTTAAAACCTATAAATAATCACCCCCAACTTATCCACTAAACTAGTATGTTTTGCTGGTACTCTATATGCCATAATGTGAGATTTTTCATATTATAAGGAAAATCTATATTTATGTATATTGTAATACTGTACATTTCCACTAAGCTTTTGACACCCCTTAGTTTGTTAGCAGGGTACATAAATTATTCACTATAATAAACGAAAGTCAGTGTGCCACTACAAGTCAAAGAAGTGTGGTTTTGAAAACACAGAGGCTCCATATATATTCTTGCTTACAAAAGATTTCCATGACAAAGGGGATTATAAATCAAAGGGAAAACATTTAGAATTCTGTCAATGCTAAAACCAAAACCTCACTCTTAATATCAATTAACCCACTCTTATTAATTTCTAGATCAGTTTAGAAATGTTTTATAGTTAGAACTTGGAATGGCCACTTATATAATAGGGTGTGTATGTGTGTGTGTGTGCGCATAAACATCTATTTTTCTCTTGGTTATTAGAGAATGAATAGGAAGAACACACACAATACAATGTATCTAAATTCCTCCCTCAGCTGAATTCTCAAAAGATTATTATTTGGTCATCCTTACCCACTACTCTTCAATTTTAAATTCACAGTCAATAATTCAGATGAAAAAGGGAGCAAGTAAAAAGTAGGGTGACGTGACTCAACTTTGCTGCTTAAAGTCAAGTAAACAACAAAATAATATACAATATATATACTCAGTTTTCCCACCAGATATCTCTTTAATCATTATACATACTTTTCAATGGGAAGAGGATGTGGTCCAGACACAGAGAGTTTGTAGATAAACATGAGAAATTTTCTAAAAGCTTCAAAAAAGGGCCAGTGTGAGAGTAAACAAATGCATTTGTTTGAATTGATGGATTTGGAGACCATTTTTCTCTCCACGGGTGTCAACAGGCCCAGCTGCACAAGCTGCTTCTCTGTTAGGAGTTCCCAAGAGTAAGGCTCATAAAACTGGATGGCAGCTCCATATACCTACAGAGCAACAGAATTCCACTGTAAGATTTGAGGATTTTTTTTTGAAATTGACTTCTCTCTCTTATTCCACAAAAATATTTGCTTAGAATGCATGACAGATAAAAAAAAGAAAAATGTAGACATTGCTGATAGGAATATAAAATTGTGTGGCTCCTGTGGAAAAGTTTGGCAGCTCCACCAAAAGTTAAAAATTACCAGTTGACATACAGTGATTTTACTCTTAGGTATACAAGTATGAGGTGGGGACCCAAAGAAAAGGAATTTTTTTAAAATAAAAAATTGCATTATTTATTCTTACATGTTTTAAACTTCAGTCACCTTCAAAGTACTCTCCAGTTGATGTAATACACCTATTGAGATTTTTTTTTTCATAGTTCAAAACAGTTTTTGAACTCATTGATTTTGATGCCTTCTATTGCTTCTGGAGTTTTTTATTTCATCTCCTCTACATCAGCAAAACAATTCCCTTTGAGGTCTTTTCTCATCCGGGGAAACAAAAAAAGTCATGCAGGGCAAGATTGGGTGAATACAGAGGGTGAGGCATGAAGGTTATGCCGTTTTTTGGTCAAAAACTGCTGAATGCTCAGTGCAGTGTGGACAGGTGCACTCGTAAATCACTCCTCATGAAGTGGGCAAATGCATTGAAAGATTCTTCAAAAAAATTCATTGAAGCAGAACACAACCTCTCACAATGACACCAACTGGTACACTGATACAGATAAGTTCCTAGAACACTCACCAAGCAGGGGGAGCCCTCCAGAAGATAATTACAGGATTTGTTTGGGTCCCCCCCTCCATTTATTACCTGCTTTTTGAAAGTTCATATTATGCCACATCACTTTCACAAAAGACCAACATTAGCACCTGATCATGCTAACAGAAGTAAGTCAAAGGGGGGTTTTCATTTTTATAAAAAAGGGCAAATAGCAAAAATAGCATTCAGCATTTGTTTTGCAACCATTGTTATAGAACCAGTATGCACCCCAGCAGTGAGAGTGGCACCACCAAACTCCTTCCCAGGGAACCACACTCAGCATCTCCACGTCATGCCCCCATACTTTAAACTGTGTCTGTGAGCATCTGTGCTTTATCTCGATTTATTTTGCATTTCTGTTAGCAAGACGTGTCCTAAGGTATCAGAAAAGCCTAAAAGATCTCATAAGGTTGTTTGTTATGTTTAGCATAAAGTGACATAATTAAGCATTTCAACTATGAACTAAATAAAGACATCCTACATGTGTTGAATTTGCCTGGTCCACCATTTGTACTATCTACACAAAGAGAGAAAGAATCTTGAGAGCTGCCAAAATTAATATTGGTTCTGTTAGTAAAAGAGTGGTCTCCTTTAGCTGTCATCTAGTGACAGATAAAATGGAAAGTCTATTCTTTAAGTGGATCGACAGGTGTACAAAGCATGATGTGTATTTATCATACCATTCCTGCTTTTACTATATGTTAATGTTACTTTAGGTTTCATGTGTTATTTAATATGGTTTGGTAGGTTGTTTTTGGACTCTAGGAGTGCTCAAAAATTTTTTCTATATAATTTAATGGCAACTGTTTCTTCACTTTACAGCATTTTGGCTTGCAAAAGATTTCATAGAAATGCTCTACTTTCAGAAAATAGGGGAAACCTGTATACCCAAAACAATTCAAAACAATGACTCAAAGATATATTTGTATACCAATGATCATAACTGCATTCACATTAGGCAAAGGGTAGAAACAACCCCAATGTCCATCAATGGATGGATAAACAAAATGTGGTATATACAAGCAATGGAATGTTACTCATCCTTTAAAAAATGAAATTCTGACAGATGCAGCAACATGGATGAACCCTGAAAACATTACACTAAGTGAAATAAGCCATATACAAAAGGACAAATATTACATTATTTCATTTATGTGAGCTACCTAGAATAGGCAAATTTGTAGAGACAAAAAGTAAAATAGAGGTTACCAGGGACTTGGGATGGGGTGAGGGAAACTTCTGTTAGGGTAATGAAAAAGTTCTTAAACTGGATAGTAGTATATAAATCTTCCAACTATTTTGTTATGTATAAATCACATTCACATTTGTCTTTACAGATACGACACTCCTACAGAAAATTATTCCAAAGTGATCTCAGAGGTTTTTTAAATAAGCGTATCAATGAGGTTTGTTGTTCTCTAGTGGTCAGATTTGGTAACTCAAGTTTGAAGATCTTAAAATTTTCATTTATATTTAAATCTTTCAGATAAGAAAATAAATTAGTGTCAAGCTAAAGAGTTAGCTTAGTTGTCAGCAATCCATTTAATGTAGTTGATCTTCATTCAGTGAGTATTCTACTATATTCCAGATACTGTGCTGGATCTTAAACTTCATTGTCTTTAATACAGTGGTTGTAAACTTGTAGCCTATATAATGAGGCCACAGATATATTTTGTTTGAGCCACAAGAGTCAGCTTTGGTTAGCTATAATTTTCAATAAAATTGCCTATTCTATCAAATTTCCTAAGAAAATTTTCAATTTCAAATTTCTACTATATTAGTAGCTTTATTTAGTTTTATTTTCTAATATTTGTTTCTAATCTTTTTATTTCAAAATATCACTGTGTCATTATTACTGCTTTATATATGTTTTTAATTTTTGACTATTGCAGACAAAGCATATACATGTTTTTTGAAGATGTATACACTCCTATCTCTTAAGCTCAGGACTGTAATCGCTGGATCACAGGGTAATTTCTCTTCCTTGCTGATGATGTAGAAGTTCTATATTTATTTTGGATACAAGACCTATTTTGAATACATATATCACACTATTTTCTCTCAACTTGGGACCTGCTTTTTCACTTTCTTCATGGTATCTTTGAATGAATAGATGTTCTTAACTCCAATGAGGTCTATTATTCATCTTTTCTCTAGTGGCTAGTGCTTTCTGAATGCCATTTAAATTATCTTTGCTTACTCCCTCTATTTTAATATATTATGTTCCTTCTGACCCTCACTGTTGTTGTTGAGAAATTAGACAATCTAATAGTTGTTCCTTTGAAAGTAAATGTCTATTCTTTTTGTTGATTTTTGTCTTGGTGTCCCTATATGAAAAGAGGTGGTTTTGTGTTTTTACTTTTTTTCTACTGAAGCTTCAGAGTGTATGTTTAATCCAAAGACTCAATTTTTCATCAACCCTGAAAACCTCTCAACCAATTAACTCTTTATATGCTGCCACTCCCTTTTCTGGTCTCTCCTTCTGAAATCCATTAAATATCTATTGGTCCTCATGATTCTATCCTGTACATATTTCTAAACTCCTTTTATGTTTTTCTGTGCTACATTTTAAGTGATCTCTTCCACTTCATTAATTCTCCTTTCATGCATGTCTTCTCTGTTGTTTAAACCACTTACTGAATTCAATTTTAAGAACCATATTTTTCACTTCTAAACTTTGATTCTTTTCCAATCTGTCTATTCGTTTTTCAAAATATGCTGTTCTTTCCTTGATGCTTTAAGTCCCTCTTTTAGATCTTGAATCATTTCAATTATATATTCAATTGATAATATCCTTCATATTGTTATTCTTTCATTTCAATATCTTGAAAGTCTCATCCAGCTTTGAATTATGAGTCTTGTCAATATTCCTATGGTTGCTACGTCTTCTAACTTTTACTATAATCTCATTTTAAGGCCTGAGTTTTGGGGGTGTCTCTCCCGAAAGACTTTATATTTGCTTCTGTAGAAGCTTCAGGGTTATCAACATCCTGATACCAGTTTTCATGCTGACCTTTCGCCTTGGGCATTACAATATTTAAATCAAAATGTATTCTCTTCAGATAATTCTAACATTCAAATAAAACTTAGGCCATATTAATCATTTTACAGGATTAAAACATGAACAAAATAGGTTAAATAAAAGAGGAGAAATATACCTTTTCAGCAGAAGAACCTGTCAGGACAAAAGTTGAAAAAACTGGAAGTGGGTATTTGGTTTGAGGATCCCAACATTCAATAGTAGCTCCCATAGGAAGGCAGAATAGAGGTACGGATTCTGAAAGTGGAAATGACTCATAATCATCTTCTGGATATCTAAAAATTAAACCTTTTGGAGAAAGGAGACAATGATAAATTTTTTTAAATAGTTACTTTCCCATATATTATATGTGATAAGTTACTAGGACACTTGAATGGCAAATTTTGTGGAAATATTTGTGTGTGAAATTTTAAAATCAATTTTTCTCTTGCCATAGCAGAAATTAAAATAAATTAACAAATTTGGTCCTTTTTTTAACCTATGGACTTTTAGTTATAAAATGTATTAAATATACTAGTTAAAACTCTACTTAACAGTATCACAAGTCTTAATGTATTTTCTTCTACATACTGCCAATATCTTACAGGAAAAGTAAAAATACACAGGAAAATTTACCATTTCAGTTAGACTTCCGTAAAAAATTCAGGAAAGGGACAAGTATTATCAAATAATACCAAGAAAACAGAAATGATCACAGTCCCTAAACTCATCTTGAGAGAGAAGCAGTGTAAAAGGCATGCAACACAGAAAGTAAATGAGAAATCATTTATGACTGAGTAGAGAGTATGTGAGACCAAGTAAGTAGGTGTGTGGGGGGATACTCTGAGAAGCATAACAAAGCCCTTTCATAATAAAGTAGCTCCATGGCATTAGTTCCTTAGTCTTTATATGCAGACCACATCTAAGATAAACACTTAAAAATCAGTAGCAGATTTTTTAGTCCAAATTCAGTCTTCAAAACTCTGTATTCTAATGTGTCATAAAAAATACCTGAATACTTTCACAAAGCTCATTTCTGTTAGATTCTTTTTTAATTGACACTTTCTCCCCACCAAAAAAAATATTTCAAGAAAATAATATACAATCAACACATTACAGCAATATTAACAGTATCACATTTTAAAATGATACTGAATTTGTAATTTTTACATTATAAATTAAATGGTTTAATTCATTAGTATCACTGTCTCTATGAGGACAATTAACATTTTTCAGATATAAATTTGCCTAACTTCTTTGAAGTAAAACTTTATTCCAAAAATTGCTCATGATCAAAAAAGTATTTGACACTGCTTGTTTTCACAAAAAAAGTATTCCAGTATTTCTCTTTTATTTACAACTGGAACATACCTGTATTTTCAGTTTTTATCCCACCATACCAGCGGGATGAAGAGGTCACACTTAAATCTTTACAGCCCTTGACACTTTACTGTGCAGTAAGTATGTGGCGATAGATTTCTCAAACACTTCATGGCAGAAAAGTTTCTCAGGCCCTCCTCTCCTCCATATAGCTGATTCTTTGCAACAAGGGAGAAAGGAAGCAAGTCCACCTTTCATGGCAAGTAACATGTGGTTTCAAACCAGACACACAGAGATAAGAGAAGGAAATATAAGAAGTAAAGATGCAGTTTGACACCTTCCTGATTGCCAAAATAAAAAAGATCACAGAGTAAGCAGTTTTCCACTGAATTGTTAAATCTATTAGTGTAGACTAAAAGTCTGTATGTTTATTCCACAAATGGTTGCTTGGGATGGAGGTTTCTATTTAATTAACAACACTTTTTTGGGGGATGAGGAAAGGTGACAATATTAATATATCTTGTAATGTATAAAATGTATTTAAGAAAACTTACGCCTTTACATGCTGAAAGTATAAATAATTTCATTTATGAATAGATCAATTTTACAAAAACCATAAGGGAGCATACATTGCCTCTCCTAATGAAATGTTAATGTACAATAATAACTACAGTAACAGATAATTTTTTTAAAAATTTACTTACCAGCTTTGTATGCTATTGAATTAGAAGCAGGCACAGACTTCTTATAACACAAAAACACACTGGAACCCCACTGTAAAATATAAATTAGGTTTAAAAAAAGACAAAAGAGAAAAAATTCATTTTATTGAATGTCATCTATAGATTCTGATTATTTATTCAGGGAAGTCTATTTAAAATACATATTTACCAAAACAGACTATACAGTATAAAACACAGCAAAACATGAAGTTGAGAACACCAGAAGAGTAAAATAACACTGCCACAAATATCAAACTGATGTGAAGGCAGTTTCAAAAAGTTCAGAATTCTATAACCATCTAAAACTGCCTATATTTGAGAGACAGAACAAAGTAGAGTGAGCACTAGAGTTCAAACTAAGAGAGACTAGGTCACCTGGGTGCTATAAAGTCATTACCTCCAGAGGCAAACCTGTCTTGACTAATAGCCATGGCTGCATTAGACATCTCATGTGCTTATACCACATGTAAGCTAATACTACTTTGACATAAAGATTTTTCAAAATAAATCTAACTCAATAGCAAACTTTAGTCTCATGAAACTATAAATCAAATGTATATCTTCAATTTTCCTCTTCATTGGAGCCATTTTTTTAAAAATGTAAATATTTAAAATAAATATATATAAGGGGATCCCCACCCAGTCTCTCTGCAGTTGTCCTTAAGAAATACCACTGAAACCCAAAAACTAATAAAACTGCTATAAAATAGTGCAACAAAAGCAATATTAGCATGTACCCCTGCCCCCCCCCCAAAAATCTGACTTTATCTATTTTCTGAATGAAATTATTCTAAGATATCAGGTAGGTAAGGATATTTTAAATTATAATGCATCAAAAATTAGAGAGCTAAAAATAATAAAAATCATGAAAATATAAACTGAGACTAAATTACATGCCTGATAATAATCAGGATTCCAAAAATCATCTTTTGAAAATATGAAACTAAAAATGAAACTTTATCCTTACCATTCCACAATTTAAGTTTTTGTCAACTTTGCAGAAGGTATGAGGTGGAGTTTCTCCTTTACTGGTTACAATAACGCAAATATCTGTTACAGCCAGGGAATTCTGGGGTCGAATTAGAGGAGCCCTTCGATAAGTGATAAAGATTCTTTGTGAAGTAGTTGAACTATTATTGACATTGGCACAGCGACCATAGGGGGTGGCTTGGATCACTTCACATCCTGGAATAAGCCTTTCTTTCCCTTCATATAGAACTCTGAAAGGCAAGAAGCAGAGAAATAGGTAAGTAAACAAAGTTTAGGTTAATGCTGGTTTTCTTCTTGAAAAAATAATTGGGTCTCTATCTACTGTCTCCCAAATCTGAACTGCAAACCAAAACTAAAATTATTACTTTGGGAATTATAAATCTCTTTCCTATATTTAAATAGCTAGAATATAATTTTAAAAAGTGTAAATAGCATCAAAGAAATTGATCTTTTGTTGCTTGTTATAGGAAACATGAAACAAGAAAAGGGCAGTACCACAAACATGTTCAGGTCAATTCCTAGAGAACGAGTAATCAGATACTTTCACAAAATATTCGTTCCTAATTGCTGTTAAGATCTTGCCTTTAAAACTCTCTTATTTATTGGATGAGCTAATAAATAAAAACGATTATCTTATGGTCGTGGATAAGCAACTTAATACAGTAAGATGTCAGTATTTCCCAAATAGATCTAGAGAGTCGATACAGTTCCTATTTAAAACCTAGTTGCCTTTTTTCTTGTAGAAATTGGAAACATGTTCTTTAAGTTCATATGGGAATGGAAGGCACGTGGTATTATAAGAACAAATTTGGAAGACTCACACGCCCCCATTTCAAAACTTATCTTCTATTACCTTTTCTATATGCTTGAAAAATTTCAAAAAACATAAGTGCTGCAGGAAAATACTAACTTAGAAGTCAATGAATCTGATAAACGGAGGAAGATAAGAACTTTGGACAGTAGTCTGTGATTCATTTTTTTTTTAATTAATTTATTTTTTTAATCATTATTCAAGTACAGTTTCTATCCTTTACCCCCATTCCAGCCAACCCATCTGTGATTCTTTTTATCTTAATAAATATATCTGACATATATTGTCCTGTTAAATTATACTTGATGGAGTATTTGGTACTATGAGGGAATATCATATCTTATTTATTTTAACTAAACATCTTTTCCAGAAAATAAAAACTACTTTTGTAAATACCTCAGTTTATATATGTCAAAAAGATCAAAAGTTGGACAATGGTGTTTCATATTTAAATGAGATGGGTACCTGTCTTATAGTGGCTAATAGGCTTTCCAAACCTCACCAATATGCTTAAGGGGGTACAGGGTACAGGGGAGGGACAGGTAAAAACAGGTAGATCACCAGATATTGACAATTATTTGATCTGGAGAGAAATATTTACCACGATGATTAGCTCAGAGATAAGCATACACTCCAGCAAACTTGGATCAGTAAACTACTGTAATAGAAATTAGATGCCTTAGAGAACTGCAAAGTTATATAGAAAGAGCCACTTGTAACCTGATAGCATATAAGTATAATTATCTAAATCATCATTTTATTTTTAAATTGTGCCGCTCAACCACAAGAAACAATAATCTTCTGGAGATTCACATCCTTTCAATGACGACTGAATGGTGGAGAGCTGGGAAGAGGATGTGAAAAGATGGCTTTGAAACAATGGCTAACAGGGAACCATGAGGGCTAGAACATAAGTCCCTGGCTGGTTTCCCTTCAATTGACATGGATATTATTAAAAATTTTACCCTACAGACTCAGACTTACGGCCAAGATGGAGGCATAGGTAGACACACTGTGCCTCCTCCCATAACCAAGATAGGGACAACAACAATATAGAAACAAAATAACAACCAGAACTGACAGAGAATTGAAGTGTATGGAAGTCGGACCCCAAGGATTTAAAAATAGACACGTTCATCCAGACCAGTAGGAGGGGCGAAGTCGGGCCTGGCAAGGGATGCAAAGCGGAGCTGAGCAACAGGGGCGATGCGCAGGTCCGCAGCAGGCAGACCCAGGGTGCACAAGCAGCAGTGGCTGGTGGGCCCCAGCCAGGGGGTGTCGACCAGCAGACCCAGCGAGGCGGCCATTGTGAAGCAAGGCACTGCGCACAGCTCAGGGTCCCAGCGCTGGGAAATAGAGCTTTGGGTCACTGACTGAAAAGGAAGGTCCCGCAGGGTGCACAGACCCACCCACACAGGAATTTGTGCCAGAGGGGCCCAGTTAGCTTGTGGAAAGCAGTGGAAGTGTCTGAGGCCCTACAGAGAGCAGAGCAAGAGCCATTGTTCCTTCTCAGACCCCACCCCCACATACAGCCTCACAACCCAGCAAATAGGGTGCCCCACCCTGGGAAACACCTAAGGCCCCACCTCTCACTACAGGAGCTCGACAAGACCAAAAAAAAAAAAAAA
>CM052540.1:59483208-59495330 GCA_028533065.1 Trachops cirrhosus | reverse complement strand
ACAGGGGAGTGGGAGGAGGAGAGAGAGGGGAAAGGTACAAAGAATAAGTAGCATAGATGATAGTAGAAAATAGACAGGGGGAGGGCACGAATAGTAGGGGAAATGTAGAAGCTAAAGAACTTATGACACATGGACATGGACTAGAGGGGGGAATGTGGGTGGAAGAAGGTGTGCAGGGTAGAGGGTGATGGAGTGGGGGCAATGGAACAGCTGTAATAGCATAATCAATAAAATATTTTTTAAAAATGCTTTTATTGTAGCTTCTTGTTCTTTTATGGTTAATTAATAAGATTATCTGATAAGTACAACAGAAATAGAATTACATTTCAGGCTCTAAGGTCTTCAGTTCAATATTCTTTTGAAAGAAATTAACCTAATGATTCAAGCACAATGCAAAGAAATTCAGTAAGGGTGGATAGAGATATATAATATCTTACAATACTTAAACCTGAAATAACAAATAATAGAACTATCAAGGATTTCAAATTCCTATTCCAATGCACCTGAAATAATTTTTTTCCCTTTACTATAGCAAAAGAAAATAAGTCACGGTACCCAATGTCGGTAAGGGGTGGTTTATCTCTTCCTCTTTTATAACAGAGGAAAAGTTCTGGGCTTTTCAGACTTCCATAGTTCAAGTTTGCTTGGAGAGCTGATGGAGTGGCTTCAACACAGGTGTAACCTTCAGGTACTGTTTCCCCAGCTGATTTGTTAATAACTGCAATGTCTACAATTGGAGCTTTAGGTCCAGTTGACTTAGTATCTAAACGATTTATTTCTTGATCCAATAGAGTAGATGTATCAGTGAGACCTGCCACAACAAAGTAGTCGGTCACTCTTGGCCCTTTGTCTTCTATCATGGCGGCTGTTATATTTCCTAGAAGAGAGAAAAAAAATCAATTAAGTAAAATACTGTATCCTAACTCACTAAAATTAATATACACCTGAGTTATCACAGTAATCAACTAACACACTTCCCAGTTGGAGTTATAAAGCAAAGGGCTGTCATTCTGCAGAAGCATGTGTTAGCATTATCTCGTGAGTTTTTACTTCCTACAATGTATAAATTGGCAGCATCGCTGAATTTGTAAGGCTCCTATGATCCTTTCATGTGCCTAAGTCTCTGTAAAGAATACTCAGACTGTCAGAGACAAGTTATGGTATGTTCCTTCGCGCAAAATGCACTTAATGAACAATATTTATACCATTTAAAAAATCATTCTCTTTAAGTTACAGAATTCCTAGAGCTAAACTTTACATTTAAAGAAACAATTCAGCACTCTTCCAGTCAAGATGGCAGTGTAGGCAGACAAGGCTTACCTCTTTACACAACCACATCCAAATTACAACTAAAATACAGAACAATCATCACTCACGACCATCAGAAACAGAGTTAAATGGAAGTCTGACAACTACAGAATTAAAAAACCACATCCATCCAGAGTGCTAGGAGGGGCACAGACTTGAAACAGGCTGATCCCTCACCCACATGTAGAGGATAAACATTCAGGAGGAATATCTCCAGAGTGAGGAGTCCCAGCCCCACACCAGGCCCCGCAGCCCAGGGTTCCATTGCTATGAGAATAAGAATCCACAACTTCTGGCTGAAAAAACCAGTCGGGATTGAGTTGGTGGAAAAAACTGCTGGTGCCCCAAGGACTTCCTGTTAAAGAACCCACACACAGACTCACCTACTTAGACTCACTCCCTCTAAGCTCCTGCACTGGGGTAGCAGCTTCAAAGCCACCAGTTGTATATAGGAATAAACTGAAGTGTCTGACATCAAGGCAATCAGAGGCCATTGTCCCTTTTCTAAACCCTCCCCGAAAGAGTCCACAAGCTGGTGCCATATCTGAGACTCCATCAACCTGGCTAACACTATTTGACCTACGTTGGAAATCCCCAGAGACTCTGCCCCACACAACTTACAGGCCCAAGGTGCTTTTCCATATGAATGGCTGGTCTTGGCTCCTGCTTCACAACTTCCTAAATCCCATCAAACAAGCAACAGCTGGCCTCAGTGAGCCCCAGGCCTGGCACTACCCGCAGCCAGCCTAGATTAACAGCTTGGCTTTGCCTGGGAATCTCCAAGCCCAGCATAAGTAGGAGCCATCTCAGATTGCTTTACAGCTCAGGCAGGGTGGCCCTGGTGAAAACACAGGTAAGGGGTGACCTTTGCCTACACCACCTGGGAAACCCCAGGGCCAGCACACCCAGTGGACAACTACAGACCACACTGGAGCAACACCACCCTGACCCTGCACAGCTGATTCTCTTTGGAGGGTAGAGGTTGGTGGTAAGTGGTCACAGCCAATCCTCGCAGCTGACTGGATTGGGTAAATCCCTGCCATTGATCTGCCAATAACAATCAAGGCTCAACTACAAGAGGAAGGGGTACTCAGCCCACACAAAGAGCACACCTCCAGTACCCAGCCTGGTTGATAGGGGAGCTGTGCACTGAACCCTACAGAAAACCTACTACATTGCACCACACTGCCAAGATACGGAATCAAAGCAGCTCTACCTAATACATAGAAACAAATATAAGCAGGCTGCCAAAACAGGGAGACAAAGAAACATGGCCCAAAGGAAAGGACAGATCAAAATTCCAGTCCTAGCTGGTGTGGCTTAGTGGATTGAACGCCAGCCTGCGAACCAAAGGGTTGTGGGTTTGATTCCCAATGAGGGCACACACCTGGGATGCAAGCCAGGTCCCCAGTAGGGGGTGCGCAAAAGGCAACCATACACTGATGTTTCCATCCCTCTTTTTTTCCCTCCCTTCCACTCTACATAAAAATAAATAAATTCTTTAAAAACAAAAAAAAATCCAGAAAAAGAGCTAAACAAAATGGAGACAAGCAATCTATCAGAAGCAGAGTTCAGAATACTGGTTATAAGGATGCTCAAGGAACATAGTGAGGACCTCAGCAGGATAAAAAAGATCCAGTCAGAAACAAAGGATACACTAATTGAAATAAAGAACAATTTACAGGGAAACAACAGAGTGGATGAAGTCAAGAATCAAATCAATGATATGGAACATAAGGAAGCAAAAAACAACCAACCAAAACAAGAAGAAAAAAGAAACAAACAACAACAAAAATGAGGATAGTCTTAGCATCCTCTGGGACAACTTCAAGCATTGCAAAATTCACATCATAGGGTGTCAGGAGGAGAAGAGAAAGAGCAAGAAATTGGAAATCAATTTCAAAAAATAATGAAAAAAAAACACTTCCTTAATTTGGTGAAGGATAAAAACATGTAAGTTCAAGAAGCAAGAGGGTCCCAAACAAGATGGATGCAAAGAGGCCCACTCCAAGACACATCAAAATTAAAATGCCAAAGATTAAACATAAAGAATCTTAAAAGCAGCAAGACAAAAGCAATTAGTTACTTATAGGGGAGTTCCCATAAGGCTGTCAGCTGATTCCTCAACAGAAACTTTGCAGGCTAGCAAGTACTGAAAAGAAATATTCAAAGTCATGAAGAGCAGGGACCTACAGCCAAGATTGCTCTACCCAGAAAAGCTATCATTTAAAATCTAAGGACAGATAAAGAGCTTCCCAGACAAGAAAAAACTAAAGGAGTTCATCATCACCAAACCATTATTATATGAAATGTTAAAGGGACTTACCTAAGAAAAAGATCAAAACTACCAACAACAAAATGGCAAAAAATGTAAACCTATCAACAACTGAATCTAAAAACAAACTAAGCAAACAAGAACAGAGACAGAATCATCAACACAAAGAGTGTTTTGATGGTTGCCAGATGGGAGGCAGGTGTGGGGTAACAAGTGAAGAGGTGAGGGGATTAAGAAGTACAAATAGGTAGTTACAGAATAGCCATGGGGATGTAAAGTACAGAGTAGGAAATGGAGTAGCCAAAGAACTTATATGCATGACCCATGGATGTGAACAATGTGTGGGGATTGCCTGCGGGAGTTGGAGTGCTGGGTGTGGAGGGGCAAAGGGGGAAAAATCAGGACAGCTGTAATAGCATAATCAACAAAATATAATAAAAAAAAGAAAAAACACAGTTCATCATGGGTTATTCAAGGTCTAACACACAAAAAAATGAAGGTAATGGTAGTAAGTATAATTAAACCACTCTCTTAACAATTCAGTTAGGTGTCTGTCTCTAATAGTTAAGAAACTTTATGTAAACACTGTAAACTACATTGAGGAATCATTAAATATTTTATATATAAATACCAGATAGAGCATAAATAACTATAACCAAAGAAGACAACATTACATAAAATACACATTAAGAGATTCACCCATTACATAGTAGAAACCTAGAGAATATGAACTTTGAGTCAAGATTTCTATTATCTTTAAATTCAATACCTCTAACAATAAAATTAAGCTTCTGAGTTTTAGATATTTCCATAGACTTTTTGTACTTCTTAAAAACAACTTTCTTGAGGTATAATTTATATACAACAATACACATACTTAAAGTTTACAGTTGCTGGGGGACTCAACACTTGGAAAATTTTAGTTTAAGGTAATAATCAATAAGACTAGTAGGTAATGCATGTGAAAACCTTTTGTTTCAGGAACTGCAGGTATGACCCATCCTGACTCCAGGGACAGACAGAACATCACCCAGAGTGAGAATGCTTCAGTTTTTCAATCTAATTTTCCCTGAATTCCAAACCCCTCACCACACATTGTTCTCTGATATAAAAAGGCTGGATTGAAAGGAAATGTAGGACAGTCTGTTAGGATACAAACCCGCCATCTTCCCAGATCACCAGTCATCTGAATAAAGTGTCCATAAAGATTCAATCCCTGATCTGCCTACTGGTTCTGGTAGGTGGCAGGCAGCACGAATGCCGGCTTTTCCGGTTTCATATTGGGGCGACTCCAGTGGGACAGATTTTGGGACTCTCCAGTAAATCTAGGTATTGACAGGGAGTCTCAACTGCTGCCTGGACAGAGGGGCCCCGGAGTGTGGATGTGGAGACTCCCTAGCAGTTGCCAAGTCATTTCCCTTGGGGACTCTCCTCCTCCGACTCTCCGTACTTCCTGTCATTTTTCACATTTGATTGAATCATTGTACTTTCTAGTTCAGATTACAATCCCAGGGAATGACTCAGGTTGTCAGTAATTTAAGGTGCTTCTGGTATACAGAGCTCTGTCTGGTAGAACGGAGGGGAAAGCCTCCATTCCGGAAAAACAGCACTTTGGGGCAAGTTTTACCTAATTGGTCAACCTGTGCTTATAAATGTATGATTAAAAATAAAGTGGTTTTTATTGTAATACAGTTTGGCTTATGTATTATATAATCTTGACTCAGGAGAGTGCTGGCCACTGAATGGGTCTTTAAATTACTGTATTATATACTATGACTACAGCTGTTTTGTCAAAGATCAGGGAAGTGGGACAAAATGCCTTACCTAGAAACTTTCATGAATTTACATAATCAGGATGCAGGAATAAAAGGAAATAGATTAATGGTCCAAAGTAAAGGGAATTTGCCTGTGAAAGAAAGCAGAAACTCAGAGGAGAGAGCCCAGGAAGATCTAGATATTATGGCTGCATGGTTGGGGTTCCCATGGCCTCTCCGGCCCTACATCTTCCTCCTTACTCAGCTGAGGGAACTGGGGAAAGTGAGCCTGAACTGGTCTTACCATCTAGAACCTGTCAGGGAACCAAATTCAGTGGAAGAAAATCCCCTACCAGGACAGGGCAATACCTTTTGCAAAAACTTGCAGTGGAAGTAGGGCCAGAGGGCCAGCCTGCTAGATATTATGGGTACACGCTCCATTGTCTACATCAGATCTGTGAAGCCAGAAAAACTCTGAAAGGACCAGAGTACCGGTATAGCCCTTTAGAATGGATGAGGAGTGCACTCAGGTTTTTTGAGTGCCCTGTCTCTGCTTACTGAGTCTGGTAGGTGACAGGCACCACAAATGCCAGCTTTTCCAGTTTCACAATTTGCTTAGTTTTCACAAACGTATACACCTGTGAAATGTCTAAACATATCCGTCAACACTAAACTTTTCCTGTACTCCATTATTCTAGCACTGACATATATGGAATCATTGTAGTATGTATTCTTTTTCATCTAGCTTCTTTCACTCATCCTAATTATTTTGAGATTGATCCATGATGTTGTATATATTAATAGTTCATAACTTTTTATTGCTGAATAGTCCACTGTTGAAATATGCCACAATATGCTTATCCATTCACCTATATAATAGACATTTGGGTTACTTTCCATTTGGGGCTATTAAAGCTATCATGAACACCCATGTACAAGCCTTCTGGACATATGCTTTCCTTTACTGTAGGCAAATTTCTAAGATGGACTGGCTGGATCACCTGGCAGGTGTATGTAGTTCTAAAAAATTGCCAAATAGTTTTCTAGAGTGAGTCTACTATTTTACATTCCTACCATAAGTATATGAAAGTTCCAGTTGTTCCACATCCTCTCCAACCCTCTATAAGGTCAGTTATTTTTTTTAATCCTCACTAAAGATATCTTTATTGATTTAAGAGAAAAAGGGAAAGAAACATCAAAATGAGGCAGAAACACTGCTAGGTTGCTTTCCATATGCACTTCAACCAGGGATTGAACTGGCAATCTAGGTATATGCCCTGACCAGGAATCAAACCTGCAACATTTTGGTGTATGGGATGATGCTCCAACCCACTTGACCACACCTAGCCAGGGCAAGGTCAGACTTTTTAATTTAGACATTCTAATACATCTATAGTGATACTTACCTATAGTTTTAATTTGCATCTTTACAATAGTGATGTGGGCCACCTTTTTATGTGCTTATATCCATTCACATATTTTTTTTCAGTGAAGTTTCTGTTCAAATGTTTTGCCTATGTTTTAATTGTGTTGTTAACTAATTTTTAAGTTTCAAACATCTTTCTATATTCTAGTGACAAGTCTTTGTCAGGCACACGCTTTGCAAATATTTTCTCCCAATCTATGACTTATCTTTTTCTCTTCATAGTGCCTTTTGTAAAGAAGTTTTTATTTTTTAATAAGGTCCAATTTGTCAATTTCTTCTTTTATGGATCCTCCATGTGGTGTCATATTAAACAAATCATTGTCTAATCCAAGGTCACAAAGGTTTTTTCCCCATGTTTTCTTATGAAAATTTTATACATTTAGGTTTTACATTTAGGTCTACGATCCATTTTGAATTACCATATTTTGGCATGCATAACATACTATTTTACCCAAATTTTTGAGGGAAAAATAAGGATGAACATTATACATAGGTATAATGATTACATACCATGGGTATAATAATTCCGTGTCTAATGCACACAAAACCATGGGAGTGCATTATACACAGCAAAATACGGTAAGTTTTGTATATGGTGTGAGGTATGAAGATTCACTTTTTACACATAGATATCCAATTTTTTTTAGCATCAGTTGAAAATACCACCGTCTCCCCACTGTACATGATCTCACCTAAAAGTGGAACCTAATCAACAAAACAAACAAGCAAAATATAACCAGAGACAATGAAATAAAGAACAAATTAACAGTAACAAGAGGGGAGGGAGATGGGGGCTAATGGGGGGAAAACAGGGAAGGGTCGTCAAGGAACATGTATAAAGGACATATGGACAGCCCTGGCTGATGTGGCTCAGTGGACTGAGTGCCAGCCTGTGAACCAAAGGGTCACTGGTTCAATTCCCAGTCAGGGCACAGGCCTGGATTGCAGACCAGGTCCCCTGTAGGGGGAGTGCAAGGGGCAACCACACATGGATGTTTCTCTCCCCCTTTCCCACTCTCTAAAAATAAATAAATGAAATCTTAAAAAAAAAAAAAAAAAAAGACACATGGACAAAAGCCAAAGGGGGGTAGGATCTACGGTGGGAGCTGTGGATGGAAATCAGCATCAGAAGAGCGCAATTTGCTTGTGGGTGGTGGAGGAAGTTACTGAAAGTGCCAAGAGCCCAGCAAGCAGCATTGTCCCCTCTCTGAATCCTCGCCCACATAGAGTGCCACAAATTAGCCACATGGGTTGCCCCACCCTGGCAAATATCTAAGGCTCTGCCCCTTACTATGAAGCACCCACTGAAACAAAAAATGGCCCAAATGAAAGAACAGATCAAAGCTCCAGGAAAAATACAACTAAGTGATGAAGAGATAGCCAACCTATCAGATGCACAGTTCAAAACACTGGCAATCAGGGTACTAACGGAAATGGTTAAGATTGATCACAAAATAGAGTAAAGAGTAAACACTATGCAGAGTGAATTAAAGGAAAATGCACGGGGAACCAACAGTGACACAGAGGAAACTGGGACTCACATCAACGATTTGGACCAGAAGGAAGAAGTAAACATTCCATCAGAACAGAATGAAGAAACAAGAATTCAAAAATATGAGAAGAGGCTTAGGAAGCTACGGGACAACTTTAAATATTCCAACACCCGAATCAGAGGGGTGCCAGAAGAAGAAGAGGTGCCAGCAAGAAATTGAAAACTTATTTGAAAAAATAATGAAGGAGGACTTCCCTAATCTGACAAAGGAAACAGACTTCCAGGAAGTCAAGGAAGCCTAGAGAGTCCCAAAGAAGTTGGACCCAATAAGGAACACACCAAGGCACATCATCATTAAGCTACCCAAGATGGAAGATAGGGAGAGAATCTTAAAAGTAGCAAGAGAAAAGGAGACAGTTACCTACAAAGGAGTTCCCATCAGACTGTCAGCTGATTTCTTAAAAGAAACCTTACAGGCAAGAAGGGGCTGGAAAGAAGTATTCAAAGTGCTGAAAAACAAGGATCTACATCCCAGACTGCTCTATCCAGCAAAGCTTTCATTTAGAATGGAAGGGAAGATAAAGTGCTTCCCAGGTAAGGTAAAGTTAAAGGAGTTAGTCATCACCAAGCCCTTAATATAAGAAATGTTAAAGGGACTTAGCAAAGGAAAAGAAGATCAAAAACTATGAACAGTTAAATGACAACAAACACAACTATCAACAACTGAACCTAAAAAAACAAAAACTAAGTAAACAACTAGAACAGGAACGGAATCACAGAAATGGATATCACATGGAGGATTATCAGTGGGGAGGGGATGGGGAAGAATGGGGGGAAAGGTACAGGGAATAAGAAGCATAAATAGTAGGCACAAAATAGACATGGGGAGGTTAAGAATAGTATGGGAAATGTAGAAACCAAAAAACTTATATGTATGACCCATGGACATGAACTAAGGGGGGGCGGTGTGGAATAAAGGAGGGAAAATGGGACAACTGTAATAGCATAATCAATAAATTTTAAATAAATAACCTTTTTTTAAATAACCCTAAAAATTTTTTAAATAAAAAATTAATCTCCAATATGTGTGTTTATTTCTGGAGTCCCTATTCTGTTTCATTGATCTATTTGCCTATACGTCAGTACCACATGGTTTTGACAAATGTAGCTTTATAATAAGTCTTGAAATCAGGCAGCATTAGTCTTCAATTCTGTTCTTTTTCAAAATTATTTTGAAAAAGGTTCTTTGCATTTTAATAAGCATTTTAAAATCAGCTTGTCAATTTCTTCAAAAAATGCTAAGATTTTTTTTCTTGCTGCCATGCAATGAAACCTTTATTAACATTTTGAACAGGTTCATTTATTACTAAAACTGGTAATTTCTAAATTTAAATTGGGGCAAATGGCTAGAATGCAGACTAGTACCATCACTGGGCACTATGAATGCAAAACTGAAGAATTAACAGCCACTTTTCAGACAGAGGACCAGGTGCAGGGTGGACTTTTTCTGGATGCTGTAGTCGGAAGGAGTACAACCATCTTCCGGCTGCTTGCCTGCAAAGATGAGCCTCTCCTGTTGTGTCTGCATGGAGTGAGGGTGTGGAGGGTGCCTTCCTTATCCTGGATCTTAGCTTTCATATTCTCAATGGTGTCACTGGGCTCCACCTCCAGGATGACAGTCTCGCCAGTCAAGTTCTTCACAAAGATTTGCGTTTTTGACTGGTTAGCGAATGCAAAAATACCACAAATTCAATTACATTGAGTCACTTCAACAGCACACTGCTCTGGACAACACACTGCTGCTCTCAACAATACAGTGCCCTCAACAATGCCATTCACTTCTAAATTACCTAGTAAGATTTTTATTGGGATTGTGTTGAATCTGTAGGTCAATTTAAGGAGGACTGAAAACACTGAATCTTCTAACCTGTGAACAAGGTTTAGCTCAGCATTTATTTAGATTTTTAAAAATTTCTCTCATCAGTATTTTACAGTTTACAACATAATATAAAGTCTCTCACGCCTTTTGTAAACTTTGCCCTTAAGTACTTAAATTTAGATGCTACTGTAAATGACAGTGTTTACTTTTAACTTAATTTGCCATTGTCCACTGCTACTATATAGAAATACTATAATTGATTTTTATTTACTGATCTTATATAATGCAATCATGCTAAAGCTGCTTATGAGTTGGAAAGCTTTTTTGCAGGTTCCATGAAATTTTCTACACAGATAATAATATTTGTGAATAAGACAAATTTACTTCTTTCTTTCCAACGTAGTTGCCTTTTATTTCACTGTGCTGCCTACAATAGAACATCCAGTAAAGTGTTTAAAAGAAATGATGACCGAAGAAAATACACAAATGACAAACGACCACATGAATAAATCAACATCATTAGTCACAGAAACATTATCACAATAGCCAAAAGGTAGAAACCCAAGTATCCATCAACAGACAAATAAATAAAATTCAGTATATCCATACAATGGAATATTATTCCGCCATAAGAAGGAATTAAATTTGATAAATGATACATGAATGGACTTTGAAAACATTATGCTAAGTGAAATAAGACAGACAGACAAGAAAAAATATGATTCCACTTCATAGATACTCAGAGCAAAACAAAGATTACTAGGGGCTGGACAAGGGGAAAATGAAGAATTATTGTTTAATGGTTATAGAATTTATATTAGCAATGATAAGAAACTTCTGGGTATAGACAGTGGTAATGGTTATACAACGTTCTCAGTGTCTTTAATGCTACTGAATTGTACACTTACAAATAGTTAAAATGACATATATTACATATATACATTTTACCACAATAAAAAAAGAGAGAATGCATCAATAATCATCTCTCCATATTAAACTTTTGGGTTCTGTTAAGTTATAAATTCCTGTAATCAGGTTCTTAATTGAGAGAATATAAAAGCCTATGTAACTATTGTTATATGTTACCTTCTTGCATTCTGAAAAGAATATACAATTTATCATGACTACAATAATATATCTAGTGCCAGTGAGCGTTATATTTGTATTTATTTATAGTGTTAAAAGTAAAGCTGTTGCAGGAAGGTTGTTTAAATATACATTTCCTTGATCATAAAAAGAGGGGAGGAGGATATGGAGAGTGCACATCTGTTTTGTTCCTTATCTTAGGGGAAAGAATTATTTCTTTTACCACTAAATATAATGTTACTTATAGGTTTTCCATATATGTTCTTTTTCAGGTTAAGGAAGTTCCTTTCTATTCCTGAGACTTTCATCACTAACAGATGTCGGACTTTGTCATACACTTTTTCTGTATCTATTGAGATCATGTGGTTTTTCTCTTTCCAGTTCTTAATATGGTAAATTGCACTGATTATTTTTCAAGTTAATAACCAACCTTGTATTCCTATGATAAGTCCCACTTGGTCATGATACATTATACTTTTTACATATTCTGGATTCTATTTCCTAAAATGTTGATTGAAATTTTATATTTTAATGAGGGACACTGACCTGTAGTTTTCTTTTTTTGTTGTTGTTGTTGGAAGAATGAATGAGAAATGTTTTTCTTTTAATTTTTTATTTTTGATTATTCAGTACAGTTTCTATCCTTTATTCCCATTCTCACCCACGCACCCATCCCTCCCCTCCTCCCTCCCATTTCCAACCCCCCTAGTTTTGTCCATGTGTGCTCTATATTTGTTCCTGTAAACCCTTCCCTTCTCCCCTGAAATTCCCTCCCCTCTCCCCTCTGAACATTGTCAGCCTGTCCTCTATTTCAGTGTCTTTTGTTATATTTTACTTGTTTCTTTCTTTTGTTGTTTAGGTTCCTGTTTAAAGGCGAGACCACATGGTATTTGTTTTCAATG
>CM052540.1:59458047-59482708 GCA_028533065.1 Trachops cirrhosus | reverse complement strand
ATGTCCACTACAATTTTTGATCTCCTATTTTCATATATGTTGTGATAATGTTGGCTGTTTGCTCTGTTCCTCTGCAGAACGGCTAGGTTTTTCTCTTGTGTGTAGGGGGAGGTGGAGTATGCTCCCTTCTACAGCGTTGCCATCTTCTCTCTGTCTGATGTGTAGTTTTCTTTTCTTATAACATCTATCTGGTTTTTGTAGAAAGTAATGTTAGCCCCACACAATGAGTAGAAAAGAATTTCCTCCTCTTCAAAACTCTGCAAGAGTTTGTATAAAACTGGTAATACCATATTTTGCCATATAAAATGTGCTCCCCTATATAGTACACACCCACGTTTCTGCCCCAAACTTTCAGGGAAAAAAATCTTTCCTTTTAATTTTTTAATTATTTATATTTAGACATTTTTACATTATAAAGGAACTTTAGCATTTATTTTTTTAATATATTATGACACAAGAAATTTTATGTAACAAATAATTACAAAGCAGAAGAGCAGATACAAGGTAATTCAGGAACTACCCATGAATAATGTGCATCCTTATTTTCCCTTCAAAAATTTGGGCAAAAAAGTACACATTATACATGGCAAAATATGGTATTTCTTCCTTAAATGTTTGAGAGAGTTCACCTGCAAAATCATCTGGGTTTGGAGTTTTCTTTATGGGTAGGACTCAACTATAAATTCAATTTCTTTAAAGCAGGAGTGTCAAATTCATTTTCACTGGGGGCCACATGAGCCTCACAGTTGTCTTCAAAGGGCCAAATGTAGAGTTCCTTGCCCTTAGTTAAGTAGTAGTTACATTTATACAGTCTTAAAATTACATTCAGGCCTTTGAAGGCAACCACAAGGCTGATGTGCCCCCTGGTAAAAATGAGTCTGACACCCCTGCTTTAAAGCCTTACTCAACTTTTTTTTAAGTATTTGTTATTGATTATGCTATTGCAGTTTTCCCAATTTTCCCCCTCCCCCTGCCCCCCAACCCTCCAGCATTCCCCACCCCTTACTTCATGTCCATGGGTTGTACATATAAGTTCTCTGAGTCCTCTGTTTCCTGTACCACTTTTTTAATCTCTCCCCATCTATTTTATGCCTACTAATTACGCTTCTTCTTCCCTGTACTTTTTCCCCCCATTCCTCCCTCCCCCATCCCCATTGAAATCCTTCCAAGTGATGTCCATTTCTCTGATTCTGTTCCTGTTCTAATTGTTTGCTTTGTTTTTGTTTCTGTGATTTTTCTTTTCTTTTAGGTTCATTCGTTGATAGTTGTTTGTTGTCATTTTATTGTTCATATTTTTTATCATCTTTTTCTTAACAGTTAAGTCCCTTTAACATTTCTTATAATAAGGGCTTGGTGATGATGAACTCCTTTAACTTGACCTTATCTGGGAAGTATTTTATCTGCCCTTCCATTCTAAATGTTAGCTTTGCTGGATAGAGTAATCTTGGATATAGGTCCTTGCCTTTCATGACTTGGAATACTTCTTTCCAGCCCCTTCTTGCCTGTAAGGTTTCTTTTAAGAAATCAGCTGACAATCTTAATGGAAACTCCTTTGTAGGTAATTGTCTCCTTTTCTGTGCTACTTTTAAGATTCTCTCCTTATCTTTAATCTTGGGTAGCTTAATGATGATATGCCTTGGTGTGTTACTCGTTGGGTCCAACAAGGCCCCTTTGGGACTTTCTCGGCTTCTTAGACTTCCTGGAAGTCTATTTCCTTTGTCAAATTGTGGAAGTTTCCCTTCATTATTTTTCCAAATACACTTTCAATTTCTTGCTGTTGTTCTTTTCCTTCTGGCACCCCTATAATTCGGATACTGGAACGTTTCAGGTTGTCTCAGAGGTTCCTAAGCCTCTCTTTGCTTTCCTGAATTCTTGTTTCTTCATTCTGTCCGGTGGATGTTTATTTTTCCCTTATGTTCCAAATTGCTGCTTTGAGTCCTGGTTTCCTTTCTCTCAGTGTTGGTTCCCTAAATATTCTGCTTTATTTCACTTTGGGTATCTTTCACTTATTTTTTTAATTTTTCGACCAAGCTCAATCAGTTCTGTGAGTATTTAGATCACCAGGGCTTTAAATTCTCCATCAGCGAGGTTGGGTATTTCGTCATCCCTTAGTTCTCTTTCTGAAGTTTTGCTCTGTTCTTTCATTTGGGCCATATTTCTCTGTCTTGGCACACCTGATAAACTGTAAGGGGCTAGGGCCTTAGGTATTCACCAGGGCAGGGCAACCCTCTTTGCTGCCCTGTGGCACTGCCTGTGGGAGAGGTGCCAGAGAGGGAACAGTGCAGCTTGCCTGCTCCTTTCTAGACCCCTTTCCCACGGACTCTCACGTGAGACTGGGCGTTTGTTTAACCAAGGTAACACCCGCCATGGTCCTCAGTCAACTCTGTGTCTCAGTTTCCTGGTCAGCCAGGTCCACCGGCCCCATCCTCAGCCTCCCTGCAGTTTTTCTAAGCCAGTCCCACCCACACAGCCTTGCCACATGTTCTTAAAAGTCTGATTGTTCTGGTTGATTTTTTTCTTTAATTCCTTGGTTGTCGGAGTTCCATGCAGTTTGATTTTCTGGCACTTCTGTTTGTTTATTGATTTTAGATTGGTTGTTATCCTCCTTTTGATTGTGTGAAGAAGCAAAGCGTTTTTACCTATGCCTCCATCTTGGGCAGAACTAGATTCCCTACTCAACTTCTTCTTGAGAAAATTCTCATATTTTGTATCTTAGTCCATTCAGGCTGCTATACCAGAATACCATAGACTGGGTGGCTTATAAACAGCAGATATTTATTTCTCACAGTTCTGGAAGCTGGGAAGTCTAAGATCAAGGCACTGGCAGATTCAGTGTCTGGTGAGGGCTGGCCTCCTTGTTCACAGAAGGCTGTCTTTTTGCAGTGACATCACATGGCAGAAGGGAGCCAAGGATGTCTCTGAGTCTCTTTTAGAAAGGCACTAATCCCATTCATGATGGTTTTATCCTCCTGACTAAATCACCTTCCAAAGTCCCACCTCCAAAAACCATCCCATTTGGCATTAGGTTTCAAGATTAAAAACTTAAGAGGAGGGGACAAAAACATTCAGTCTATAGCACTATCTTTTGATTTGTCCATTTCATATAAGTTGTCAAATTTACTGGCATAAAGAGGTTTATAATATTCCCTTACTATCTTTTTAATATCAGTAGACTTTGTAGTGATGTCATCCATCTCATTTCTAATTAGTAATTTTAGTAATTTGTGTCTTCTCTCTTTTTTTCCCCTTATCAGTCTGGCTAGAAATTTGTCAATTTTATTGATCCTCTCTAAGAAACAGTTTTCAGTTTCTCTTTTTCACTATTGCTTTTCTGTAATATCACATTGTATTACTTTCTACTTTGATCTTTATTATTTCCTTTCCTGTTTATGAAAAATGTAATTTGCTCTTCTTTTTCTAGTGTCTTAACCTAGAAGATGAGGTCCTTAATTTGAGATCTTTGTTCTTTTCTAACATAGGTATTTAGTGCTATGAACCCCTCCCCAGGCAACTTTTAGTGGCATCTCCCAAATTTCGTATGTTGTATTCTCTTTTTATTTGGTTCAAAATATTTTTGAATTTCCCTTTCTTAAAATACTTTTTCTTTGACCAATGACTATTTAAAAGCATGTTTTTCAGGTTCCAAGAATCTTGGTTACTGCTTTCTAACTTGATTACACTGTGGTCAGAAAATATAATGTGGATTAGTATTCTTTCACATTTATTGACGCTTATTTTATGTCTAAGAACATGGTCTAGCTTGATAAATATACCATGTGCTCTTCAGCAGAATGTGTGATCTGTTGCTGTTGAACACAGGACTCTACAAATGTCAATCAAGCCAAGTAGGTTCATAGCGTTATTTCAAGTCTACCATATCCTTGCTGATTTACTGTCCTCTTAGTCTATCAATTATTAAGAAGGGCATTGAAATCTCTGGCTATAATTGTATACTTGCCTATTTCTCCTTTCAGTTCTATCAGATTTTGTTCATGTAGTTTGAAGCTCTGGTATTAAGGGCATAAACATTTAGAATTGTGTCTTTTTGATTAATTGGCCCCTTTATCATTATGAAATGAACTTCTTTATCTCTGGCAAATATTCTGTCTTAACAAGAGCTCTTGAAAAGAATTAAAATATTTGTAAAAACTTAGGTATATAGTTTAATAATTAAACTATATATAATTTAATAATTAAACTATTAAAAGTTTAAACTATAAACTTTTCCCACTATAGCTGAGATAATCTTTAGAATCAATTTTCTTTCAACTTACTGTTTAGAATAGCACACATTTTAATAAATAAACACTGCTAACATCAACAAGATGTTATTATCTTCAAATTACAAGGCTAAATGTAGGTAACACAATTCTTCACTGTAACAAAAATATTTTTTTAAAGCTTTAAAAATATCTGTGTGTTCCCTGGTGTTCCAAATTATGCAGAATGAATGATGAGGTCTGTTTAAACCACAAAGGAACTACAGTTTTATCAAAGTTACTTGCTACATTTAAGCAATTTAAAATAGGTCCTTCATGGTTCCATTTAGAACACATTATCAACATCAGTTATGCTGCCTGGGTCATGAAACTACAAAACTGAAAAAATAAGTCATTTCAGATAAGATCAGTTCCTTTTTCAGAGCACAAAGCAGTGTAATTCTCTACTATTGCATCTGCCACTGAAAAGGCTGTAAAGGAGGGTTGCAAACACAAATGCCTAAAGGGGTCAGGCAGGAGATGAGTCTTGGAAACTGGAGAAGGCAGGCAACTACTACCAGTCAGATCCCTTCAACTGGACTTAGCAAAGCCAGAACTTCCTTTTTGCCCTTGTAAGAGAAACCAGAAATCAGGATTTCTACATAAATCTCCAAGTTTTAAAATATCAGCAACTAATTCAAAATTCTTAAACACTAGTAAGATCAAACAAAACACAGAAGCAGTGTATATTCGCTCTAAAGGTTAAGTCTAGAAAAAAATTTTCTAAATTCCATTAAAAAAAAATTGACCTGGTTATAAATACCTAACTTCACCATTAAAGATATGTAAGCCAATGTACCAAAATGTATATCAAACTGATAATATAACCATATAAAAGGGAATAAAAGGAGAACTAATCCAAGTAACTTTTGAACAATTTACTTTTAATAAGAACTGAAAAGAAATCTTGAACTTTACTAAAAAGGTTTGCTTTTTACAGTGGTATGTTTATAGGAATTCTAAAATTATTCGGTAAGTATTCTATGATGGAACAATTGTTGGAATCCAGAGTTCTTGTTGTGAGAAAAGGGAGGTATAAATATGAAATGGGAGAAAGCAAGTAAAATCTATATATTACAATGGAATTAGAGGTATCAGTATGAACTCATAGCTTCATAATACATATATACTAAATGCAATGTGGATCATAGAACAGAAAAACACAATGATGTGAAAACTAGTGAAATTTAAATAAAATCTGGATTTTAATGAATAGCAACATAATAATATTGATGTCCTAATTTTGACAACTGTACTATGGTAACATAAACGTTAACCAGGAAGGAAGAAGTCTGTAGTGCCTTTTCACCATTTCTGTATACACAAAATAATTCAAAAATAAAATATTTTAAATATATATATCAACGTTATTGATAACAGCCAAAAAGTGGAAACAGCCCAAATGTCTATCAACTGATGAAGAGATAAAGAGCTTTTCTACACACACCCAGGCCCAACACAGGAAGTCACAAGCTATGGATCACTGACAGCACCAAACAGATTGACCAGGGCCACTCACAAGCAGTATCGCACAAAGGTCTGAACCAGAGTCTTTGCAGACCTACCTAATACACAGAAACCAATACAAAGCAGCAGCCAATAGGGGAAGACAAAGAAGCAGACCCCAAATGAAAAAACAAGAGAATTCTCCAGAAGAAGAGCAAGATGAAATGGAGGCAAGCAACTTATCAGATACAGAGATTAATGATTATAAGGATACTTAACAGCATGAAAAAAGACACAGAAACCAAAAAAGGACCAGTCAAAAATAAAGAATGCAACATCTAAAATAATACACTGGAAAGAATAAACAATCGGTTAGATGAACTACAGGATCGAATCAGTGATTTGGAAGACAAGGTAGAAAAAAGCACCCAAGCAGAGCAGCAAAAAGAAAAAAGAATTTTAAAAAATGAGGAGAGCTTAAGAAGCATTTTGGATAATGTGAAGAATAACAACATCCACATCATAGGAACACCAGGAGAAGAGAGAGAGCAAGGGATAGAGAACCTATCTGAAGAAATGACAGAAAACTTCCCTAATCTCGTGAAGGAAAAAGACACGCAAGTCCAGGAAGTTCAGAGAGTCCCAAACAACTTGGAACCAAAGACTCCTACACAGAGACAAAGCATAATTAAATTGGCAAGGCTTAAAGACAAGGTGAGAATCCTAAAAGCCACAAGAGAAAAGCAAGCAGTTACATACAAGGGAACACTCATTAGACTGTCATCTGATTTCTCAACAGAGACATTTCAGGCCAGATGGGAATAACATGAAATATTGAAGGTGATGAAAAACAAAGACCTACAACAAATGCTACTTTACCCAGCAAGGCCATCATTTAAAATCAAAGGAGAAATAAGGAGCTTCCCAGACAAGAAAAAGCTAGAGGAGTTTGTTAACACCAAACCAGTACTGCAACAAATGTTAAAGGGCTTGCATTAAGAAGAAGAGAAGAAGAAAGAAGGAGAAGGAGATGGAGGAGGAGAAGGAGAAGGAGGAGGAGAAGGGGAAGAAAGAAAAGAAAAAAGAAAAGAAAAGAAAGAAAGAAAGAGAAAGAAAGAAAGAAAGAAAGAAAGAAAGAAAGAAAGAAAGAAAGAAAGAAAGAAAGAAAGAAAGAAAGAAAGAAAGAGAGAGAGAGAAGAGGAGGAGAAAGGAAAAAGAGGAAAACAGTTTAATGATAAAATGGCACTAGGTACATATCTATCAATAGTCACCTTAAATGAATGGCTTAAATGCTCAACCGAAAGACACAGGGGAGCTGAATGGATAAGAAAACAAGACCCATATACATGTGGCCTCCAAGAGACCCATCTCAGATCAAAAGATACACACAGACTAAAAATAAAGGGATGGAAAAAGATTTTCATGCAAATGGAAAGAAGGAAAATGCTGGGGTAGCAGCATTATCTGACAAAATAGACTTTAAAACCAATGCTATGGTAAGAGATAAAGGGAACAATCCAACAAGAGGATATAACCCTAGTAAACATTTACACACCCAACATGGGAGCACCTAAACATATGAAGCCAATCTTCATAGACATAAAGGGAGAGATCAACAAAAATACAGTCATAGTCAGGGATTTTAACACCCCACTGACTTCAAAGGATAGACCTTCCAGACAGAAAATTAACAAGGAGACAGTGACCTTAAACAACACAGTAGATGAAATGGATTTAATTGATATCTTCAGAGCATTTCACCCCAAAGCAGAAGAATATACATACTTTTCAAATGCACATGGAATGTTTTCTAGGATTGACCACATGTTAGGACACAAAACAAGTCTCAATAAATTTAAGAAGACTGAAATCATGCCAAACATCTTCTCTGATCTTCATGCTATGAAACTAGAAATCAATCACAAGAACACCAAAAAACATGTAAGCACATGGGAACTAAATAACATGTTATTAAACAATGAATAGGTCAATGAGATCAAGGAAGAAATCAAAAGATACCTTGAAACAAATTGAAATGAGGACAAAACAATCCAAAATCTGTGGGACACAGGAAAAGCAATCCTAACAGGGAAATTCAGACCATTGCAGGCTGATCTCAAAAAAACAAGAAAAAGCTCAAATAAATAATTTTACACTTAAAGGAACTTGAAAAACAACAACAAAGCCCAAAGTTAGTAAAATGAAGGAAATAATAAAGATCAGAGCAGAAATAAATGAAACAGAGTCTAAAAAAAATACAAAAGATCAATGAATCCAAGAGCTGGTTCTTTAGAAAGATTAACAAGACTGACAAACCTTTAACCAGACTTATCAAGAAAAAAAGGAGAGAGGACCCAAATAAATAAAATCAGAAATAAAATAGGAGAAATAACAACTGACACCAAAGAAATACAAATGATTGTAAGAAAATACTATGCACAACTATATGCCAATAAACTGGACAACCTGGATGAAATGGATAAATTCCTAGAAACATACAATCTTCCAAAACTAAATCAGGAAGAATCAGAAAATCTACACAGATTACACTGAGTGAAATAGAAGCAGTAATCAAAAAACTCCCAACAAACAAAAGCCCTGGACTGAATGGCTTCACAGGTAAATTTTACCAAACATTCTGAGAAGAACTAATACCTCTCCTTCTCAAATTATTTCAAAAAATTCAAAAGGAGGGAAGGCTCTCAAACTCAATTTTATGAGGCCAGCATTATCCTTATTCCAAAACTGGATAAAGACACTACAAAGAAAGAAAAGTATATGACACACAACACTAAAACCCTCAACAAAATATTAGCAAAATAAATACAGCAATGCATCAAAAAGATCATATACTATGATAAAGTGGGATTTATTCCATGAATGCAAGGTTGGTACAACATTCCCAAATCAACAAATGTGATTCACCACATAAACAAAATGAAGGAGAAAAACCACATGATTATATCAAGAGATGCAGAAAAAGCATTTGATAAAATCTAGCACCCATTTATGATAAAAACTCTCACCAAAGTGGGATCAGAGGGAACATACCTAAATATAATAAAGGTCATATATGACAAACCCACTCCCAGCATCATACTCAATAGGCAACACCTACAACTGTTCACCTTAAGATAGGGAACAAGACAGGGATGTCCACTTTCATCTCTCTTATTCAACATAGTACTGGAAGTCCTAGCCACAGCAAAAGACAAGGAGAAGAAATAAAAGGCATCCAAATTGGAAAGTAAGAAGTAAAACTGTCATTATTTCTAGATGATATGACACTGTACCTAGAGAACCCCCAAGATTCCACCAAGATACTACCAGAACTGATAAATGACTTCAGCAAAGTAGCAGGATACAAAATTAATATCCAGAAATCACTTGCATTTTTACATGCCAATAATGAGCTAACAGAAAGGAATATTAAGAAAATAATCCCATTCACAATGGCTTCAAAAAGAATAAAGTACCTAGGAATAAACCTAACCAAGGATGTAAAAGACCTGTACTCGGAAAATTATAAGACACCGAAGAAACTGAAGAAGATACAAGTGGAAGCACATACCATGTTCGTGGATAGGAAGAATTAATATCATTAAAATGTCCATACTACCCAAAGTCTTCTATAGATTCAATGCAATTCCTAGCAAGATTCCAAGGACATTTTTCACAGAACTAGAACAAATATTTCAAAAGTTTATATGGAACCAGAGAAGGCCCCACATAGCAACAGTGATCCTGAGAAAGAACAAAGTTGGAGGAATCACACCACCTGGTATCAGCTATGATAGTAATCAAAACAGCATTGTACTGGCATGAAAAGACACATAGATCAGTGGAACAGAATAGAGAGCCCAGAAATAAACCCACATCTTTATACTCAATATTTGACAGAGGAAACAAGCACATACAATGAGCTAAAGATAGTTTATTTGATAAATGGTGTTGGTAAAAGTAGACATATACATGCAGAAAAATAAAACCAGACCACCTTCTTACACCACAAGAATAAATTCAAAATGGATTAAAGACAAACATTAGACCTGAAACCATAAAAGTCCTAGGAGAAAACATAGGCATTAAAATCTCAGACACAGCTTGTAGCAATATTTTATCTACTATATCTCGCCAGACAAGGGAAACAAAAGAAAAAATAAACAAATGAGACTCTATCAAATTAGAAAGTTTCTGCACAGAAACTTCCTGTGCAGAAAGGAGACCATCAACAAAAGAAAAAGACAACCAACAGAATGAGAGGACAAATTTTCCAATACATCTGATAAGGGATTAGTATCTAAAATTTATAAAGAAATTACAAAATTCAACACCAAAAACACAAACAACCCTATTTAAAAGTGGGCAGAGGACCTGGATAGAAACTTCTCCAAAGAGGGCATACAAATAGCCAATAGACATATGAAGATGCTCAACATCACTAATCATCACAGAAATGCAAATTAAACCACACTGATACATCACCTGCCAGAACGGCTATCATCAATAAATAAACAAACAATAAATGCTGGCAAAAATGTGGAGAAAGGGGAACCCTTTTCCACTGTTGGTAGGAATGCAGACTGCTGCAGCCACTATGGAAAGCAGTATGGAGATGCCTCAAAAAATTAAAAATGGATCTGCCTATTGACCCAGCAATCCCACTTCTGGGATTCTAAGAAACCCTCAATACTTATTCGAAAGAACATAAGCACCCCTATGTTCATTGCAGTGTTATTTACAATCACCAAGATATGGAATCAGCCCAAGTCCATCAGTAGATGAGTGGATTAAACAACTATGTGACATTTACACAATGGAATACTACTCAGCCGTAAAAGAAGAAGAAGAAAATTTTACCGTTTACAGCAGTATGGATAGACCTGGAGAACATTATGGTAAGTGAAATAAGCCATTCAGAGAAAGGGAAATACCATATGATTTCACTCATATGTGGAATCTAATGAACAAACTGAAATAACAAGGAAAACAGAGACAGTCACATAGAGAGCAGGATAACAACTAAGGGAGGGGAGGGGAAGTTAGGGAGTGGAGGGATTCAGCAGAAAGGAAGAAGGACTCATGGACATGGACAACAGTGTGGTGATTGCTGGGGAAAGGGAGTATCAGAGGACTAAAAAAAAAGAATAAATAAAATGGAGCACATCCATACAATGGACTGTCACTCAGCAATGAGAAGGAATTAAGCACTGTTACATGCTACCAGATGGATAAACCCTGAAAATATGCTAAGTGGAAGATGTTAGTCACAAAGACCACATATTGTATGTTTCCGTTTATATGAAATATTCAAAATAGACAATCCTATAGAAAGAGAAAGTAAATTGATGGCTGCCTCAAATTAGAGGGTTGGGGAATGGGAGTGACTGCTAATGGGTATAGGGTTTCTTTTTGGGGTGATGATGTTCTAACATGAATCGTGGTAATGGTTGAGCAATCTGTGACTATGCTAAAAACCAATGAATTGTATACTTTAAATCTCATTGCATGGTATGTGACTTACATCTAAAATAAAGCTGTTAAAAATGTATATGTATCTCCTTCTCTCTGCTAAAAATAAAATCCAGAGGCAGTGTCACCCCACAAGCAAAAACACACAGAGCACCTACATTTTTGTTTCTCAAATCATTCCCCACCAAAGAATACTAGAGCTCCTTGGAGAAACGACCAATTTCAAAGCTGGGTAAGAAGAGTACATGATATAAATAAAACAAAACAAGGGAGGGAGGTGGAGATGGCTGGTGTGAGGAGGTGAATGGTGGGGGATAAATGCAGACAACTGTAATTTAACAATAAAATAATTTTTAAAAAATAAATCAACTAATTGAACTAAAAAAAAGATATACTTAGAACATTTTATGCAAGGGAGAAAACAAAATAAAACCATTGCTCAAAGACCAATGAAATCCCTAAGAAAAAGACACAGGAACTAGCTTGAAGAGTCTCCCATCAGCCAAACTGTGAACAATTTCAGTATCAAAATGAATGACAGTAATAAAGTATATAACACATTGATTTCTTAAAGCCTTGTATCCTCAGTGATATTATAAAACAAGTGAATGAAGGGTAAGGAAGTAAAAGAATGCCCTTCACAATAGAATGCCAACTAATAAATCTAGAAAGAATGATAAAAACCGTATTACAATCATCACGGTATTCAGATTCAGGAAAGAATTACAAATGGATGCTAAAACCACTGAGAACAATGCTGTCAGAAATAGATATTTATACAATCTCAAGACTCTTTTTCCCAAAGTTGCTAATAATTACAAAGAAATAAAGTGTATCCCCAGAGAAATCTGGTGGCCACCACTTTAAGCAAGTAATCAAAGTTAGTATCACTAAAAATTGGTCAAACTGATATTATACACCTTCTGATGTGACATATTAAGAAGGGCACCACATTAGTTATGGAACATTACTGACAAAAATGCATAGCCTTAATATAATCATGAGGGATTAGATAGACAAGCTCAAACTAAAAAGTAGAATTCTTTAAAAAAAAAGTATCATGAAAAAGAGAAAAAAGTCAAACGTACTATTCTAGATTAAATATTAAAATCTGTGAATCAAAAAAAGTGACAACACAAAAATAACAGAAAAATCTCTAAACATTTGGGAACTGAACACACTTCTAAGTAATTTATAGTTCAAGAGGAAGTTTACTGAAATTACAAAATATTGTGAGTTGAACAAAAAAGAAAGGACAACATAGCAAAATTTGTGTAATAGAATGCAGTTAAAGCATTACTTGCAGGGAAATATATAGCACTAAGTACTTAGTAGAGGGAAAAAAGGACAAGGTCTCAAATTAATAACCTAAGCTTCAATCTTAATAAGCTAGAAAATAAAAACACCAAAATAAACCCAAAGAAAGCAAAAGAAAGAAAATAATAAAGATAGAAGAAAAAGAAATAAAGGAAAGGAAGAAATAAAACCATCCCTATTTCCTGACCGGACTTGTCTACATAGAAATTCCAAGTAATCTACTAAATAAATGATAACTAAATATAATCAATGATACAAGAAGTCAGGAAACAGAAAAATGAAAACAAAATGTAAGGTATATAGCACTGGAAAAATTTTAATGCAGATTATATGTCAGATATTTTTGTAACAAAGCTAATTTTCCTAATGTGATCATTGTATTGTGTAAGAGAATGTCCTTGTTCTTCAGAAATGCTGACCTTAATTTTCAAATGGTTTAACCAAAGAATAACAATATGCATAGAGAATGTTAATATGTCAAAATGTTCACCAGTAAATCTAAGTGAAGGGTATATTAGAAGCTCATTATAATATTGTTACAACTTTTCTGAAAGTTTTTTTTCTAAATAAAGTTTTGTTTAAAAAAAAAAGCAGTTCCTGTCTTTTGACATTTCAACAAAAGTATAGGGGGAAATGGAGGGTTAGAAAGGTTAAGAAGATATAGAGAGGAATAACACTGGTTTCAATTCAAGTAGTAGGAAGGAAACATAATTGTTAATATGAATATTCGCAACTGATTGGGTAAAATAACACCTCACAAGTTTCTGAAACTCAGCTGTCTGGCAACCTCACCATTTCATATGAACACCATGAACCAGTCATGAAGAGTTACAACAGATATCGCAAAGCAGGCAAACATACATACTTTACGGATTTCAGTTTCCTATTCATAGTCTACTTAGTGTTTACAAGAAATTCTATGAAGTTTGAGTGCTGAACACATAGCAGAAGCAGTAACAAGTTAAAAGCAAGCAAGAAAAACACACTGTCAAATTAAAAAAATTAAGCTGTCAAAGAATAAAGGAGATATTTTATAAAATAGAAAGTAACCTAAGGGCACAGTTAACTTGATCACTAACTCTATGAGTAAAGAGCCCACATATCTCAAATATACCTGGGCATCAAGAGCTTTACAAATACTCTACAAAATAAGTTTATAAACATGTCATCTACTTATGAATGAAAGGTTAACTTACTGAATAATTCTTTTCTGGCTCTTTCATATACTAAAATCTTATATAATCCTATAAAATCTAACCTCTATTTTGTTTCATTAGCCAATTTCCAAGATAGTACCACCCCCATGGTTAATTATAATCATTCTGTGTTTTGACCTGGTAGATGATTTCCCTCTTCACTCTTTTTCAATACTTTCCAGGCTTATTCATTCATGCTCATCAAGTTTCAGAGGGAAAAACAAAGTTGAGATCTTTGTTTGGGATTGCACTAAAACACAGGAGAATAAGGATCTTTACAACATTAGGTTCTCCAGTCAATAGCATGGTATGTCTCTCCATTTTATTCAAGTCTTTAAAAAAAAAAAAAAAACCCTTTAAGTGTCATCATGACTTTCTTCACCCAGATCCTGTACATTTTTTTTTGTATTTGTAAGTATTTTACAGTTTTGTGGCTCTTATGTTTGCTATATATACCTGAGGAAAGAGTAGGTTTGAAAAACTATGCCAAAAATTCTGTTTTGGACAAGTTAAGTTTGAGATACCTACTAAAACATTTAAGTGGAGAAGTCAGTACAATACAGTGTGCAATTTGATAAAAATATCAAAGGTGGAGTCAACAGCAAATTAATGATACTTGGCATTAGATAAGATATCCTAAAAAGTGACAAATACTATTAAAGAAAATATATAACTCTTAAGCCTACGGCGTTTCACCTTTAGAAGTAAGGAAAGAGAAGCTAGAAACAAGACTGAGAAGAAAGTGCCATATATCAGGAAAAAAAAATCACTTGGCATGGTATCCAGAAAACCAATAAAGTTTAAAAAAAAAAAGGGACTGATCAATCAACTGTGTTGAATACTGATGAGAGGTAGAGTAACTCTAAGACTAAGAGTAATGACAAGAGTGGTTTTAGATGGTAGGGGTGGAGAGGAACCACCCTAAAGTGAGTTAAAGAGAAAATGCAAAGAAAGAAAGAATGAGTGTGAACAATTCTTTGACAAACTTTGCTATAAAAGAGAAAGGAAGGTTAAGTGTGCATGTGTGTGAGAGAGAAAACGAAGCTGTTACAGCATATTCATATGCTTACAAAAATGATTCAGCAGGAAAGAAAGATCACGCAGGGGAGAAAAAGGATGACTCCAGAAGCAAAATCCGTAAATAGACAAGAGGACACAGCACAGATGGAGGGGTCAGCATATATGTGGCTAAGAGTAAGGAAGGGAAAGATATTAAATAGACTTACCAGTAATGAAAGTGCAAGAGCAAAATGACTAGACAATGCTGATCTGAGGGCACATGTTTACATATGTGAACATGTTTGTATATATATGCATATATATTTATACATATATATACTCACATATGTCAAACCAATAAAAAAGAATTTCTGAGGATGGCACATCTCTATCAATGACTTTTAAAGTGCCCAGTTAATTGTAACATACAGTCAGATTAATAACCAATTGTCTTGTGTGTGATCATGGAAGTGGATAGTTGAAGTAGGTTGGAAAAGAAACCTGAAATCTGCAGATTCAAGAACTTCTGATGAGGTTTTCACCTATTAGTCCAAATATAAATAAAAGCATGAGCTATGTTAAAAGTATTTTACATGCATTAACTCATTTCATATCATAACAGCTCGACATTTTTAACAATGAGAAAGAATGGTGGAGAACAGTGTACTGAATTAAGAGTCCTGGGTTATACATGAAGTAGTATAGGACTGTTTGAAGATGGACTATGGTAAGTTAAATATTATAAACCCTAAGGAAACTACTTTAAAAAACAGATATATAGCTAATAAACCAATGTGGAGATAAATGGAATACTAAAACATACTCAATCCAGAAAGGAACAAAGAACTGATAGGAGAAATTAAAAACAAAGAGCAAGATAATAGATTCAAACCCAACCATATAATTTCACTATATTTAAGAGGCCTACCATGACAAATGAAGACATATAAAAACTTATATACAAATATTCACAATAACACCACTCAAAATAGCCAAAACACAGAAACACTTCAATGTCCATCAAGTCATGAATCAATTTAAAAAAATGTAACATATTTCCATGCAATGTAAATTACCTGGCCACAAAAAGGAAATAAGTACTATTGATGCTAGTTATAACATGGATAAACACAGATAGCATTATGCTAAGTGAAAGAAGTCAGACACAAAAATCACATATTGTTGTATGATTGCATTTATAGGAAATATGCATAATAAACAAATATACAGACCAGTGGTTGCCAGGGGCTAGGGAGTGGAAATGAAGAGTATCATCTGCTTAAAGGGAAAGGGGTTTTATTTTGGGGCAATAAAAACATTCTGGAACTAGCTAGTGGTAATAGCTGTATAACACTGTGAACATACTAAATGCCACTGAATTGTATATTTTTAAGTTGTTAAAGTGGTGAATTTTACATTATACAAATTTTGTCAATTTTTTTAAAAGATTTTATTTATTTATTTTAGGCAGGGGGAAGGGAGGGAGAAAGTGAGGGAGAGAAACATCAGTGTGTGGTTGCGTCTTATGTGCCCCCTACTAGGGACCTGACCTGGCCCACAACCCAGGCATGAGCCCTGATTGGGAATCAAACTGGTGACCCTTTGGTTTGCAGGCCGACACTCAATCCACTGAGGCACACCACCCAGGGTTAAATTTTGTCAATGTTTAAAATAAGGAATGAAGTACTGATACATAAAAACAAATTTTAAGTGGTCTGAGCAGTCCTATTAAAAAATTGTAGACTGAATTAAAATAAAACAACTCTAAACTAGCTATAGGAAACATGTTTTGATTATAAAAACGCAAATGCATTAAAAGTAAAAGGATGACTGACCTTTAAAAAATGGGCAAAGGTAGTTCAGTGGAGAAAGAGCAGTCTTTCAACACGTAGTGGTGGCAAAACTGGATGTCCACATACAAAAAAATGAATTTAGACTGTGACCTTATACCTTCTATAAAAAGTAATTCAAAACCGATCATAGACCAAAATATAAAATACAATGGTACAAAACTTCAAGAAGAAAATATAGAAGAAAATTTATGGGATACTTGGTTTGGTGATGAATTTTTACATACAACACCAAAAGCATAATCCATGAAAGAAAAAATTGATGAGGTACTTTGTTCAAAACTTCTATTCTATGAAAGGCAATGTTAAAAGAATGAAAAGACAAGCCACAAAGTGTGAGAAAAATATTTGCAAAACATATTTGATAAAGGACTGGTATCCAGAATATACAAAAAACTCTTGGAACTCAACAGTAAGAAAACAACCCAATTAAGAAATGGGCAAAAGATCTGAGCATATATAAACCTTCCCAAAGAAGATATACATATGGCAAATACATGTGAAAAAATACCTTCATTAGTCATTAGAAAAATGCAAATTGAAATAATGAGATACCAATACACACCTATTATAATGGCTGAAATTACTTTTTAAACCCCCAATACCAAATGCTGATGAGGAAGCAAAACAGGAACTTTCACATTTATTGCAAGTGGGAATGCAAAAGGGTACAGCCACTTGGGAAGACAGCTTCACAGTTTCTTACAAAGCTAAATATGAGCTTTACTATGTGATCCAGCAATCATGTTCTTAGGTAATTTAACCAACTGATTTAAAAACATTGTCCATGCGGTGATTAACAGAGGGAAAGCAAGATAGGGAAGGGAAAAAGATGGTGAAAGAGGGGTAAATGGTGATAGAAGGAGACTTGACTTGGGATGGTTTAAACATACAACATACGGATGACATATTATACAACTGTATACCTGAAACATATGTAATTTTATTAACCAATGTCACCCTAATAAATTCAATAAAAAATACATGTATAATTCAGAAAAGTAAAATAAATTTAAAAATTAAAATTAAAAAAATAAAAACATGCCCAAGCAAAACCTACACACAATATTTATAGTAGCTTGATTCATAATCACCAATAACTGAATGCAAGAAAGACATTCTTCATGTCTGATGCCTGACTGATGTGGCTCAGTGGGTTGGGCATCATCCCATAAACTGAAAGGTTGCTGGTTTAATTCTAGGTTAGCTGGGCCACATGTGGACACATGTAGTTGGGGGCATGCAAGAAGCAACTGATCAGTGTTTCTCTGACACACTGATATTTCTCACCCTATCTTTCTCCCTTCATTCCCCTTCTCTATAAAAATAAATAAATAAAATCTTTTTTAAAAAAGGCATTCTTCAACAGATAAATGAATATACTGTGATACATCAAAATGGATGATTCAGTAATTTAAAAAAAAAAAAAGAGAGAGCCCTGGCGAGGGCCTATGAACCAAAGGGTTGCCAGTTCGATTCCCAGTCAGGCCACATGCCTGGGCTGCAGGCCAGGTCCCTGTGGGGGGCACTCGAGAGGCAACCACACATTGATGTTTCTCTCCTTCTCTTTCTCCTTTCCTTCCCTCTCTCTAAAAATAAATAAATAAAATATTTAAAAAAATTAAAGTTATCAAGCCACAAAAAAATGCGAAGAAACCTTAAATGCATATTACAAAGTAAAACAAACAGCCAGTCTGAAAAGGCTACATACTATATGATTCCATTCATATGACATTCTAGAAAGGGGAAAACTACAGAAAGAGTAAAAACACACCAGTTGTTTCCACTACTTTGTGATGAAGTAAAGAGTGTCGAAGACTTGAAATACATGGGATTTTTTACAAAGGAAAAACTATTCTGTCTGATACTGCAACAGTGTATACATGACTTTATGCATTTGTCAAAACTCACAGAACTTTATAGCACAGAGAGTGAGCTTTAATGCATGCAAAATTTAAAAAAATAAACATTGAGGAGGTCAAGGTATTCCCTGAAGGAATGTGGAGTAAGTCAAAAGAACGTAACTGTATTACAAATGTGTGAAACAACCTCACTGAAGGTGGTGGGAGGGGAAAGATGCTGACCAAAGTAACTTTACCAGGGAGTGGAGTCTATAAAATTAAAGTCAAAAGGAACTGTAAAGAGGCACTCTAGTTGATAAAATTGTTTCCCACAAGGCTCTGAGTTAACAATTCTAGCACTGCTACATATGTATATTGGGATTAAAAATTACGTAAATGGATGTTGAATGGTGGGATCCATATTTCCTCCCGCCAGAGTAGGAATTTACAGATAAACAAGAGGACAAGGCTAGGGTGATCCATGTAGTAATAGATTAAAGTTGGAAACTCAGTATGAATTCATATTTAGCTTAATATAAATACAGACATTACAAATAGAAAACTTTTGACTTCTGGTCAAGATGGTGGCATAGACAGACATGGCTCACCTCTTTACACAACCACAACAAAATTACAACTAAAATATAGAAAAACCATCACTCAGAACCAACAGAAATCAAGTTGAATGGAAGTTTGACAAACCATGCAATTAAAAAAACCACAACCATCCACACTGGTAGGGGGAGCACGGATGCTGAACGGGTTGGTCCCACATCCATGTGTGGTGGTAACAATTCAGGAGGGACATCTCAGGAGCAAGGGGTTCCAGACCCACACCAGGCCCCCCAGTACAGTATTCCTGTGCCAGAAAGATAAGTCCCCACAACTTCTGACTGCAAAAAAGCAATGGGAATTGAGTTGGTGGAAGAAACTGCTAGCGTCCCAAGTACTTGCTCTTAAAGAACCCACACACAGACTCACCTACTAAGACTCACTTCCTCCCAGCTCCGGCACTGGGGCAGCCACTTGAGGGGCACCCATGGTATGCATGGGGAGGCTCAGGCATCTGGCACCAAGGCAATCAGAGGCTACTGTCTCGTTCCTGGGCCCTCTCCCTACAGAGTCAGCAGACTGGTGCAGTATCTAAGACTCCACCAACCTGGCTAACACTGTTTGACCGGCCTCGGACATCCCCAGAGACTGTGCTCCACACAATTTACAGGCCCACCCAAGCTGCTTTTCCATATGAACAGCTGGTCTTGGCTCCTGCTTCACGACTTCCTAACTCCTCTCCAACAAGTAGCAGCTGACCTCAGTGAGCCCCAGGTCTGGCACTAGCAGCCTAGATTCACAGCTTGACTTTGCCTGGGAATCTCCAAGCCCAGCACAAGTTAGCAGCCATCTCAGACTGCTTTACAGCTCAGGAAGGGTGGCCCAGGGCAAACACAGGTGTGGGCTGATGTTGGCCTGCACCATCTGGGAAACCCCAAGGTCAGTGCACCCAGTGAACAACTACAGACCACACTGGAGCAACACCACCCTGACCCTGCACAGCTGATCCTCCATGGAGGGTAGAGATTGTTAATAAGTGGTCACAACCAATCTTTACAGCTGACTGGCCTGGGTAAATATCTGTCACTGATCTGACAACAGCAACCGATGCTCAACTACAGGATGGTGTACTCAGCCCACACAAAGGGCACACCTGAATACCCAGCTTGGGTGATAGGGGAGGCTGTACCACTGGACCCTATAGGACACCTACTACATTAGGCCACACTACCAAGACAGAGTCAAAACAGCTCTACCTAATACATAGAAACAAACACAGGAAGGCTGCCAAAACAAGGAGACAAACATGGCCCAAAGGAAAGGACAGATCAAAACTCCAGAAAAAAAGCTAATCAAAATGGAGATAAGCAATCTATCAGATCCAGAGTTCAAAACATTGGTTATGAGGATGCTCAAGGAACTTAGTGAGGATCTTAGCAGCATAAAAGAGATCCAATCAGAAATGAAGGATACACAACCTGAAATAAAGAACAATTTACAAGGTAACCACAGTACAATGGGTGAAGCCAAGAATCAAATCAATAATTTGGAATATAAGGTAGCAAAAAACAACCAATCAGAAAAACAAGAAGAAAAGAGAATCCAAAAATACAAGGATAGTGTAAGCAGCCTCTGGGACAACTTTAAGCAATCTTACATTTGCTTAACAGGGGTGCCAGAAGGAGAAGAGAAAGAACAAGAAACTGGAAATCTATTTGAAAAAATAGTAACAGAAAACTTCCCTAATTTGGTGAAGGAAGCAGACATCCAAATCCAGGAAGCACAGAGAGTCCCAAACAAGATGAACACAAAAAGGCCCATCCCAAGACACATCATAATTAAAATGCCAAAGGTTAAAGTAAAGATATAGAGATGGGAGGGGAGGATGTAGGAGAATGAGGTGAGGGGATTAAAAAGTACAAATAGGCAGTTACAGAATAGCCATGGAAATGTAAAGCACATTATAGGAAAAGGAGTAGCCAAAGAACTTGCGGTGTATGACCCATGGACATGAACAAGGGTGAGGGACTGCCTGACAGAGTGAGGGGTTTTGGTGGAAGGGAGCTAAACAGGAAAAAATCAGGACAACTATAATAGCATAATAAAACATTATTTAAAACAAAACAATTAACCCAGTCAAAAAATAAAGATTTATAGACATGTATATAATAGATTAATATACACAAGTATATTTCCTTGTTCAGTCAGCTGAGAAACCCTAGAAGCAATGACACTCCAGTAGAGTAGCAATCAGCATACCTAACACATGGATTTTGGTTTCTAACACCATTCTCTGTAAAAGAAATTAAGGCTTCTTAAAGAAATGGGTGATTGATTATAGGACTGGGAGAGGAAGTATACAAAATGAGTGTGGAGTATTTTTTTTAGTACCAGAAAGTAAGTACTCAAAAAATAAGCAAACAGTCCTTGGCCAGGTAGATCAGGTTCATTCTCAGACCAGAGCACATATAAGAAACTAATGAATGCATAAATAAGTGAAATGATAAATTTCAGTGTTTTTCTTTCCCTCTTCCTCTCTCCAATCCCCCTCCCTCACTCCCTTCCTCTCTCCAAAATCAATAAATAAATTCATTTTAAAAAATAAGCAAACAAACCAACCCACATTGATGGGTATCTGTTAAAGAAATACAGGCGCCAAATGAACAAGGTCTCATTAGCCAAAGCTGGAATAATTTAAGTAAAGTAGTACTGGATTATAGCCCAAAGTATAAAATAAATATCCATAAGTCCATACTGACATAAATCAATGATATTAATTAATAAATAAAGGAAAAGAGACAAATGTCCCATGCAAAATAATTCCAAATAACTTATGTAGATACTCCACCTTCAAAAAATGACTGTAACTCCTTACTGCTTAAGTGTGGGAAGAGCTTAGTGACTTCTTTCCAAAGAATACAGAATGGAAAGGATGAAAAAGGGACTAATACTACAATGGGAGAAACATGGCAAACACTACCTCAGCCAGGTAATCAAGATCACCATCGAAGTCATGTCTCACGTTGACAGTATGCACCCTGGATATAATGTCATGACAATAGCACTTAACCTCTGTGATTTTCCTCACAAAACCCCATAACCTCAGTCTAATCCTAAGAAAAATATCACAAAAATTCTAATACAGGAAGGGATATCCTACAAAATGTCTGACCAGTACTCCTCAAAACTGTCAAGGTCATCAAAAATAAGGAAAGAGAAGTTGTCATACTCAATAGTAGCCTAAGAAGAAGACACAACAACCAAATGTAATCTCATATCTGGATAGGATCCTGGAACAGGAAAAAAAGACATTAGGTGAAAAACCAAAGAAATCTAAATAAACTACAGACTTTAGTTAATAATAATATATCAATATTGGTTCATTAATTAGTATGGTAACAAATAAACCATACTAATGTAAGATGTTATTAACTAGAAGAAACTAGGTCTGGCTTATAAGGCACTCTGTAAAATCTTAATGTTTCTGTATATCTAAAACTTCTAAAAATATATAGTCTATTTTCAAAAAGGTACAAGGATTGAAAAAGATGTAACATGCAAATTTTAATCATAAGAAAGCTCAACTGGTCACATTAACAGGCCAGTAACAGGCAAAGGAAGACTTCAGAGCAGGATAAAAAGAAACATTTCATAGTAACAATAAAATAGTTAATCTATCAAGGTATAATAATATTAAACATGTATACACCTAACAAGCAAATGTCAAAGTCTATGAAGCAAAAACTGACAAAATTAAAAGACAAAATAAACAGATCTACATTTAAAGAGAGTTCAACAGTCCTCACTCAGTAATTCATTGAACAAATATACAGAAAATCAGTTAGGATACATAAAATTTGAAGAACACTACGAACCAAGCATATTGAAATTTATAGAACACTCAACAACAGCAAAATAGCTCTTTTTAACTGCACACAGAAAGTTCACCAAGATATACTATATGCTGGCCCATAAAACAGGCCTGGATAAATTTAAAAGAATATAAATCATATAGGATATGTTTTCTGACCAAAATAGAATTAAATTTAGAATCAATAATAGAAAGGTAGCTTATAAAATCCCCAAGTATTTAAAAATCAAATGATACTCTTCTAAATAATCCATAGATAGAAGAAGAAATCACAAGAGAAATCAGAAAATGTTTTGAACTTAATGAAAAAAACATAAATCAACTTGTGAGCTATAGCTAAAACAGTGTTTATAAGAAAATCTATAGCTTTAAGCACTTATATCAGAAAAGAGAGAAGTTTTTAATCAATGATTTAAGTGCCCACCTTAAGATGCTAAAAAAGAAAAAAGTATTAAACCAAGAGTAAGTAGAGGAAAAAAATTAAAAGCATAAATAAATAAAATTCAAAATGAATAAGAAATAGCAATAGAAATCAGTATTTCTAAGTCAAGAAAAAACCAAGAGGGAGGAATTACTAATATGAGGGATGACAGAAGGTAATTGTTACAGATTCTTTAGACACTAAAAATATAACAAGGTTATAAACACTTCCATGCCAATAAATTCAACAACTCAGAAGCAAATCTAAAGATTACCAGTAACCACTAGAAATAAGAAGCAAGGAAGGATTCTTTCCTATAACCTCACTCAGAGGGAGCATGTACCTGCTGACACCTTGATTTCACACTTGTAGCTTCCAGAAATATGACAGAACACATTTCTGTTACTTTAAACCACATGGCTTGTGGTGATTTAAGGCAAGCCTAGGGAAGCTTTGTGAATAATATTTTTAAATATTTTGGGTGCAATGGCATAAAAATGTATTAAATTTAATGTCACTTGCTACTTCTTAGTGTGGGGCTACTAGAAAACTTAAAATTACATATATGGCTTAACACTGTATTTCTAGTGAATAGCACCAATCTAGTGGCAATAAGGTAAGAAAAAGGGAAAGGTATATTGATTGGAAATGAAGAAGCCAATTTGTCTTTTTCTGTAGACATTATGATTGTACATGAAGAAAATCCTAAGATATCTACATAAAATCTGCCAGAATTAAAAAATGAATTTAGGAAGGTAACAGAATACAAAGTCAATATACAAAAGAATCAATTATTTTTATAAACTATTAACTGAAAAATTTTTTTAAATATAGTATCACTTACAAAAGACAGTATCAAAAAAACATGAAATACATAGGGAGAAATTAAGTAAAATATGTACAGGACCTATAAAATAAAAATATTGCAGAAAAAACTTAAAAAGAAAACAAATAAATGGAGAGATAAGCAATGTTAAAGTATCGGAAGACTAAGCATCATTCAGATGTCAATTTTCCTCATAGGTTTTTTTTTTTTTTTGTAGAAACTGACAAGCTCATTTCACAATTTATATGAAAATATTACAAATCTAAAATAAAGCAATTTTGAAGAAAAAGACAAAATTGAAGGATAAACACTTCCTAATCTTTTTTATTTATTTATTTTTAATATTTTATTGATTATGCTATTACAGTTGTCTTATTATCCCCCCTTCATTCCCCTCCACCCTGAACACCCTCTCCCACCCACATTCGCCCCCTTTAGTACAGGTCCATGTGTCATAAGTTCTTTAGCTTCTACATTTCCCCTACTATTCTTGCCCTCCCCCTGTCTATTTTCTACTACCATCTATGCTACTTATTCTTTTTTTTAAATATATTTTATTGATTATACTATTACAGTTGTCCTATTATCCCCCCTTCATTCCCCTCCACCCT
>CM052540.1:59357144-59457547 GCA_028533065.1 Trachops cirrhosus | reverse complement strand
TCCCCACTCCTCCCCAAGTATTTTCAAGCAAATGCTGACATTTCATTTCATTTATAAATATTTCAGCATGTATCTCTCAAAGATAAGGACTTTAAAAGTAATAACCACAAGGCTATTCTCACCATTTAAAAATTATTTTAATTAATATTTTATTAAATATTGTCTTTTAAAAACATTTCATTTATTTATTTTTAGAGAGAGGGGAAAGGAGGGAGAAAGAAAGGGAAACATCAATGTGGGGTTGCCTCTCACATGCCCCCAAGTGGGGACTAGGCCCACAATGGAGGCATGTGCCCTGACTGTGACTCAAACCAGACCTTTTGGTTTGAAGGCCAGCACTCAATTCACTAAGCCACACCAGCCCGGGCAATATTTTTTAATGAAAAAGAACCTAGAGCCCTGGCTGGTGTGACTCAGTGGATTGAGTGCCAGCCTGCAAACCAAAATGTTACCAGTTCAATTCCTAGTTAGGGCACGTGCCTGGATTGTGGGCCAGGTCCCCAGTTGGAGCCATACGAGAGGCAAACACACATAGGTTCGGTGTTTCCCTCCCTCACTTTCTCTGTCCTTTCCCCTCTTTCTAAAAATAAATAAATAAAATCTTTAAAAAAGAACCTAGAAGTATTGACATTGCATTATCTCTTATCACTTCCCACTCCTCAAGGATCAATTCTTGGGTACAACTGTTGCCTAGAGGATTTAAGTTTGCCATACACCTATTGGGTTTGCCAAAAAGTTCATTTGGTTTTTTTCCATAAGATGGCTCCAATAGTGCCTAGTTGTCTTTAACTTCATTTGAAACAATTTTGTTAGATTGTATTATGATAGCTGTCATATCAGTGTGATTTTTTAAAAAAAAACTCATGAAAATTGGAGAACCTTTGTGTAGCCATTTTAATATTTAAAATGGAAGAAAGTAAGCAACATTTTCAGCATATTATGCTTTATTATTTTAAGAAAGCTAAAAACACAAATGAAAGAATGATTTGTGCACTGTATGGAGATGGTACTGTGACTGATGGAATAGGTCAAAAGTGGTTTGTGAAGGTTTCTGCTAGAGATTTCTCACTGGATGCTGCTCCACAGTGGGGCAGACCATTTGAAGCTGATAGTGTTCAAATTGAGGCATTGATTGAGAACAATCAATGTCTTACCACACAGGAGATAGCCAATATACTCAAAATATATAAATCAATAAAGCTATTGGTGAAAATGAAAAATGTATCTTATTTTACAGAAAAAAAAAACATATGGACTTTTTGGCCAAGTCAATGGACTGTTGCCATCTCAGTCCTAACTTTTTTCCAGCTTCCTCCATGCTTCAGAGAATATAGGGTGCAGACTCTTCCCTTTGAAGTTTTCACCTTTAAATATGGTTCATTAATCAGATCAAAGATGCCATAATGTATAAGAATCAAGAGACTGCCTAAAAATCTCAAAAATAGCCCTGGCTGATGTGGCTCAGTGGATTGAGTGCTGGCCTGCAAACCAAAGAGTCACAGGTTCAATTCCCAGTCAGGGCACATGCCTGGGTTGCAGGCCAGGTCCTCAGTAGGGAGCACGTGAGAGGCAACCACACATTCATGTGTTTCCCTTTCTTTCTCCTTCCCTTCCCCTCTCTCTAAAAATAAATAAATAAAACCTGTTTTAAAGAATCTCAAAAGTAATACTCAATTTCCAGCTTATATTCAATCTGAGTTCAATAGGCTAAGTATTGTTTTACATGCCCTGGCCAAAAAGAAGAAGAAGAATTTTGATCTGATGCTGATAACACTTTAATATCTATTCAGAATTTCCCCTAGTTTTATTGTTTCACACAGAAAAGGATAAATGAACTAAATACTGGAAACTGTCTCTAAAAAGGATCAATAGAAAACAATGATTTCAACCCATTTTTGTTGTTCCAGGCCTCTCCTTTAACCTTAAATGATGTTTTTCATCTCCGTAGTGTTTATGCTATCCATGTGTGTTGTTCACTTACAAATTTACCTTTTGGCTCCAAATTTCCTTAACCTATTGCTTCAATTATCAAACTACATCCAGTGCCTGAATGGCATCTCACACTTCACATGTTCCAAACACAACTCAATTCCCTCCCTGCATTGCATCTCCCAAAACAACTATTTCTTTTTAGTCTACTTTATTTCATTACATGGAGCCACTATCTCTTCTCTCTTGCCAAATTATGTTCTCCCCAAAGGTGTGTCATGAAATGGGTGTTAGGGAGGACATCATTTAGCAAGATAGAGGAGAAATGGAGAAGGAGACAACAATGGGAGAATTGCCCAGCACTTTCAGAGGCCACTGCCAGGGAGCACATAAGGGCCAATGCCTACACACCATTGATTGCCATTCATCAGTGTACAACATGAAGTCTTGTCAAATGAAGTGAAACAGTCACCTTAGCTGAGTGTCTGGTCATTGAAGGGTGGGGTCTTTCTATTGAAAGCAGCTTGCACTTAGTTGTGGCTCTTCACCAAAAGAATGTAAGCCTGTGTCCTGAGATTTGAACACCTAAACAATTGATCCTTCTTAATTTTCCAGGATATAGGCCAGGGGACTTTGACACCCAGAGGTGCAGTGGTGGTTCAGAAGGGAAAGCCTTAGCACTAACACTTGGGTGGACTGGGCAGAGGTGAAACCACTGCCTTATGGAAAGAATATGTGTTAGATAAGCTGTGTTCAGACATGACTTGTAGAGTTATTGGCTATGAGTTCAATGTTACTAAATCAATGATATATGTTAAATAAAGTGTCTAAGCAGAAGCACACATAAAAGGTTGTGTTGATCAGTTGTCACAAATGCAAACATAGGCTATCATAAAGCTAACCCTTTATTTCCCTAGGTGCAATGGTTTAATGTTGCTAATTCAATGTTCCCTATCTCACCTATTTAAAACAGCACTCACATGGTATAATTTTGCCCTGTTTTGAAATTTCCCCATACTCTAGTCACTGGCATTTGCTATTTATATGTTTACTATTGATCTCCCCTACCGACATAGGAGCTCCATAAGGGCAAGAACTTTATTTTATTCACTGTTTCACTGGTACTGAGACAGTAGTAGTAGTTGGTAAATAATTGTTGGTGAATCAAACAAATAATTAAGCAGCACTTTTAGAAGTCTGTCCTTCTCACCAATTTTCAGTGTTCATGTTTCTGGTCGTTGTTCCATCCCTGGGATTTCTTTTTTATTTTTCTTTTTATTGATTTTTTTTTTGAGAGAGAGACATCAGTTTGTTGTTCTACTTATACATGCACTCATTTGTTGCTTCCTGTATGTGCCCTGACAAGAGATCAAACCGCAACCTTGGTGTATTTGGGACAATGCTCTAACAAACTGAGCTGACTGGCAAAGACTCTGTTCTTGGATTTCTAAATCCTAGTACCAGTAAATCCCAGCTGGCCCCATCTCTCCAACCCGGCAGGTATGTCAGAGCATATCTGGAATCTTTGGGACTCTTATCTGTATTTTTTCCTTGTGCAATCTGTGTAAGAAAGTTCTTTGAGTTGAATCCAGAGCATTAAATACAATTGTGAACAATTCTGTGATAACAATTACCATTAACTGATTAATGCCTAAAAGATAATAAGTTTGCAATTTTTTCTCACTGACTTGAGTAACACATTAATTTTCAATTTAATGGGTATTTTTCTGATGCCTGCTACCTTCATTAAGAACTATTAGGACTTCTGGCCAAGATGAAGATAGATAGATACACTTTGCCTCCTCGCACAACCAAAAGAAGGACAACAATAAATTTAAAAACAAAAAATAACCAGAACTGCAGGAAAATTGAACTGTATGGAATTCCGACGTCCAAGTAGTTAAAAAAAGAAACATTCATCCAGACCAGTACGATGGGTGGAGACAGGCAGCCAGGGTAGAGAGAACTCGAGGCAAGGCAAGGTGGCTGGAGGACCAGGGCAGGCAAGGTGGTGGCTGGAAGACTGGGCATTCCCACATTTGTGTGTGCAGATAAACCAGGAGGAGCAACAGGGAAGTGAGACAGACCAAGAAACCCAGGGTTCCAGCACAGGGAAATAAAGCCTCAAAACCTCTGAATGAAAAACCTGTGGGAGTTGTAGCAGTGGGAGGAACTCCCAGCCTCACAGGAGAGTGTGTTGGAGAGACCCACAGGGTCCTAAAACATACACAAACCCACCCACCTGGGAATCATCACCAGAAGGGCCCAATTTGCTTGTGGGTAGCAGAGGAAGTGACAGAAAGCCAGTTGAGAGCTCAGCATGCGGCATTGTTCCTTCTCTAACCCCTCCCCTACATACAGGACCACAATGCGGTGAAGTGCATTGTTCCACCCTGGCAAACACCCAAGACTTCACCCCTTAATACCTAACAGGCACACCAAGACAAAAAAAAATGGTCTAAATGAAAAAAAAAATCAAACCTCCAGAAAAATTAGAACTAAGCGATGAAGAGATAGCCAGTCTATCAGATGCACAGTTCAAAACACTGGTAATCAGGATACTCACAGAACTGGTTGAGTATGGTCACAAAATAGAGGAAAGAGTGAAGGCTATGCAAAGTGAAATAAAAGAAAATATACAGGGAACCAACAGTGACACGAAGGAAACCCGGACTCAAATCAATGGTTTGGACCAGAAGGAAGAAATAAACATTCAACCAAAACAGAATGAAGAAATAAGAATTTAAAAAAATGAGAAGAGGCTTAGGAACCTCTGTAACAACTGTAAACACTCCAACATCCAAATCATAGGGGTGCCTGAAGGAGAAGAGGAAGAGCAAGAAATTGAAAACTTATTTGAAAAAATAATGAAGGAAAACTTTCCCTATCTGGCAAAGGAAATAGAATTCCAGGAAGTCCAGGAAGCTCAGAGAGTCCCAAAGAAGTTGGACCCAAAGAGGAACACACCAAGGCACATCATAATTACATTAGCCAAGATTAAAGATAAGGAGAGAATCTTAAAAGGAGAAAGAGGAAAGGAGACAGTTACCCACAAAGGATTTCCCATTAGACTATCAGCTGATTTCTCAAAAGAGACGTTGTAGGCAAGAAGGAGCTGGAAAGAAATATTTAAAGTCAGGAAAGGCAAGGACTTACATCCAAGATTACTCTATCCAGCAAAGCTATCATTTAGAATGGAAGGGTAGATAAAGTGCTTCCCAGACAAGGTCAGGTTAAAGGAGTGCATCATCACAAAGCTCTTATCATATGAAATGTTAAAGGGACTTATCTAAGAAGAAGAAGAAGATCAAAACTATGAATGGTAAAATGACAACAAATTCACAACTATCAACAACCGAATCTAAAAAAACAAAAACAAAAACTAAGTAAGCAAACAACTAGAACAGGAACAGATTCACAGAATGGAGATCTCATGGAGGGTTTTCAATGATGAGGGGTAGGAGGGAGAATGGGGAGAAAGGAACAGGGAATAAGAAGCATACTTGGTAGGCACAAAATAGACAGAGGGAGGTTAAAAATAGTACAGGAAATGGAGAAGCCAAATAACTTATATGTACAACCCATGGACATGAACTAATGGGGTGGAATGCTGATGGAAGGGATGGTACAGGGCAGAGAGGGAGAAAGCAGAGGAAAAAATGGGATAACTATAATAGCATAATCAAGAAAATATACTCAAAAATTTAAAAAATATCAGTTGTAATTTACATAACAAAGGAATATTCATTAATCCTGTAACAAATGTGTTTGTTACATATAAGAGAATCCTCAATTTGTTCTTCTGATTACAGATCATTGATTTTTTAAGCCCAGTCATATAGTACATGCAAATTGCTATCCAACAAAAACAAAAAACCTAATACCATCAAAGTATTATAATATAGCTTTTTGCCTTTACAATATTATCCAAAAGTATTATACCTAAAGTACCTTCAATAACACTATTCTAATTTATTTTATTTGGATTTATATGTCTCTCAGTGTTTTGGTGTTTAAAGTTACTTTTCTCTTGCAGGTTACTATTGTTAGATCCAGATTTTTTTTAAGATTTAATTTATTTTTTAGAGAGAGGGGAAGGGAAGGAAAAAGAGAGGGAGAGAAACGTTCATGTGTGCTTGCCTCTCACACGTGCCCCCGCTGGGGACCAGGCCCGAAACCCAGGCTTGTGCCCTGAACGGGAATCAATCAGCAACCCTTTGGTTTGCAGGCCCACGCTCAATCCACTGAGCTACACCAGCCAGAGCCAGATTATTAAATACAGACAAAAATTGTAACATGCATGATGGATTCTATAATTTAAATTTCTCTCTAAGTTGGTTTCAGTTAGTCTAAAAAGTGTTTTTCCTACCAAGTAAATTGCAAGTAGTATGCTGAATAAATTTCATTTAATAGCTAACTGCAGATTCAAAAGTAGGGGAGGGACCAAAAAAAAACAAACAAACACCCATATTATCCTCCAGAAGGTAGGCCCCTTGTAGTATAGGCTTCCCCCACTAGGTGAGTGTTCTAGGAACCCATCTGTATCAGTGTACCAGCTGGGTTGTGAAAGGCTGCATTTGGCTTCAGGGAATTTTTCTGAAGACTCTTTCAATGCATTTGCCTGTTTCATGATGGGTGGTTTACAAGCACACCTGTCCACACTGTGCTGAGGATTCAGCAGTTTTTGACCAAAAGACAGCGTGACCCTCTTGCCTCACCATTCTATTCACCTGATCTCACCCTGAGCAATGTTTTATTTTTGTTTCCCCAAATGAAAAAAGTCCTGAAAGGGAAACATTTTGCCAATGTGGAAGAGGTGAAACAAACAAAAAAAAAAATGGGAGAAGCACTAAAATGCATCAAAATTTAAAAAAAACAGCTCAAAAACTGTTTTGAACAGTGGAAAAAACGTCTCATAGATGCATTACAGCAAATGGGTAAGATTACATCTTTGAGGGTAACTGAAGTTTAAACATGTAAGAATAAATACAAATTTTTATAAATAAAGCCTGATTTTTAGGGGGTATATATATATATAGTTTGTACAGTAAAAGTCCAGCCATTGTTAATATAACAAAAATGGTTTCCACCACATCAGTGTAACCTGGCAGCTAAGGAGAGTGGACTGGAATGTGCATGTGTGAACAAATACAACTTCACTGTACTAGTCAGTAGGGTTGGTAGATGCCATTCAGTAAGCACGTGAACTGTGTGGTTGTCGCATTCAAAACAACTGAATGAGTAGAACAATGAATCTGCATCAAATTTTACATGAAGCTTGAACATTCCTCTACAGAAACTATTTTGATGATTCAGAAGGCCATGGCTATGGGCAACTGGAGATTGACTGCTTTATCACAATGCACCTGCTCATGCATCACGTCTCATACAGTTTTTTGGCAAAACGTCAAATCACCCAAGTGACTCAGCTCCCCTATACCCCAGATTTGGCACCCTGTGACTTTAGGCTTTTCCCAAAACTAAAATCACCTTTGAAAGGGAAGAGATTTCAGACTGCAATGGGATTCAAGAAAATACAACAGGGAAACTGATGGTGATTGGGAGAACTGTGTGAGGTCCCAAGGTGCCTGCTTTGAAGGGGCCTGAGGCATCATTGTTCTATGTACAATGTTTCCTGTATCTTCTTCAATATATGTCTCTATTTTTCATAGCATGTGGCTGTATACTTTATAAATATATAAATAATTTATAATAAGATAATGTTGGAAAAGATGGATTTTTATTGTTGTTTTGTGACTGATACCACAGCAAAATAAATTGTAATTCATTAAAGTTATAAATGTCAAAAAGTAAAGCTATAAAAATGCTAAAATAAAATTTAAAAAATAATAATATAATGTTGGCACAAGAAAGATTTTTCTAGGTTTGATACCAAAGATAAAATCCATACAGGAAAAGATATGACTGCACAAAAATTAAAATGTTTCATTTTTATTGTTTAGCCCGTATTCATTATAAATTCATTGTACATTAATATAGAAACATAAAATAATACAGTTATATAAAAAATAATTAGTGTCTCCTTACTTTCTTCAGTTCCTTACTCCATAGGCAATATTGCTAATAATTTATTCATATATTTCTAGACCTTTTCCTGTACATATGTACACAAATAGTGTGTGTACCTAAATATATAACCTTTTCAAAACAAAGATCATTCTAAGTGATTTTTTTGCGCCTAGCTTTTCTCCCTCAACAATAAATCATGGACATTTTTCCTTGTCAGCACATATAGAGCTACTTTACTTTTTCTAACATTAGCCTCGTATATTCTATTACATGATGGAACTATAATGCATTTAGTCACTTATTTATGAATATTTTAGATTTTTCCAACTTAAGAGACTTTATTACATACAGATAAAGTTATAATAATTATATGAAGGTGTACTACTAGTAATATATATAAATGGCTCTTTCGAATCAATAATAAAAATAAAAACAACATATTTACATAAGAAATGACATAAATGATGATATTTACTTGGGAAAAATGAACAATAACATGAAAGACAATTTGGATGAAATGCAAATAAATATATGCAAATATTTAGCCAATAAATATATGCATTTATATTAATAGAGATAAAAATAACAAAACAATGAGATTTGCCTTTCACCCAGCAGATCAGCAAAGAGAGGTAAAAAAAAAGAATGCCAAAAAGAGGAAGTTTTTGTGTTGCAGAATAAAAGCACTTTTATAAACTAAGCTAGAATAGTTAATTCATATGTACTTTCTGCAGTACAGTATGTTTATTAATGCCATGAAATGATGAATAGCTTTTTTAAAAAGATTGTGTTCGCCCTGGCTGGTGTGGCTCAGTGCATTGAGTGCTGGCCTGCAAACCAAAGGATCACCAGCTTGATTCCCAGTCAGGGCACATGCCTGTGTTTCGGGCCAGGCCCCCCGTGGGGGGCACACAAGAGGCAACCACACATTAATGCTTCTCTCCCTCTCTCTCTCCCTCCCTTCCCCTCTCTCTAAAAATAAATAGTAATACAATCTTTTAAAAAAATTTTAAAAATGAAAATTGTATTACTATTTAGTTTTAGAGAGAGGGAAAGGGAGGGAGAAAGAAAGGAAGAGACACATCAATGTATGAGACATACATTGATCAGTTGCCTTTTACATGCCCCAAGCTGGGGACGTGGCCCACAGCTCAGGCATGTGTCCTGACCAGGAATCAAACTGATAATCTCTCGGTTCACAGGCCAGCGTCCAACCACTAAGCCACACCAGCCAGGGCTATGTATAGCTTTGTATCCAATGAATTCCTCTGTAGAAATTTTAACTAAAACATAAGTAAGGTTACATCTTAGTTAATTTTTAGTTAAGATCATTTTGGGATTGTTTAAATCCTATAAAATATTTGCACACCATCTTCCAGCTTGTCTGTGGTGGATGTTTTCAGAGCAGCAGACCTGCAAACTGCACTCCACACCATCTCCTGTGAAAGCCTGAGCTAGCTGGGTAGCTTTCTCCCTTTGTCTCATAACCATGTCCACCAATGGGAATGCTAATTCACCAACTACCCGCTTTAACAGATGCAAGAATAAGGCAAAAGACAGTTTAGACATGAGGTGGTGCCAAATACAAGTTAAGCTAGAGCTGAAAAGAGCTAGGAATGACCAGATGCTGAAAAGGAGAAATGTAAGCTCATTTCCTGATGATGCTACTTATCTGCTGAAGAGAAAGGGGGAAAAAAAAAAAACTAACCCACGATAACTAGGGCACTGTAAATTGATCTTTTGAGGACATTGTCAGAGGCATAAATAGCAACAATTTGGAAAGCCAGCTCCAAGCTACTCAAGCTGTTAGGGAACTACTTTCGAGGGAAAAAAAAAAAACAAACAGTCACCCGTAGGCAACATAATCTAGGCTGGTTTGATTCCAAAATCTGTGTCCTTCTTGGGCAGAACTGATTGTAGTTTCATTCGGTTTGAATCTGCTTGAGCCCTCACTGACTTTACTTCCTGGACATCAGAACAGACCAAGGCTTTAGTAGATACAGATGTTATCCCAGCATTCATTTCTCTGTTGACATCTCCCCATGCTCATATCAGTGAACAAGCCATATGGGCTCTGCTGGTGATGGTTCAGTTTTCCAAGACTTGATTAGCACATGTGGTGCGGTTGACCCACTGTTGGCTCTTCATGCAATTCCGGATATATCATCTTTAGTTTGTGGTTACTTACATATCTTACCTGGACACAATCAAACCTTTGTTGCAAAAAGAAGTGTGCAACTCTGTTATATACTATTGAACAAATTCATACTTACTTTATTGATGGTCCAAATGAACTGATTGAAATGGTCATGAAAACAGGAGTTGTACCCCAACTTGTGAAGTTCCTAGGAGCTACTGAATTGCCAATTGTGACTCCTGTGCTAAGAGCCATAAGAAATATTGTTACTGGGACAAATGAATAGATGTGGAAGCATTTGCTGTTTTTCCAAGCCTGCTAACAAACTCCAGAAGGAAACTATGTAGACAATGCGAAACATCACAGCTGGCTGCCAGGACCCTATGCAGAAAGTTGTGAATCATGGATTAGTCCCATTCCTCACTGGCGATCTTTCTAAGGCAGGCTTTAAGATTCAAAACAAAGCTGCATATGCTCTGACCAACTATAAAAGTGGTGGAACAGTTGCAGAGATTGTATATGTTGTTCATTGTGACATACTAGAACCATTAATGAAGCTCTTAACTGTGAAAGATGTCAGAATTATTTGGTTATTCTGATGCCATTTCAAATATCTTTCAGGCTGCTGAGAAATTGGGTGAAACTGAGAAATTTAGTATAATGATTGAAGAATGTGGAGGTTTTGACAAAATTGAAGCTCTACAAAACCATGACAATGAGTCTGTATATGAAGCTTCAAGAGGAAGATCAAAATGTGCCAGAAACTACCTCTTAAGACTACATTTCAAATTCACGATGCACTCCTGGGACCTTTACTGAGGAAGAAAGTTGTTTGTTGTGTACTATGCTTGGTATAAGTTTGTCTTACTCTTTTTCTGCTAAGAACTCTTTCTAAATGTGGTTGGTTATTGTAGCACTTTTTATAATAAAACTATACTGGAACAGTTCCAAACTGCACATACTATCTGAAGCTTGACCTCTCTCAATGTGTTTCATATTTCTATGTGGAATTTCACATCTTGCAGTGGCCTGAATAAAGATTAAATTCTGCCCTTAAAAAATAAAATAGCAGCTGTAGCTGGTGTGGCTCAGTGGATTGAATGCAGGCCTGCAAAAAAAAGGGTCACTGGGTTGATTCCCAGTCAAGGCACATGCCTGGGTTGCAGTCCAGGTCCCCAGTTGGGGGCGTGCAAGAAGTAACCACACCGTGATGTTTCTCTTCCTCTCTTTCTCCTTCTCTCCCCCCCTTTCTAAAAAATAAATAAATAAAAGCTTTAAAAAATAGCAAATATTTAACAACCGAATTTTAGGACATCTATGAGGTGGACTGCTATGCTTCATATTAGGATCGATGTTGAAAGTATTTTTTATGTGGAAAAATGCAGGCTAAAAATGATATGCACAGATGATTGCTTTTTAAATTACTGTGAATATTCATATGCCTATGTATATTTATAGAAAAATACTGCCGCTAAGATTGGTGAGATAATGGAGACTTTATTTTCTGCAATTTGCTTAATTGTATTTGCAATGAACACATACTACAATAGTCTAATAAAAGCTTTTATAAAACGTTTAATAGAGAGTATGCATTGGTATAAGTTTAAAAATAAGTCAGTGTATTAGAAATAGACTGTGAAGGAAACAAAAGCAAACAGGAAAGCTGGATTGCTGCTGGTAATGAAGCTCTGCTCTCTATTTAGGAAAACAGCAAATGGCTCCCTGTGGATTGGAGCTTTCTGTGTCAATAAAAGGATGTGTCTTTGTGACTATCATTTTTTCTTTATTCTTCAGCCAAGTGGAAAGAAAACAAAGCAGTTAGAAGAAACTGATAAGGACCTTTAACAGATCTGGGAGTGGGGGCAGGAGAACTAAGAAAACTAAACCTCAATTAACTCTTGAAGTAATTTTTTGTGGCAAGAACAGTCTAGACTTGATGAAGCTAGAGAGAAACCTCTTTGAGCTCTTATTACCAGAGGAGTTTTGAGACTAGAGTGGCCTGAAGTGTGGGGACCATCTTGGCAGAAGTCCTTTTATAAAACTTACATTTGGGGTCAATTACGAAGAAGCCTTCTTACTCGGTATGGGTATAAAACCAAAATGTGATATATTTTGAAATGTGGTAAAGTATTATATTTTAACCTGTGTGTATATTTTCGATAAAATTTTTCCTGATAGATTTTGTATCTAAATATAGTGTTTAGCAATAACCCTATATATATTTTTATATTAGAGAGAAGAGGAATGTAAAAATCTGTTAACCTACCTCTTGATTAACCATTCGTGCTCCTGAAGTCCAGTTGTTTGGACAACATGACCCTAATCAAGATAACACCAAATATCATTTTTAAAAATATTTTATTTCTTTTTAGAGAGAGGAGAAGGGAGGGAGAAAAAGAGGGAGAGAAACATCAATGTGTGGTTGCCTTTCATGTGTGCTGCCTACTGGGGACTTGGCCTGCAACCCAGGCATGTGTCCTGACTGGGAATCAAACTGTTGACCCTTTGGTTCGCAGGCTGGCACTCAACCCACTGAGCCACATCAGCCAGGGTGTACCTAACAACATTTATAGCTATTAAACCCAAAGGAACAATGACCAAGAGGCTGAATTTGAAATCTAAAGCTGTAGTGAAACATCAAACCCAGCAAAACTATTAAGCCCATGTAATGACTTTTGCAAGATTGGGCTATTATTTTTAGATTTTTGGCAACAGCTTGTTATAACATACAAATGATAGTTCTTTGATAAATCTACAAGTGATGACCTTTTAAGTGAGTCACACAATCCTTCCTACCTAAAGACAGCACTACTGAAAACGTTCTCAGGACCCCCTCTCAATATAACAATTTAAACAAATGTAAAGTGTATTAATTTATTTGCTTAGTATTGTTTGCTAAATGCCTATACTGTCTGATTTAATCCATAACATACTATATAGTCAGGATTCAAGGCTGGCTGCCAGATATGAACCTTTGGCCTCATGAAGGACAAATTGACCTCATCCCCCTCAAAGCTTGCCAGATCCACTCATGTAGGTGACTATTTATATTCTTAGCCCTGTTTAGAAAAATGTAGAGAAGATTACCATTTGATACCAGTTCTCCTGTACTTTCTTTGTATTCTAAATCTTACTGGTGGCCTTTTCTGCCATGACACTGATTTGTGAACTCAGCTTTGGATTCTGATTTTAGTTTATTTGGTTTCTCATATTTTGGGTCCTGTCTTTGGCATCTTTCTTAGCTTTTGTTCCATCCTGGGCTTGTGTCTCAGTTAAAATTCCTGAACTTGACACCCCACAAGCTCCACGTACACACTTCTTAAACTCAGATATTATTTCCCATGTCCTAGAGACTGAAACCCCCAATGAAATATTTACTTAGCTAGGAAAGCATCTTTCTTAGTTTCTAGATATTATCTTTAGATATTAACTGTTCTGAGGTAGAGGGTCCTCCCATACAAACCAAAAGGCGTCAATTCAAAAAAAAAAAAAACATTGTGCAAGGGTTATCTGTTTTACAGGCTTTCCCCCCAAGAGGCCAAGAAGAACCTGCTAGACTAGTTGCCATCACTCAGTTAGAAAAGACATCCATGTGATACACATTGGAGACTTATCTTTCATTTAATGCTCATCTTCTCATTTCCTGCCCAGATACAGACACAATCGCCTCAATAGTTTTCTAGTTCATGGACAGTTTATTAGAATAAAGTACTTTTCTTATACATTAGTTCTGTTCTGATATCATTTCACTGTGAAGACCCTTCTGATTCTGTCACCACCCATCAGTCCAGGTAAATTTATGTCTGTGAACATGTGAATACATGAGGTATCAGGCATATGCTTACTTAGCATGAATTTAGCTGAATACCCTCATCTTATAGTGAGTATATGAATTTGATGCCAATCTGTTTGAATTATCATGTTCAATTATTTACACCCACATCATGGCCTTAGAGTTGTTTGGGTTACTTAATAACTGAATATGAGAATATCATTATAATGCTATGTTTTTAGAATGCAAATGCTTTGTTCAGTACAATTTGAGAAAACCTTAACCCCAATAAGTTTCCCATCAGCCTGCCACAATGCCTGAAGTTCCATTATTAGGGATTCATAGATTTGTGTCTTCAAAGGAATTCAAGAAACATAATAAAATGTTTTAGTGTGTGAGCATGTGTGTGCACATGGGTATATGCTCCTGTGTATTTAAAAATGTTAACAATTATGTGAAAATAGTGGGATTTTTATTTTTACTTCCTCTATGTTTCCATATTTTTCAAAAATTTCTGCAATGAATACATACACATATTATCAGGAAAAAAAATGCTATAAAAATTTTTATATGCCCAAGAATAGTAAAAGCTAAAGCTATTGTCAGCAGGTAGCACCTTATTGAATACGTATTTTTCAAACCTTTTACATTAATGCCAGGTAACTAGAAGCCAAAATCCTTTTAAAATATGTATAAGATCGCCAAAGGAAATAAATGTTAATGTTCTTGTTCTTAAGCAGAACACACCATATTATAACACATGTTCATATAACACATACTTTTTTATGTATCAAATATTACACTAAAATAAAATTTTAAGGTTTTAGTTATTTATTTTTAGAGAGAGGGGAAGGGATGGAGAAAGAGAGGAGGAGGAACATCAATGTGCACGAGAAACATCAGTCGGTTGCCTCCTGCATGCACCCCAACCGGGGACCAGGCCTGCAACCCAGGCATGTGCCCTGACCAGGAATGGAACCAGCAACCCTTCACTTTGCGGGATGACCCTCAACAAACTCAGCTATGAGCTTAGTTGGTTTTAAATATTTTTTAAATTGAAGTCCTGGTGCTCCTCTTTCTGACGCCATCTTGGTTCTGTATTCCCTGTGCAAAATGCCAGGTGAAGCCACAGAAACCCTTCCTCCTGCAGAGCAGGAGTTGCCACAACCCCAGGCCGAAACATTGTCTGGAACAGAATCTGACAGTGATGGATCAGTAGCAGGCAACCACACAACAACCCCAGCTGGCAGCAGCAGCTCAAATTGATGAAGAATCAGTCAGTAAAGCAAAACAGAGCCCAGTGAAAAGAAGGCATGGGAGGCTACATCCAAACAGGGTCTTCGACAGGTTACAGGGGTTACCAAGGTCGCTATCAGGAAATCTAAGAATATCCTCTTTGTCATCACAAAAACAGATGTCTACAAGAGTCCAGATTCAGATACTGCATAGTTTTGTGGGAAGCCAAGATCGAGGATTTATCTCAGCAAGCACAGCTAGTAGATCCTGAGAAACTGAAAGTTCAAAATGAAGCTATCTCCAACATTCAAGAAAACACACAGACTCCAACTGTACAAGAAGAGGGTGAAGGGGAATAGGTTGATGAAGCAGATGTGGAAGTTAAGGACTTACAACTGGTCATGTCACAAGCAAATGTGTCCAGAGCAAAGGCAGTCCGAGTCCTAAAGAACAACAGTAATGATATCATAAGGCTATTATGGAATTAACAATGTAACCATCTAAAAATGAGAACCTTCTTTGGTGTTTCAAAAGCATAACTATAGCCCTGACTGGTGTGGCTCAGTGGATCAAGTGCTGGCCTGAGAACCAAAGGGTTGCTGGTTTGATCCCCAGTCTAGGGCACATGCCTGGGTTGCAGGCCAGGTCCCAGTGGTGGGCTTCTCTCTCTCTTTCTCCCTTCCTTTCTCTAAAATAAATAAATAAATAAAATTTTTTTTAAAAGAGAGTAACTTCAGCTAACTGCACTGTTTCTATTATTAACAAAGTTATGACTTCTGTGACTACTTGTGGAATGAAAAAAAAAATCCTGAGGGAGTTATAGCCAAGATGGAGGAGTAAATAGAAGTGCTTCACTTCCCAGAACAACCAAAAGAAGGATAACAACCAACTTAAAAACAAAAAAACAACCAGAACGGCCTGAATGATTGCCTGCATGGGAAGTCTGACAACCAAGGAGATAAAGAAATGTTCATCCAGACTGGTAGGAGGGAGCTGGTAGGAGAGGTGGAGACAGCAGCCAGGTGGCGGACCACGCTGGTGAGGCAGCGGCTAGCAGACCATTCAGTCCCACATTTGTGTGCCGATAGCCAAGAATAACAACTGTAGAGCAAGACAGACCACGGAATCCAGGGTTTCAGCATGGGAAACTAAAGACTTGAAACTCTCAGCCTCTCAGGAGAGTCCATTGGAGAGGCCCACAGGGTCCTAGAACATACACAAACCCAATCATCTGCTAATCAGCACCTGAAAGGGCATGATCTGCTTGTGGGAAGTGAGGGAAGTGACAGAAAGTGGGGTGAGAGCTGAGCAAGTGATATTGTTCCTTATCTGACCCCTACTCCACATACAGCACCACAACATAACAAAGCGGTTTGCCCCACCCTTGGCAAATACCAAAGGCTCTGCCCCTTACAATAGGTACACTGAGACAAAGAGATATGGCTCAATGGAACAACAGGTCAAAACTCCAGAAAAAGAACTAAGCGACGAGGAGATAGACAACCTATCTGATGCAGAGTTCAAAACACTGGTAGTCAGGATGATCACAGAAATGATTGTTCAGTCACAAAATTATAGAAGAAATGAAGGCTATACAAAGTGAAATAAAGGAAAATGTGCAGGGAACCAACAGTGAAGGGAAGGAAACCAGGACTCAAATCAATGGTTTGGACCAGAAGGAAGAAGTAAACAAACATTCAACCAGAACAGAATAAAGAAACAAGAATTCAAAAAAATGAGAAATTTAGGAACCTCCAGGACAACTTTAAATGTTCCAACATCTGAATCATAGGGGTGCCAGAAGTAGAAGAGGAAGAGCAAGAAATTAAAAACTTATTTGAAAAAATAATGAAGGAAAACTTCCCCAATCTAGCAAAGGAAATAGAATTCCAGGAAGTCCAGGAAGCTCAGAGAGTCCCAAAGAAATTGGACCCAAGGAGGAATACAACAAGACCTAAGTTTACCCAAGATTAAAGATAAAGAGAGAATCTTAAAAGGAGAAAGAGGAAAAGAGACAGTTACCTACAAAGGAGTATCTGTAAGACTGTCAGCTGATTTGTCAAAAGAAACCTTGCAGGCAAGAAGGGGCTGGAAAGAAGTACTCAAAGTCATGAAAGGTAAGGACCTACAACCAAGATTACTCTATCCAACAAAGCTATCATTTACAATGGAAGGGCAGATAAAGTGCTTCCCAGATAAGGTAAAGTTAAAGGAGTGAATCATCACCAAACCCTTATTATATGAAATGTTAAAGGGATTTATCTAAGAAAAAGAAGATAAAAAATATGAACAGTAAAATAACAGCAAATTCATAATTATTAACAACCACACCTAAAAGAAAAACAAAAGCAAACTAAGCAAACAACTAGAACAGGAACAGAACCACAGAAATGGAGATCACTTGGAGGGTTGTCAATGGGGATAAAGGTACAGGGAATAAGAAGCATAACTGTTAAATACAAAATAGACAGGGGGATGTTAAGAATAGTATAAGAAATGGAGAAGACAAAGAGCGTATATATACAATCCATGGACATGAACTAAGGGTGGGGGGAGTAATGCTGGAGGGTGATGGGGTACAGGAATGAGGGGGATAAAGGGGATAAAAAAATTGGGGCAACTGTAGTAGAATAATCAATAAAATATACTTTAAAAATCCTGAAAAGGCAAAAAATAAACTTATTTTCCTAATATTGCCCAGATCTTCCATGGCAGGATTCAAGCAGAGGCCTTTTTTATAGACAATATAAGTCACGTTTCTAAAAGTATGTCAGAAACAAAAATGTGTAAGACAGACCTATTTTAGGTTAAAGTTTACCCCATTTTTACGGTATAATTTAAACAATTGAAATTTAACTTAAAACGATTAAGTTATGATGGTAAGCATTATGTGATATCTACTCACATCAGCTTCAAGATCCTTTTCAATGTCAGGTATATTCAACCTTGATTTCGTGGGAGCCCAGGGATTAAAGAAAGGTAGGTTTCTCTATTCCATTTTTAGGTATATTTATGAATAATTGACTTGTCTTCCTTTCACTTATTCGTTTGTTCATTTACTCAAATATAGGGTGGGGCAAAAGTAGGTTTGCAATTGTTTATATGGCAAATAGTACAATAATTAATAATAATACGGGAGTAAACTGTGTTTTGCATACTTACAACTGTAAGCCTACTTTTGCCCTACCTTGTATTTACTAAGCAATGTTCTAGGCATATACTAAATTTATGAGAGGGATGTTATAGTGAACAAACCAGACCATGGGCTCTCCCCTCATGGAGCTCATAGTCTGGTGCGTTCCTGTTGTGAATGAAAAAAGGAGTCCTGGGGAAAGTAACCTCACATGGTGATCTGATTATAAATTACTAGCTGGGTAGGTCCTGGTGGCTACTCCTGCCTCAGGCATGTACTGGTAACTTCTTTCTAATTCCTTGCTCTCTGAAGGCATTTGGCTTCTCAGCCAATCCCATCCTAGGCTGTTTACTATTGCCTCAGCCAACCTCCTCCTATGGCCCCACCCTACTTCTCCCCAGTGATCTGATGAGATCTCTGCGTATCATTGGTAATATGTAAAGCAGTGTGTTAGGTAAATGTGAAATAGATATAGACCCAATCCTCATGGGTCTTACAGGGAAGATTTACTAGATAGTGTCAACAAAAATTCCTAAAAAGGAATATTAGAAAATAGAGAGCCTTTACTCATGCGAACAGTTTGTAAACTGAGAAAACACAGCCTCTGGTGGAAACTGAAAGTACATTCCATAGAGACAAAGGGGAGAACAACTTTTATATATGAAGTTCCCCACCCAGGTCCCCAGTTGATCCAACTTCATGCAAATGAGGTATCCAGATTCATTCAGTTCTCATTGGCCTGAATCATGCAGTTCTGATTGGTCTATATTATGAATTTTAATGAGTTGTTATATATCAGTTCTGATTGGTATAGATGGAAATGAGAATATAATTGTGCAGTTCTGATTGGAGGGGGGAGGTCTATGTCCATGGGTGGAAAGATGAAACCAGGGCTTTCCCCTCCAGTGGCTGACTCAGACTTAATAACCAAGGAGGGCAGAGTGCAGGAAACCTGGAGTTTAGCCTGAGGTTGTTCCTGGGAGTCCCTGCCAGCAAATGACCAATAGACTCTTATTATTTTTAAAACTTGTGCCCTCAGTTGACCATGGGGAGTCCATCTCACCAGATAAATTCCTTCTCAGGATTCACGTGAAATGAATATTTCATCTTGGGGTCCACATTAGTGAGAATGCTAGAATTCATCTTTCCACTGATTAATCTTCCCCCCTCAATTTTATTGAGATATAATTGACATACATAACTCTATAAGTTTGAGGTATACAGCATAATGGTTTGACATATATACTGTGAAATGATTATTGCAGTAACTTTAGTCAGCATCCATCACTCTTACAGCTATAGTAAAAAGAGAAAGAAAAAAAAAAGATTTTTTCCCTTGTGAAATGGGAACTCTTTGGATTGATTAATCTTATATCATCTTTACCTAAAACATACCAAGATTATTTAGAATTAAGATGTGCTTATACTGACTTTTCCCAGGCTTGAAGGATGACCTTAATCCTTTTTAACATGAAGTTCAGTTTTTTAACTTTCAGCCTTCTATTTATTAAGATTGATGGAACAGGTTCTGGCTGGGTAGTTTGGTTGGTTGGGCCCTGTACACCAAGGTTTTGGGTTCCATCTCCAGTCAAGGCACATCCAAGAAGCAACCAGTGAATGCGTGAGTGGGTGGATTGAACAGCAGATAGTGTTTCTTCCTCTCCCCCCTCCCCCCACCTTTCCCTCTCTCTGTCTCTCTAAAATCAATAAATAAAATTTAAACAAAAAGATTGACCGAACTCAGACACAATTGGTTGAGTGCTCAGGAGTTTTCCCTATCACTAGTTATAGCCAGCATGGTTATCTTTGTGAAGCTACATACACCCCAACTTCAATGTAAAACCACCAGGGATCTTGTTAAAATGCAGATTGTGATTCAACCGTTTTGTAGTTTGGTCCTGAGATTCTTTGTTTCTAGTAAACTCTAGTGCTGTTCATTCCACTGGTCCACGGACCCCACTTTGCATACCAAAGAAAGCACGTCTTTAGAAGTAAATCTGCTCTCTCCCTCAGGTGTTTGTGTGAGGGCTGCCTCTTCCTGTACTGGCAGCACCTTAGCCAGCACAGTCTCTGCTCCACCCACCCCAGTTCTTCAACTGGTTTCTAGTTCTTAGGACTTTAAGTGCTAGGACCCACAGCTGTCTGACTTGTGGCCAGTTCTTGGTCTCAATAGAAGCTCTTTGTTCTGTTTCTTCTTGAGGTGCTGCCTCCCTGGAGGGAAGTTCTGTATTGCCCCCTACCCCCCTTCTCTTCCTAGGATACCAGATCCTTTGTTTGTGTTTATGGTCCATTACCTACCTTTATCTAAGAGATAAGAAAGATCAATGGAAATCAGCTGCCCTTTGCTCAGACTATTTCATTGACATTGATATAAACCTTTCCCCTATTCTCTATTTTCATCCGCAGTTTGCTCTTTATTTTATAGGTTTGGAAAAGGTGGTTATAGCTTAAGGCTTGTTTTGATCTTTGAATTCCTTAAGCCCTGGGGTGATTGATAAACATTTCAGAAGCCAGTTGCTACTAAGTTTTTTATTAGCTGTTTTCAGGCCACATGATTATAGACTTTGAGAATAGGAAGGGGCTTTCAATAGTTTTAGTTTAACCCTTCATCTGACAGATGGGAAACAGAAGCCCCTGGAATTTCTGTACTTTGCCAAAGACAGTGGCTGAGTCGCCACACCTTTAAATTTTGTTCCAGTAAACACTGAGGAGCTGCTTTGATCTTACCAGATTGAGTTATTTTTGTTTGGAAGATTAGAGGCAAAGGCTTCCTTCCTCCCATACTTCAACCAAAGGAGTTCCATTTATATAATACTATTTTCATCTGTTCCACATGCTAGACATTCAGTTTAGATCTTGTTTGAAAAATGAGTTTTATATCTACAAAAAAATGTTTAAATCATTTCACCATGCTGCCTTTGAATTAATCTTACTTTCATATCTGTAGTTTAAGAGAGTCATATTTTTCTGTTCTCATTTTACCTATAGAGTTTGAGCCAGAGATAAAATTCTACATCTGTAGAAAAGCTAAGGAAAGGAAATCTGACACTGAGAACATTTAAAAGTAATATCTAAATACTGCTTAATAATGGAATTTTATATTAGACACTAACTCATGCTATAAAAATATAAATTTTATACTTAGAAAGATAGAACTTGCATTGTTCCATCCAATCTGTTATATTTTTATGACACGTTTCATACCCTTACATTGAAAATTATGCATAGTCACTGAGTGATTTTCACCCAAATCTTGGTAAACTTAACAGCTTTATTGAGATACAGTTCACATACCATATGTGATGGTTATTTTATGAGTCTATTTGACTGGGTTAAAGGCTGCCTAGATAGCTGGCAAAACATTATTTTTGTGCATGTGAGTGAGATTATTTCTGAAAGAGATTAGCATCTGATTCTGTAGATAGAGAAATGAAAATCTGCCCTCAATGTGGGTGGGCATCATCCAGTGCACTGAGGGCAGGACCAGATCATAAAGAGGAAGAAAGGTAGAATTCCCCTTCTCTTGAGCTGGAACATCCAGATTAGGAGTTACACCATCAGCTCTCCTGATTCTCAGATCTTCACACTCAGACCGAATTATACCATTTGTTCTCCTGGTTCTCCAGCTTGCAGACAGCAGATTGTGGGACTTCTCAGCCCCCGTAACCATGTGAGGTAATTCTTCTAATAAACTTCCTCTTATAAATATCTACATATATATCCTATTGGTTCTGTTTACCTGGAGAATCCTAATACACAATATAATTCACTGATTTAAAGTGTAGAATTTATGGCTTCTAGTGTCCTCACAGAGTTGTGCAATCATCATCACCTCTAATTCCAGAACATTTTCATCACCCCAAAAAAGAAACCCATTATCCATTAGCAGTCACTCCCCATTCCCCATCCCCCAACCGCTGACAACCACTAATCTATTTTCCACCTCTGTGGATCGCCTATTCTTGATATGTAATATAAATGGAATTATACAATATGTGGCTGTTTTGTCTAGCTTTTTTCTCTCACATGTTTTCAAGGTTCATCCATGTTGTAGCATGTATCCATGCTTCATTCCTTTTTATAGCTGACTACACTGCCTTTTGTTTGTCTGTTGACAGACACTTGAGTTGTTTCTACCTTTCGGCTTTTGTGAATAATACTGCTATGAACAATGTCATACAAGTATATGAGTTCCAATTTTTCCATATTTCCATCACATATTTAGGATACGTAAAGAATTCCTTTATCAAACATATGATTTAAAAATATTTTCTCCTATTCCATGGTTTGTCCTTTCACTTTCTTTGGAAGCAAAAAAGCTATACATTTATCTATATACCAATATATCTATTTCTTCTTTAGCTGCTTGTGCTTTTGGTGTCATATCTAAAAAACCATCTAATCCAAGATCCTGAAATTTTACACCTATATTTTCTCGTAAGAATGTTATGGTTTTAGCTTTTACATTCAGATCCATGGTTCATTTTGAGTAAATTACTATGTATAGTGTGAGGCAGGGGCCCAACTTTATTATTTTGTATGTGACATACATTTGTGCCAGCACCATTTATTGGAAAGACTCCTCTTTCTCCCATGAATTGACTGGCATCCTGGTCAGAAATCAATGTACTGTAAGTGTAAGGGTTTGTTTCTGGACTATCAATTTTATTTTAGTGAACTATCTGTCTATCCTTATGCCAGTACCACACTATTTTGATTATTATACCTTTGTATAAATTTTCAAAATGAGGATATGTGCATCATTCAATTTTCTTCTTTTCCAGGTTGTTTAAGCTATTCTGAATCCCTTGCATTTCATATTTTTAGAATCAGCTTTTGCAGGTTGATTTCTGAAAAAAAAAAAAAAAAAGACAGCTGGGATTTTGATAAGGTTCTATTGAATATGTGGATCAGTGTGGGGAATAAATACTGCTATCTTAATGACATTGTCTTTCAATTCATAAACATGGGATATCTTTCCATAAATAGTTTGGTCTTCTGACCTATTTGAGTAGTACCTTCATTTTACTTTGAATACCTGTTTGTCTTCAGAAAGGAGGTGACATGCTGATTCCTGAAGATTACTGAGCTACAGGTAAAGCTTCTACCAGTAATCCAAACTAGAGACTTTGAAGTCATTTCAGAGGGTGGCCTCTCTCATATCCCTGTTATCTAATTGGTTGCCCAGGCTTGTCAGTCATACTTCAAGTATACCTTTTCTTCTGTCTCTCCTACTTCCTTAGGTATTCATCCTCTTGCACCTGTTCTATAGCATTTGCCTATTTGTTTTCTATCTTTCCTCTGCAGTTATCTCCAAAATTATATTTTATCTATCACATTATATCTTTGTTGAAAAGCCTTTAATTGCTCCCAGTGATTATAGGATGAAATCCAAACTCCTTTGTTCCTTGTAAAAACCCTTCACTACCTTACTCTTGCACACCTTCCAGCATCAGCTCCTTTCTCCTTATACCCAACAGTCTAAATGTGTTGCACTTCTACTGCCTTCTAGCCCCTTCCTTGCATAATAATCTTGACATCCTTCTAAATTCAACTTTGTCCTAGCTGGTGTGGCTCATTTGGTTGGAGCATCATCTGTAGCCAAAAGCTTGCAGGTTAAATTCTTGGTCAGGGTACATACCTGGGTTGTGAGTTCAACCTCAGGTCCTGGCACGTAAGATCCCAGTCCAGGCATGTACAGAAGGCAACCAATCAATGCTTCACTCTCACATTGATGTTTCTCATCCCCCTTCTTCTTGCCCTTCCTCTCTCTCTACAAGCAATGAAAAAAAAAAATGTCATTGGGTGAGAATAAAAAGATAATCCAACTTAGATGTCCTCCTCTCTGATATTGTTCCTGGTGGTAACACATAGACTTAATAACTTGTTTCTCTATAACTACAGCAGTGCCTGGGAATGTCCAACGTGGTCCCTGATAGATACAGACATTAAAAATTAGGCATTTTATTTTTTTCTTCTTGCCCTTTTAATTGTGTGTGTGTCTGTAACCTTTTTAATGCAAAAGCAGAACAATGCAGTGGTTACTAACACAGCTAACAGAACTAAACTGCCTGGGCTTAATCCTGACTCTGCCACCTTCTGATTTGGACAAGTTACCTGACCATTGTGCATCTCAGTTTTCCCATCAATAAAGTGGATATTGTTTTAATTTACCTATTGCTGTATTACAAACCACTCTAAAACTTGGTGACTTAACACCTCGTTATTTTCCTCCAAAGTTTTGGGGGATAACTGAGCTCAGCTGAGTTATCATTTGGAATCTCTCATATGGTTGCAATCTTATGGTGACTGGGACTGGACTAATCTGTATGCTTCTTCACTCAAAGTGTCTCACACCTGGGCTAGTAGGTTTGTAATAGCTAATAGGTTTGTAATTAGAAAAACATTTAATAATATAACCTCAGAGGTCCCATAATGCCATGCCTACTATATTCTATTAACCAAGCAAGTCATCAAGGTCAGGTCAGCTTCAAGGGATAAGGAATTAAACCTCTTGATAGGAGGCATGTAAAAGAATTTGCAGCCATTTTTAATCCACCTTGGGTATAATTATACTACCTACCTGTTGGTTGTGAGAATTAATTGATTTAATATTTGTAAGTGCTTAGAACAATGCTTGATATTTAGTTATGCCATATAGTCTTAGCTTTTATTATGAACATGAATGTAATTTATGGAAACAATATATTTGGGCTTATACTCCTTTTTTCTTTATGATAGAGAACACGACACTTGACAACTGCTTTCTAGTGTCATTTACCAACTTTTTAAAATTCAATATTAGTGTTTTTCTGAACCCATTGCTCTGTGAATTCCTCAATGTCAGGGACTTTGTAAAAATTTTTCTTTATGGTCCAACACCTTGTAGAGTGCCTAGCATATAGTAATTGCTCATGATTTTATTTGTTTATTTAATAAATGGGTACAAAGAATGAATGGAATAGGATGACACTGCCTGGAACCAGCAGGATTCCCAGGACACAGACCTTTCAGTGCTAAACCAAGAAATTCTCAGGCAAACAAGGATGAATTGGTCACTTCAGGAGTAAATGAATTAATGCATTTTCCAAAGGAGACTACAGTTGAAACACAAATGTGAAATGATGTTCCTAGGCCAGCCCACCAAAGCTTGGCAAACTCATAACTCTTGTTAAAATGTTTTTATACCTTGGAGTTGTTTGTTTGCCTGTTTGTTATTTTTCATTTGTTTGTTTTTGTTCTTTCTTTAAATGAAAACTTACTTGAGCACAGCACATATAAAACAGACAAACTGGACACTTATTGACGTGCAGGAGGTGGCCCCTGAAATTTTGTCCTTCTCTCTCCTACCCTCTCACCCTTTAGAGGACCCTAAAGCATCTCTGCAAAATCCTAGGGCATTACCTTGAAAGTCACTGATGTAGTAAATCATAGCCTCTGGGCCCCTTGAAGTCCTTGAAATCTGACCTTTTGGCTACCCTTAATCTGATATTCTACAGCCTGGAGCTTCCCTCTGGCATGAGTAGTAGTGTTATAGAACAGGGGACCTGGCCCTGAGTGACTCTACATAGGGCCAGCCTGTAGAGTATGGGTTCTTGACTTCATATAGGAAAGACTTCACATCACGAGTCCAGGTGACTATGAGGGTATGTTTATTAAAGCTGGGGACAGTGAAAGAAGGAAGGGCTCAGCAAAGAAGAAGCAACAGGAGATTTCAGGCTGAGCTGTCTTAGCTCACTGAGAAGCCAGAGAAAATGGGTCCTTGGGGACAGGGTCGGGGGATTAGCCTGGGATGAGCTGCTGCAGCCCATTGCTCCCCTGATTGCAAGTATTACGGGGACCCTCAGAGTTTAGAAGATGCCTGTCTGTAGGAAAAACGGGGAAAGAAGAGGGAAAAGGGAATGGAATGGGCTGTTCTCCAGAGAGCAAGAGCCCTGAGTCCATTGTCTTGAGGTTTTTATCTCTCATTTGCAGGTAGGAATTTTAGAAGAGATCTCAGGAGAGGGTTTCAGCAGAATATTTGTCAGCTTTTCCAGGCGTGCTCCTTCAGGGTCAAGGTCTCCACTGATTGGTCAGTACCAGGGCAGCAGGGTTGTTAGTCATGGCAGTTAGTCCTGGCTTTGCCCACCTGGTTTTGCTGCTTTTCTGGGTCTGGAGCTGAAGTAGGACTGAAGCTTAGATGTTATCCCTAAGGAGGTGACCTTTTGTATCTAGTTATAAATTGCTTGGCCATTTTATTCAGCTATTTGTCTCACTTTCCCTATTCCACTTGTCCTGGCTTACTGGCCTGTCTCAATAGGATCTGGGTAAGGCAGGTGGACAGCTCCAGGGCAACAGAGGGTCAGAGAGAGAAATTTATAGCAAAAGAAAAGGAGCTGCGCCAGATGTTAGAGGCTACTCTAGAAATAGAAACAGGGCCTTTTGTGTAAAGGAAGCAGTATCAGCACCAGAAGAGCTCAGGGGCCAGAGGAGTGAAGCAGAAGTAGCCATTTGTTTGCACCTCGTCTGCAAGTCAGGAACTGACTGACTTTATGAATATTGTATCATTCCTACTATTTAAGACAAAAAGTTCTTGTTATGTATTAAGATCCTTATACATGTGAATAATCACTGTCACAGTAATTTCACTTCTAATAATTTTCACTAAGGGGAAAGTCAGAAATGTGTAAAGACATACGAGATCTGTCCAGAAAAAGTCCAACCAGTGTTAATATAATGAGACTGGTTTGTGCCACATTGATGTAATCTGGCAGCCAAGGAGAGTGGACTGGAATGTGCATGTGTGAACAATGATTTCACTGTGCTAGTCAGTGGTGTCAGTTGATGTTGCTGAGTGAGCATGTGTACTGTGTAGTCATTGCATTCAAAATGACTGAGTGAGTAGAGCAACAAATCTGCATCAGATTTTGCATTAAGCTTGAACATTCCTCCATGGAAACTACTTGGATGACTCAGAAGGCCACAGCTAAGGACAACTGGAGATTGATCGCTTCATCATGACAATGCATCTGCTCATGAATCACATCTCGTGCAGAGTGTTTTTGGAAAACATCAAATCACTCAGGTGACTCAGCCCCATTATAGCTCAGATTTGGTGTCCTGTGGCTTCTGGCTTTTCCCAAAACTAAAAAGAAAGGGGAGAGACTTCAGACCATCAATGAGATTCAGGAAAATACAACAGGGCACTTGATAGTGATGGGGAGAATTGTGTGAGGCCCCAAGGTACCTACTTTAAAAGGGACTGAGGTTATCATTGTCCTGCATACAGTATTTCTTGTATCTTGTATCTTCTTCAATAAATATCTCTATTTTTCATATTACATGGCTGGTTACCTTCTGGGCAGACCTCATATACAAGGAAAAACAACAAATATACAGGGATATTCATTGCAGTTTTGTGATAGTAAAGTTCTCCGAGAGAGTGATACTTGATCTGAACCTTAGAGAGTGTCTAGAAATTAACCCGGTTTATTGGTCAGAAAACAGAAAGAGGAGAAGGTGTTCCAGCTATGGGAAACAGCATGTACCAAGGAACAGAGATGTGCTAGTATGGTACATTGGGGAATTATTAAAAAATGTGCATAATTAGAGCCAAGGATATACTGTGAATGGGGATCAGGGGACAAGGACATGGCTGGAAAGGAGGATAAGGTCAGAGGCAGGACAATATTTAATTCCTGTTACAAAAATCACAATAATTTTACTCTTTGAGAGAAAAACACATTCTTTAGGTTGGTACACATACACAGATGAGAAATCTAATCCCACTTGCAGGAAATTCAAACCAAGGGAAGTAGTAAACTACACTTGAGTTTAAATGTGACTTGAAACAATAAAATAAGGAAGATTAATGAGTCATGCTACTTTGATGTCAGATGTGATCATCTCTCTGTACTACAGATTGGTGAAAGTTCAAGAACTGGTTATCTTTATAAAAATATTACTCTTCCCTTCGCAAGGTCATCACAATGGTTCCAGAATTATTTCGGTAGTAAGTTTTGTGTCCCACGCAAAAAGTTATATTTTTAGCCAAGTTGATTGTAAAAAAAAGTTTTGCATATTGTTAATGGACTTACGCCTGTTTGCATAATAAAAATTGCTCCCCAGTTTACCATTATCACATTGACTTGGTCATTACCTGCTGTTGTTGCTACTTGCCTGTGTTTAAACCTCTCTTGCAATTCCCTGTTTATCTGTCCCCTATGTACACTTTTGTCAACTTCTACTGCCGAAGGAAGATTTTTGTTTCACCTTTTCCTACAACCTAATTGTTCTCTGACCACAAAGACCAAGACCAAAACAAAGTGCCACCATAATAATTCTGTTTATTGCATGAACGAACACTGGGTCAATGGCAGTACTTCCTCACAAGTGAAAGGTTATCAGACTCACCCGATAGGTAAATTGAAACAATTGCATCTTAAAAAGTCCTTTTATGATCCTCAAATATTTAAGAGTCTCATTAAATCTGAAGGAATAATTCAGAGTGAAAGAACAAGGGTCACAACTGGGAATCATAAGATTACAGAATTTTAGACTTGCACACTAGTGTGCAATTCAGAAGTTATCCAGCTTTTTACAAATGAAGCAGCTGAAGCCCTTAGGAAGATCACATGGTGACTGTGTGACTTTGGGCAATTAACTTATTTTCTCTTTGCCTTACTTTTCTTACCTATTAAATTGATCTTAGCAGTACCTATACCTCAGAAGGTAATTGTAAGTAATAAGTGCGATAATGCAATTGAAGAACTTATAGCAGTGCTTAGCCCAAATATATCATTCAATAAATGTTTGTTGTTATGAATATAGGGACAACAATGAGCAAGTGGTCCTGAATCTGCTGTTAATTTGCAAGAACTCGGAAAGTTCCTCAGTTTTACCAATCTGTGAAATGAGGTTGGACTAAGTTAGTGTTTTAAATGGTACTGTAGAGCTCTAGGGCTCCCCTGAAGGACCACAGAGAGCGGGTGGGAGACCAGCAGGCAGGCATCCAACACCCACCCACCTTCAAGCAAAGCTACTTAGCTTTCATTTTACTTCTTATATTTTTGTTTGAATAAAAGGGTTCTGCTAAAGAAAATATTAACAACAACATAACAAGATAGTCTTTAAGGTTCTTTCAGCTCAAGATTCTATAATTTCGGAATGATCATGCTGTGTTCCTCTGTTATTCTGGTTTCAAAATAAAGACAAGGGTTTAAAGTGTTAAGGAGTCCTGGCTGGTGTGGCCCAGTGGATTGAGTGCCAACCTGAGAACTGAAAGGTCTTTGGTTCGATTTCCAGTCAGGGCACAATCTGGGTTGCTGACCAAGTCCCCAGTTGGGGGTGTGTGAGAGGCAACATATCATCAACGTTTCTCTCCTTCTGTCTCCCTCTCTTCCCCTCTGTCTAAAAATAAAGAAATGAAATCTTTTAAAAGAAAACAATAAAATGCTAAGGATAAGATCAACTTATGACTATAGGCACAAAGCCAAGACAATTCTAGGTCTCTTGACAGTAAGGAAGAGAAATGATAATCTCTTGAAGTTAACAGGAAGGAGATATGATTAATGCTCAGTAATGGTGTCACCCTCATAGGGAAAAAAATCCTGCTTTTTTGCTTCTTTGTTTCCTCTTGGATTGTTTAAGGGGTGCATATTCTTTTGAACAGTGCTGAAGACTATCTACTCTATGATTATCACATTTATTACCCAATCCTTTCCTGGGAAATTGAAGATTCAAATCATCAAATTGAATTATAGTTGTTTTTTTAATGATTATGCTATTACAATTGTTCTAATTTTTCTCCCCTTTCCCCGCTCTGCACAGTACCCCTCTTTCCTTTAGCAATTCCCCACCTCAATTCATGTCCATGGGTTGTGCATAAAAGTTCTCTGGCTTCTCCATTTCCTATACTTTTCTTAACATACTCCTGTCTATATTGTACCTACCAATTATGCTTCTTAATCCCTGCACATTTTTCCCCATTATCCCCCTGCCTCTCCCCACTGATAACCCTCCAAATGATCTCCATCTCTAGGATTCTTTTCTTGTTCTAGTTGTTTGCTAGGTTTGTTTTTGTTTTTTAGATTCAGTTGTTGATAGTTATGAGTTTGTTGTCATTTTATCATTCATAGTTTTGATTTGCTTCTTTTCCTTAACTAAGTCCCTTTAACATTTCATATAATAAGGACTTGGTGATGATGAACTCCTTTAGTTTTACCTTGTCTGGGAAACACTTTATCAGCCCTTCCATTCTAAATGATAGTTTTGCTGAATAGAGTAATCTTGGATGTAGGTACTTGCTTTTCATCACTTTGAATACTTCTTGCCAGCCCCTTCTTGCCTGCAAAGTTTCTTTTGATAGTCTTCTGAGAACTCCTTTGTAGGTAAACTCTCTGCTTTTCTCTTGCTGCTTTTAAGATTTTCTCTTTGTTTTTAACCTCTAGCATCTTAGTTATGATATGTCTTGGTGTGGTCCTCTTTGAGTCCAACTTGTTTGGGACTCTCTGTGCTTCCTGGACTTGTATATGTATTTCCTTTGCCAAATTAGGGAAGTTTTCTTTCATTGTTTTTTCAACTAAGTTTTCAATTTCTTGCTCTTCCTCTTTTCCTTCTGGCATCCCTATGATTCGGATGTTGGCACTTTTGGAGATGTCCCAGTGTCTTCTTATTCTCTCATTTTTTCTTTTTTTAAGATTTTATTTATTTTTAGGCAGAGGGGAAGGGAAGGAGAAAGAGAGAGGGAAACATCAATGTGTGGTTGCCTCTCGCACACCCTTTAATGGGGACCTGGTCTGCAACCTAGGCATTTGCCCTGATCTGGGAATCAAACTGCAACCCTCTGATTCGCAGGCCAGTGCTCAACCCACTGAGCCACACCAGCCAGGGCCTCTACTCATTTTTTTAAATTCATGTTTCTTCATTTAGTTCTGGTTGATTTTTTAATTATTCCTTATGTTCCAAATCATTGATTTGAACTCTGGCTTCCTTCCCTTCATTGTTGGTTCCCTGTGTATTGTTCTTTATTTCACTTAGTGTAGATTTCATTTCTTCCCTTATGATTTTCCTGTATTCAATGAGTTCTCTCAGCACTTGTCACCAGTGTTTTCAACTCTGCATCTAATAAGTTGGCTATCTCTCTTTTGCCTTGTTCTTTTCCTGGGGTTTTATTCTGTTCTTTCATTTGGGCCATATTTCTTTTTTATTTTATTTTTATTTTTGTTTATTTTTGTGGCTTTCTTAGAGAAAAGTGTGCAAAGTATGGGCCATATTACCTTGTCTCCTTGATTTGGCAGCCTCCCTGTGTTTGTTTCTGTGCATTAGGTAGAGCTGCTTTGACTCCCTGTCTTAGCATACCTATGAAGTTGTATGGGGCAGAGCCGTAGGTATTCACCAAGGCCTGGCCACCTGCTTCATGGCTTTGTGGATCTGTATGTGTGAGAGGGGTTGGAGAGGGGCCAATGCCACTGCCTGACTCATAGAGGCTTGCTCAGGCACTCACCCTGATTCCAGTCACTTCACCCCCTTTCCATATGTGATTGATGCCTCTCTAGATACTGCCCCAGTGGTGTTTCCCAGAGTGAGTACATTTGTGTTCATTCTAGGACTGCGCGGGCCCAAGAGATCAGTAGTTTCTTCTATTGCCCCAACCCCCACTGGTTTTTACAGCCAGAAGTTATGAGGCTTTATATTACAGGCGCTAAAACCCTGGGCTTCGTGATCTGGCTTGGGACTGGGATTGCTTGCTCCCAAGGTACCCCTCTGATTTTATCCACCACACGTGAATGTGGGACCACCCATTCCAATGGGTGCCACCATCTTGCCTCCATACCACGTCCTCTCCACCACAGCTCTCCATTTCTGCCCCTCCTCCCCATCTAAATGAATATGGCTTCTTTAATTTCTTGGTTGTTGGACTTCCATACAGTTTGATTTTCTGGCAGTTCTGGGTGGTTTTTGTTTTGAGGTTAGTTGTGATCCTTCTTATGGTTGTGCAAGGAGGCAAAGTGTGTCTACCTAGGTCTCCATTTTTACCAGAAGTCTGAATTATAGTTTATTGAGAAAGAGGACCTTAAGGAGAAATTTCATTATCACTTCTACTCAGATTTATTTTTTTAAATAAAAATTTTAGAGTAGTTATTGCTGTATTATTCAGACATCTAGATGAGGTTTGTTCATTTCAGATGCAACTCTTTGATATAGTTCTAATTTTCAGTGAACACATCCAGTTTCAAAGCTCTAATCAAAACAGAGGTTTTAGTTATGTCAAAATATTAAATAGTAAATTTTTAGCACACAGTAAGCTTATGGCATATATTTTCTACTGGGTGAAGTTATTATGGTAGTCTTGTTTTCCGTGAATTTCACACTTTCTTGGGATAAAATTTTTTAGATTTGGAAGTACTATATCAGATTCCAGCATATAAATATCAAACTGTTCTTTCTAGCTTGCCCTTTCAAGTGTCTCTGAACTAATGTTTACATTATATGAAATAGTTTAAGGACATTGACTTTCATAAGACAAAAAATGTAACCCTAAGATGTATGCAGCATTCTACCACGTAATTTTAAGTCTCTCATAGAACACACCTAATTTGAACTGTTACAAGGTGTTGCAGTCAACATAACAGATGTAAATGTAAATGAAATAACATGCTTCTTGCTGTATTTTCATGAAGACTTTATTAAAGCCTAAATTTCATACTAATTATTCTTTTTTAAATTTTATTTTTCAGTATAAGTTTACACTCAATATTATATTGTATTAGTTTCAGGTGTACAGAGTAGTGGTTAGAGAATCATATACTTTACTAAGCATTCTCCCCAATATTTCAACTACCCACCTGGCACTATACATAGTTATTACAATATTATTGACCATGTGCCCTATGTTGTACTTTATATGCCCATGACTATTTTGTGTCTACCAATTTGTACTTCTTAATTTCTTCACTTTTTTTTCACCCCAACCTCCTTACCTCCCTCCCCTCTGGCAACCATCAGTCTGATTTCTGTATCTATGAGTTCTGTTTTTTTTTTTTTTTTTTTTAAAGAGAGAGGGGAAGGGAGGGAGAAAAAGAGGGAGAGAAACATCAATAGAAATAATGGTTGCCTCTTACATGCCCCCAAACAGGAACCTGGCCCACAACCCAGGTATGTACCCCGACCAGGAATCAAACAGGTGATCTTTGGGTTTGCAGGCCAACACTCAATCTACTGAGCCACACTAACCAGGGCGTAATTTTGTTTGATTATTTATTTTGCTCTTTAGATTCCACATATAAGTGAAATCATATGGTATTTGTCTTCTCTGTCTGTCATATTTCACTTAGCATGGTACCCTTTAGGTCCATACATGCTGACACAAATGTTAAGATTTAATTCTTTTTTATGCCCTAGTAATATTTTATTATATATATGTACCACAGATTATTTATCCACGTCTATTGATGGACACTTGGGTTGCTTCCAATCTTGGCTATTGTAAATAACACTGCAATAAACATAGAGGTGCACATATTCTTTCTAATTAGTGTTTTGGGTTTCTTCAGATACCCAGAAGTGAAATCACTGGGTCATGAAGCAGTTTCATTTTCAATTTTTTGAGGAACCTTCACACTGTTTTCCATAGTGGCTGAACCAATCTGTATTCTCACCAACAGTACAGGAGGGTTCCTTTTTTTTAACATCCTTGTCAACACTTGTTGTTTATGTTTTTTTTTTTAAGATTTTATTTATTTATTTTTAGAGAGGGGAAGGGAGGGAGAAGGAGAGAGAGAGAAACATTAATGTGTGGTTGCCTCTCATGTGGTCCCCACTGGGGACCTGGCCTGCAACCCAGGCATGTGCCCTGACTGGGAATCGAACCTGCGATGCTTTGGTTTGCAGCCCGTGCTCAATCCACTGAGCTACGCCAGCCAGGGCTGTTGTTTATGTTTTTATTGATGATAGCCATTCTGACAGGTGTGAGGTGATATCTAATTCTAGTTTTAATTTGCATCTCTCTGAAACATTGAGCATTTTTCATATGTCTGATGGCCATAAGTATGTCCTCTTTGGATAATCATGCTTACATATGCTGATTTTTTCAATATGGTGGAAAGTAGGGTATATACAATGAAAAGGAAATCTTTTGCCTAGTCATGACCCTTGTCTCTCAGTTCCCTTCCTGAGATGACTCCTAGTCCCAGTTATTTTATTTGTCCCTTCATATATATATAATATACACTTATATATAAATGCATTTTATGATATAAGAAAGCAAAGCTTAAATATACATTTTTTATTTAATCCTAACAATCCTGTAAGGTAGGCAAAAAATGTTTCCTCCTTGATCACAGAAGCGAAAATGGAGGCTGAGAGAAGTGAATCAATCATTATAACCATTCTACAACTAATACGTTGATCACACCATCAGTTATGTCTTTATTAAGCACTTCTTTCATCCAGGCATTGGGCTGAGAGGTAGAGGCAGAACTTCAAGTACAAATGCATTATACCTCAATGGTGTTTCTATTATGTAGAGTGACTCTTGAATGCTTCAGTTTAAAAGACATAGTGTTTTAAAATTTGGGGAGGCTTCCTTATAATCTAAACATACATGTTTAATAGAGAAATCTTAATTCATACAGTATAATATACCCAACATCATTCTGCAACAGCTGAGGACAGTATAAAAATGTCTGCTTCTCTAACTAATGTATTTGCCTGCTTAGGCAACTAAGTTTTGTTTTAAAGATCTCTTAGGAAACCCCAACTGTTACAAGGAAGTGTTGCTTTTGGTTAAATGTTTATGCTGCTAATGTATTCCACCCTCAAGTGATCTTAGTGACTAATAGAACTGGCACTAGTTGTCACTTACCAGATGTGAGTTTCACTTACCAGCCTGTTTTTTGTGCCTTCTGCTAACTTGCAGTAATAGACAAAACTAGACTGAAGAACTTCTTAAAATAAACAAAAATAGGCAATGATGCAGTTGCTCTTTAATTTTTAAATTGGCCCAGCCCAGTGGCCTCACCTAAAAGTCATATGATCAGCCAGTCAGTCTTATGTTCCCTAGCACTTAGGGAGCCCTCCCCTGCTGCCCATAGTGACTCACAGGACAGCTTCAGATAACGGGAAGGCCAGAGGTCCATGTGACAAGCCATGTGCCCTCCCCAGAGCAAGCAAAGCAGGTGCGGCTTCTCTCTGCCCCCTTTATGTCACCATTCAGGGATTTTGTTTTTTCCTTCTCAAACTACTCTGAATTTTATTTTAACCTAATTTCATCTGTGCCAAAAATGCTGTCGGAAGGGCCTGCTGAGATTTTGTCTGGGCCTGCCTCCCTGAAGAAGGCCAACAGTTTATTTGCACCCTAAGGATGGAAAAAATGTTTCTGTGCTTCAGAGATTACTGAACACACTCTTTACAAAATGAATCAATTTCTTCCAGCAGGGATAATTTTCTCTAGTTGGGAAAGTAAAGCCATCAATATTCAGTAGCCAACCTCTAGATTTCAAGAGACCACACATTTTCAAGGTTTCTTCTAGTTTTTCTTTTCCAGGCTTAAGTCATTTTTTCCCCCAAGTGTGGCCTAAGGACCACCTACATTAGAATCATAAAGGTTAAGGAATCATCACCCCTGGAGAAGGGCCCAGTAAATCTGTGATTTTAACAAGCACTACAACTCATTTTTATATACAAAATTAACTCAGCTAACTCAGAGTTCACAAGCCTTCATTGCTAACACCGAGGGAGACAGTCCTAGGGAAGAGGAATGTTGTTAATGCCTCCCCTTGTTCCCACCTCTCTATGCCCTCCTTGTCCAACCCCTCAAACAGTGCCATTTCTGGAAGGGCAGATAAAGTGCTTCTCAGATAAGGTCAAATTAAAGGACTTCATCATCACCAAGCCCTTATTTTATGAAATGTTAAAGGGACTTATCTAAGAAAAAGAAGATAAAAAACATGTATAGTAAAATGACTGCAAACTCACAATTATTAACAAGCACACCTAAAACAAAAACAAAAACAAACTAAGCAAACAACTAGAACAGGAACAGAACCACAGAAATGGAGGGCACATGGAGGGTTAGCAACAGGGGAGTGGGAGGAGGAGAGAGAGGGGAAAGGTACGAAGAATAAGTAGCGTGGATGGTAGGTAGAAAATAGACAGGGGGAGGGCAAGAATAGTATGGTAAATGTAGAAGCTAAAGAACTTAATGACACATGGACCTGAACTAAAGGGGGGGAATGTGGGTGGGAGAGGGTGTGCAGGGTGGAGGGGAATGAAGAGGGGGTAATGGGACAACTGTAATAGCATAATCAATAAAATATATATTTTTAAAAAGTGCCATTTCTGAAGCTCTTGCATTGTCACTGTAGAAGGAAATAGAGGAAAGACTAGGAGCTAAGGAAAGAGCAATGTCCTCTGTTGATTGCGCTGGTGTGGGACTGATCCCTGGCCCATGCCAGGAAAGTGAGAAGTCAGACTCCAAAGGTGGGCCACACAGAAAAAGAAGAAGACAGGCCGGCAATTGGTACAACAGATGCTTCATTAATGTTGTTGTGCCCACTTTTGACCAGAAGAAGGGCTCCAATGCCAACTCCTACAGAAGAAGGACCATCATGTAATGTGCCCTTGGCTTTCTCTAAAAATGCCACTTAGCCCAGTTTAAAAAAAAAAAGATTTCACAAATGCCTTAAAAATAGGCATTTCTAAAAGGACTGATTTTTAGAAAGCAATAGACCAGAATGTTTAATCATTCACAAGTCTTGTTAAAAATGCAAATGCCCCTCTCCACTCTAATTCAGTAGGTATAGTGTGGGGTCTGGGAACCTACATTTGTTAAGGCAGTTAAAGTGACTCTAATGAAGACTGATCTGGGGGCACACAGGACATCATTTGTTTAATATGCTGGAACCTGGAGCAAATGATAGATTGGGAGAAAGTACTTGCAATGTCTACAACTAATGGATTTAATAGCTAGTACAGCATTTTTCAAAGTGTAATCGCTGGACCCATGGAGTCTCCAAGAATTCTCAGGGGGTCTGCAAAATAAAAAATATTTTTATAATAACACAAAAATTTTATTTGCCTTTTTTAATGTGTGACTTTGCACTCATTGTTCAAAATCAATATTGGGTAAAATTGATAGGCTGTGTACTTAGCGGAATAGGGGTGAAATAGAAAACATAGGAAGAATAACCTAAGGGGAAGGAAAGACTGATTCTGGATGTACTGATTTTGAGGTGCCTATGGGACATCCAGATGGAATTAGCATGTAGACATTAATGGATCTGGAGCTCAGCAGAGTGATCTAAACTAGACATACACACAATCAATCTTACTTAAGCAAGGTGGGTAGGAATTATGCTTCTCTTTGCATATGCCCAAATTCTCCAGGCTAGGTTAAATATCCCCCAAATTCTCTTTTTGCTCATGGATACACTTACCCATCTGTGTGACTTTAGGCAAGTTAAAAAAAAAAGAAAAGAAAAAAGCCCTCTTTATTTCTCAATTTTCTTACCTATAAAATTAGGATAAAGGAAAAATCCTTTATTATAGGATTGCTGTGACAACTAAAGGACTTAATGTGTGTGAAGTGCTAAGAATATAGCAATTGCTCAGTAAACGTTAACTATGTTTTGTAATTATGGCACCTGTACTTCTCTTTGTAGCACTATCACAATTGTTAGCATATAATTACCAAGTTATGCTCCCTGAGTATTTGGGTTGGGATCCCTGCAGTATCCCTAGCACTAGTACATAATAATAGAGGCTAAATAAAAACTTATTCAATGAATTAATCAATATGTGTAGGGAACCACTTCTTGAGACGTGGAAATGTAGCCCAGCACCCACGTGGAAAACCAGTGGGGGGCATGGCGGCACACAGGATCACACCCATGAAGAAGTTCTCCTGTGGGAAATCAGGACTGCTATGTACCTTGGCCGCTTTGAGTCTTGTTTTTTTGCTAAAAACTCCCTCACCCTGAATTGAGACAAGCAAGTGCTTACTGTAACTTCCTAAAATCCATGTTAACCTTCCAAGGATGAGTGTAACTGGTTCAACCACTTTTGCCTTTTCATTTGCAGATATCCCTCTTCTGTGATGTGATTAGCAGCATTGGCTCCTTTGTTTTCTGTAAAAGGTAACCACCTAAAGCAAACCTGTGCATAGTAAATGAGGACCATCATGTAATGTGCCGAGAAACCCAATAAAGGCCAGTCACGGCAAGGGCCAAGGCTTTTGCTCCCCTTCAGAGGAAAGCCATGCTGTCCCTTTTCCTCCACCAGACTCGGTAGTCTGTGTGAATATTTCATTTCATCCATAATGACACGGACACTGCAGGCTGGTGTCTGCATCAAATATGTTTCCCAGATGTGTGATTGTACTGTAGTAAAGTCCTTGCTGTCTTTCTTTAAGTTGCCCTTGATTTAACCCAGATCAACAGGTTGAAGTGAGGTCACTGTGACTTCTTTGCTTTGTGCAGTATTGTGTTCCTAACAATCTCTCTGATTGTGCATGTACACAAGGGGTCAATAGCAGCTTAGGGATTGGTTTATTAAATGATGTAGATTGATCCTCATCTCCTGCCCTAACTTTGCCTGTTCAGATACAAAGCAAAGAGAAAAATGAGGGAAAAAACTCTTAGGTTACAGAGATCAAATCTTTACTTGGATTTTTTGAAACATAACCTGGCATCCATAGGAACTTGGCTGTTTGTTCGTAAATGGTCTGAAAAATCAAAAGCCTGGTGGTCAGTAACCAACTACTTCAGTACCTCAAATATTACAGACAACATTAAATTCTATACATGCCCCATTTTGTGAATTAATAGGTGTTAGTATAATCAAAAGTGTTTTGTCTTTCTTATCTTGGGCTTTGCAAATGGATGGGTAAATATTCACTATTCTTTTTGTTGTACCAAAATCATACTGTATCAGAGCACCAATAATTCACTAGCTATGTAACTTTGGATAAATCATTTCTATCTGAAAGTAAATTTCCTTATTGATAAAATGAATTACTTGGATTCTGGTCTAAGTTCTCTTCCAATTCTGACATCTTTTATCCCCTGTATCATTCAGTGCACCAGAACAAACAAATTAATTTTTGCTCAGTTTTCCCCGTCTGCTCACAAGGAAAAGTTGTTGCTTTTCCATAAATCTGGAGGTAAGTTTTTTAAATTGTGCTTATGTGACTCCAAGGGACTTTTCCTTGAAAATAAAATACTAAAAGGATAGACTTTTTTCTATTTGGCCATTAGGTGTCGCTAAACATCCAGGAAGTATAAGAAACCAGGCACATATTACAAAATTCTGGGTGGTCCTCCAGCCCCTGCCATTCCCACTGTCTGAATCTATGGTTCGCTTGGTCCTGTATTGGTATTTGTGTATCAGTGTCTTGCCGTTTGTGGCCAAAAATTCCCTCACCCACCAGAAAATGTGTTTTCTTAATGTCTTCATTTTGCAATTTTAGTCAATATATAGTTATTGAGCATTTGACATACTACATACCAGGATCAAGGTACTCCACAGTAGATTTCCCATTCATCCTTTAAGACCTAGCTCAAATGCACTTCCTCTGTGGAGTTTTATCTCACCTTCCTTCCAAACCCAGAGCATTGTTGAAAATTTTTTGTCACAATACCTTTGTATTGTTTACATATTTGCAAATCTCCCCAAATTCTGGAAAAGATCTGGATTTCTGTCATAATAAGGGAAATGCACACTAAAACTATAAAGAGAAGTCATTTTCACTTAGTCATTTGGCAAAAATTTTATGTTTGGTTAGGGTAATAGGAATTCTCATCCACTCTTGGGAATATACACTAGTTTATGCTTTCTGGAAAATAATTTGGCAATACCTATCAGAATTTTAAACAACAATTTTTCTTCTAGACATTTAAAAAAAGTTATATAGTACTTTCACACACAGACAAATACCTGTGTAAAGAGATATTCACTGCAGAATTATTTGTGGTAAAAAAAAAAAAAGATTAGACGTGACCTAAAAGACTGGTTAAATTGCAAATCTTACAGTGAATCACCAGAAGTTGTAACAGTCAACATTTATTGAGCACCTTATAATAGAGTTTCTCACCCTGACTCGTGTGGCTCAGTGGATTGAGTGCTGGCCTGCAAACCAAAGGGTCACTGGTTCAATTCCCTTTCAGCGCTCATGCCTGGGTTATGAGCTGGTCCCCATTTGGGGGCATGTGAGAGGCAACCTCCCTCCCCATCCCTCTTCCTCTCTTTCTGTCAAAAAAAAAAAAAAAAAGGAAGGGAGTTTCTCATATACTGTTCATAAAAGCCCTAGGAAGTAGGTAATTACATTACAGATGAAACTGAGGCAGAGAGAAGTTAAATAATTTGTCCAAAGTGTTTGAAAGAACTAATATTTAAATATTCACCATATGTATCTGGATTCATAATGGCCTGGTAACAATGGCTGCATGTGGCTGCATCTGGCAGGAGAATTGGGACTGATGGTCAAGGGTAGAAGGAAAAGTTTCTTCCCATTCTATTCCAGTGGTTCTCAGCCTTAGCTGCATATTAGAATTACATGAAAAACTTCAAAATAATACTTTTGCCTGGGTTCACTTTGGGGATGAATTAAATGAGAATCTCTGAGAGAAGGGACCAGGCACTGGACTGGCTTTTTCAAAGTTTCCCAGGTGATTCAAATGTGAAGTTAGCATTAAGAACCACTTTCTATACCTTCTTGTACCACTTGAGAAAAAATTTTTTTAACAATAGCAAATGTTACTTTAAAAAGAATCTCAAGGCCTGACCAGCATGGCTCAGTTGGTTGGACATTGTTCCTCGAAGAGGAAGGTAGCTGGTTCAATTCCTGGTCAGGGCACATGCCTGGGTTGCAGGTTCAGTCCCTGTTGGGGTGCATAGGAGAGAAAACTGGTAGATGTTTCTCTTACATTGATATTTCTCTCTCTTTCATTTTCCCTCCCTTTCTTGCTCTCTAAAAGTAAATAAATAAGAATCTGACAAAGGAGCGTTGTGTCTATGACACAGATCTCTGGAGAACATAGTTTCCTTGTTGACAAGTTTCTTTATTGTGCTAAAAATTATCTCACTAAAAGTTGCTGTATTAGACTGATTAATTTAGCAAAATCCAAAAAGTTAGGTTTTTACCCCAAATCCTTAATACATACACTCCAATTGACATATTACCCATGACCCAATAAGATCTTTGAGTTCTTTCTATTTCCTATAATAATATAAAAAGTTTTCTGACCTATATGCCCTTAATATAATAAAAAAAAATTGTCAGCTATATCTGTTTCTTGTTAAAATAGTGGCCAACAAAATTACTTAAATATCTTATTTTTTGTGTTCCTGGCATCTTCATCCCCCCCTTCATTATATCACTGCCACACAAAAGCATCTTTGTGTGCTCATAGTACAAAAGAGCTCTAAATCTAAGAGAAGTTAACAATTTACACATAAAGCACATTCAGAAATGAGTTAAGTTCATCAGGCACAATTCTGTCCTCTCTTTTATTGACATATAATGGCTAGAGATGGGCTTTCCAGAAAACTCCAGTGAAGGTTTTACTACGTGTGAAGAAGTAGGACACACACCATGAAACCCAGAGGAAAAGTTCACACGGGTCAATGATTTACAGGTCCTAGGTTTATGAACTGATAAAACTTGGATGAGGAAGAAGAACAGTAGCATGAATGTATTTTTTTTGCACACTTGAGCAGGGGAAAGGGAACATTGGCCTGAGGGAGGAGGGATGGTGCTAAGTATGACAGCTGGCAGGTGGGTGATCAAAGGTCCACTTACACCATCCCACAGAAGGTGTCCTTTTGATCATTAAATTGGCATCTTCTAAGGTATCTCTTTCTCCCCTTTGAAAAAAAGGAAAATGTCCTGGTATTCACCACTTCCAACCCTCTTCTTTCTTCAGAATGCTGCTGTTTATGCTTGGGACATTTTTCAAAATCATTTCGTTGGTTGTGCATTTTACAACCTGCACAGGGAAACGGAGACACACGTGAACACTTTCCTACGGAGTGTTCCAGCCTAACACCTATTTCTCTGCAGGACCTTGAGTGTAACCATGGTTTCACGGTGAACTTTGGTTTTATCAGATGAAGACTGAATTTCAACATTGAAGTTTTATTTGGCCATAAGTGGATTGCTTAATATTTGTTCTAATTTTTGCAGGTTAAAAAAGCCCTTCAGCAAAAGGCTCTCATTTGCCTCTCACATGGTTGATTCCAGAAAATGAGAAACACAGTAACATCTTGAATATTCCTCACTCCCTCAACATTGGACCTAAAATAATAGTGGACTAAAATAAAAATAGAATTATTTAAAAAACCCTGAGATGCTAATTTAACAGGGAACATGCAACTAATTTATTTTATGTCACCAAAGCAGCTAAACATTTATTTAATAAAGTTATTTAATACCTGGCCCCTTGTTTAATTTTCCTCCTGATTTATGGTTAATATATTTTGGTACTACGTATCCTATGTGCAGGCACTTTGTACTTCACCTCATTTAAGCTTCCCTCTGGCTTCCCACTAGTATCCCTTCCTCCTGACCTTTTTCTTTTGTAGCTCACACTTTGCCTCTGACTCCTACTCTTTTCCTCCATTATTTACTCTGCTCCCATTATTTTTCTCTCAGCTTCATCACTCTGTCCTTGGAAAATCTTTTAAAATTTTTCTTCTGTGATCCCCTGCCTCCACCTTTTTTTTTCTATCCCTGCCTTTGAAACCGGAAAAACCGGCATTCGTGCTGCCTGTCACCTACCAGACCCATTAAGTAGAGACGGGGATTGAATCTTTATAGGAGCTTCATTCAGATGATCAGGGACCTGAGAAGATGGGGGTTTGTACCCTAACAGACTGTCTTGTATTCCATTTTAAACTTACCCTTTTTATAAACAGACGAAAAGTATAAGTAAGGGGTTTGGAATTCAGGGAAAAAATAATAAGATAAAAAGTTGCAACATTCTTTCATCTGTGTCCTGGGTGGTGGGCATCTCACCCTGGAGCACAATGGCTCAGACACCATCCTCATGGTGTGCAGCCCTCCTGAGGCACAAGGGTGGAACTGCTATGGTCTCCTGGAGTCAGGGTGGGTCATACCTTCAGTTCCTGAAACAATAACTTTTTACATACATTGATTACTAAGCTTATTAGCTATTACCTGAAACTAAAATTTTTCTAACATTTGAGTCCCCCATCACCTTCTGTGTGTGTTGACCAATGTGAGGAAAATCTAGAGGAAAATCACAAAATATTTTCTTAAAATACTGTTAGACTCTGGTTGCCATTGAAGGGGACCAAACTTTTGTCACCCTGAAGCTGCCTTCTGGGATTTTGATTTTAAGTGATTCTTAAGAAACAAAAGAAGGAACTTTTGACCCTCCTCCTTCCTGCCTAAGAGATTCAGATGGACAGGCCTATTCCAAGAAGAAAATTTTAGGATGTTGCCTTGATTTGAATTAAGTATGGTAAATAGGAGGGCTACAGGTAGGGAGGGGCCCATTAGCTCAATTCCCCGTGTCCCACTGTTTCTGAGTTGCTTAGCAAGAATTTTCCTGCCATGTGTGTTCTGTTCTTCCTCAACTACCTGTTGCCAACATAAGAGACATCCAAATCTGTAGGGAATTTTTTGTGAGTTTATTTGAGCCAAACCAAGGACAATTGCTGGGAAGCAAAATCTTAATGGATTCAGAAACACCCCGGAAAACGGTAGTGTAGCACCTTATTTTATATATTACAATCAAAGGAAGAGACATAAGGGGGTTACATGAAAATCTATTGGTGATCATTTAGGGAGGCAAGAGAAAGCAAAGTGGGGAATCCACTGGGATTTGACAAAAAGTAAAATGATAACACATACTTCTTTTACAAAGTGGGTAAGGGATAGTTAACAGTCAACAATTAACAAGATAACAACAACTGTGAGGGGATTTGTGGTCTCAGCTCTGGTGCTTATGCCCAAGGGTTTCAGAAAAGGGGAAGTTACCTTGACATTCCAAAGGTATGTTATCATAGATGCGAAAAGACAAGAGATAGGCTCAGTTAGGGTAGAGATTGACCTTTACAAGGGAAAAATACTGGCCTAGGACCTGATGACACAGCATGACCTGCTTTTAGTTAATAAATTTTAATTTCAGGCCATCCTTTGTGGTTACTTCAGGTCTCTGAGTTTGTAAGGCTGCCCCACAGGCCTCCCCTGAGCTTGTCAGGTTAATATGTGGCCCCTGTTCTTCCACACTGTAAATCACCCATTCTCACTTCAGAAGTTTAATACCCCTTCTCCCTGTTTTTTTCTTTTGTCCAAAATGTTATATATATCCAATGTTGCCTCATTGTCTTTGGAAATTTTCATGCATCATGTTTTCCCATGCACATGTATTAAAATTTTATTTTCTCCTGTTAATGATTATTAGCCCTTCTAGAAGAAATTTGAAGGTGAGAAAAAAGCATTAATTACTTTGCTCATTTTTTTTCATCATTTAAAATGTTTTAGCTATTCTAGTGGGTGTGTGGTGGTATCTTATTTGGTTTTAGGATGCATTTCCTGCATCACTAATGATTTAGATTTTCTTTTATGTTGCTGGCCACTCATTTTCTTTTGTGAGATGTCTATTCAGATCTTTTGCCAATTTTTAAAAATGAGTTGTTTGTCTTTTTATTATTGTGGGAATTCTATATACATCAAGGATACCAGAGCTTTATCATATATGTCAATGTAAGAAACATCCAAACCTGTAAGAATTTTTATGAGTTTATTTGAGCCAAGGTGATGACAATTGCCAGGAAGCAAAATCTCAAACAATTGAGAAAATGCTCCTGAAAATGCCAGTTTTATCACTAATTTTATACATCAGAATCAAAGAGGAACACATAAGGGGGTTACATGAAATTCATTGGTGATAGATATCGAAGGCAGGAGAAAGCACATGGAGTTGGGAGGGTGAATCTCTAGGACTGGATAAAAAGTAAAATGAATAGACAGGTACTTACTTCTTTTACGTAGGAGGGTATAGGATAGGTAAGAGTTAAAAATTAAAACAATATTAACAATGAGGGGTTCTATGGTTTCTTGCTTGGTGGGAGATTGTGCCTTGAGGGATCTGTAAAAAGGAAATTACCCTGACATTCCAAAGATATGTTATCACAGATTCAAAAAGACAATAGACAGCCTCAGTTAAGGTAACAATTGACCTTTGTCAAGAAAGATATCATCCTAGAACCTGACTACCTACTATGACTTGCTTTTAGCTAGAAAGTTTTTTTAAATTGATTTTAGAGAGAGAGGAAGGAAGAGAGAGAAAGAGAGAAGTATTAATTTTCTGTTCTGTTACTGTGCAGTCACTTGGGGTTCTGCTGCTTGCCACCAATAAACTCCAGAGGCAGAGGTTTGGTGGAAAAGGAAGGGGCTGTTTATTTAAAACCTATACAATTTTGGGCCCTTCTCCTTTGAGAGATTGGCCACCTTTCCTCCTCAAGCAGATCGTGTCTTGGTAGACTTATTCTCATCCGTGAAGGGTGGGGTCTCTTCAGGCAGAGCACCTCCGCAGTAGAGGTGTGAGAAGCTTAGAAATAAAGGTCTCTTTTGAATAAATAAATAAATAAACAAACAAATAAATAAATGCTATACAATTTTGAAAGAGTAATGGGCTTCTGCCTCAAAGCTTATTTCCTTTAAAACACCCAAAAGAAAATAACCCCTCCACACCTGGCCAGCTCAGTTCAAGGATGCACCTGGAACCCCTTCCCTCATTTAAAAATATTGTCCTTTGTGATATGCAGGTGGCTGCAGCATGATTATCCAGGTGGCTTGGCAGGTTCTTGGTCACAGTTCGACTTCACACACCTCTCAGGAATCTGTGTGCACCTGGCCGGGCAGGACCATGCAGCACAGCACGCTGCCTTGGCTTTCTGTGTGGGAGGGATGCGGTGTGGCTTAGAGCCTGGCCACAGGATCTCCAGGGCCTGCTGATCTGGGAAATCTGGCCACTGACCCCCTGGACCCAGGCCACAAGGGGAAGGAAAGAAAAAGGACTGCATTTCTGCACACTCTCCACTTTTAAAGTCCCATCCCAAAATCCCATGCAAGGCAGGAAATTTCAGCCTGTCCATCAATTCTGGCTTATATCCAACACACTCGTCAGCCCACAGAGCATCATTGCGTGGGGTGGGGAATCACCTTATGACATGCATAGTGTGACATTTTCAGCCACCACAGCCTGCGCAGACTCTGCGCAAGCAGTGTTCCAAGGTAACACCTGTGTTGATTGTGCACTGTGGTCTGGGGAAATGGAAGCAGGAGGTGCTGAGCTGCTCTGTTGCTAGAGTTACACTAGCTTGTTCACTGTCACTTCTGGCAGGCTCCTCTGATGGCTCCTCCCTTCTTGGGGGTGAGGGGAGAAGCCACTCCTGTTAGATCAGGGTGCCCCTGTATTGGGATCTCCCCTGCTCCCCAGTGATTTGGTCAGACCCCTCTGTTACAGTTCCACTTATTTATGCATTCAAACCCACATCTTTGTTGTATCAGGGTGATACTCTAACCAATTGAGTTACCCAGCCAGAGCTAGCTAGAAAGTTTTAATTCCAGGTCATCTTGTGTGGTTGCTTTAGGTCTTGAGTTTGTAAGGCAACCATGCAGGTCTCCCCCAAGCTTGTCAGGTTTAGTATGTGGCCCCTTTTTTGTCCACATATATATGCTTTGTTAATATATCTTACCTGTGCTTGGATTGCTTCTTCATTTCCTTAAGGGTGACATTTGATGATCAGAAGTTTTTAATTTTGATTAAGTCTATTTTATCAGTTTTTCTTTTGTAGTCATTGTGTCTTATCTAAGAAACCTTTGCCTAATCCCAAATCATCCAGATATTTTTGTTGGGGACCACTTTGTATGATATTGGAGACTATAGCTCCATGCAAGCTAGACCTCGAAAGAGGCCTCTAAGATTTGACTGGAAAACTGGGAATGCAGGAATCAGGCATGACCCTTGCTAGGGCTGAGAGGTGTACAAGCATTTCAGCAAGGCCCCAGGAACCCCTCACAGCCACACCAAACCCTACATGCAATCCAAGGGCAGAAGTTCAAGTGCACAATATGCCAGTGGGCCAGGTGTAACTACAAAAACTAATCCCAGATCCTACCTTGTTATTAAAAAAATTTTTGGATGTTGAAAAAAAAATGTTTTTGGCTTGAATTCTCATTTTTTGAGATATATATTTCAGTCTCCTAGGTTGGCATGCTTGTGGAATAGCAAGGAGTCCACTGTGTTTCAAAGGCAGTAAGGAGGAGAGAAATAGGAGTTGAGATTAAAAAGAAAGCAGTAGGGTCCTAGGGGGTAATCTCAGTTGGTTAGAGCATCCTCTTGATATACTAAGGTTATGGGTTCAATCCCCCAGTTAGTGTACATACAGGAATCACCCAGTGAATGCATGGATGGGGGGAAACAATAAATCAATGTTTCTCTCTCAGTTGTCTCTTCCTTCTTCTCTATCTCTTTCTCTAAAATTAATAAATAAATTTTAAACTGATAAGAACAGATACTACACTTATCTTAGCCAAAAGGCCGAGAAGTGATCTAAAATTAATAAATAAATTTTTTAAAAGATGCAATAGGGCCAGATCATGCCAGATCTTGGCTTTGGATTTTACTCTGAGTGAGTTGAGCCAGTTTTGAAGAGGATTACATTAATGCTGTGTTGAGGTTAAAAAAGAAGATGTAGTCTCTGGCTGGTGTAGCTCAGTGGACTAAGCACCAGCCTGAGGATTGAAAGGTTGCAGGTTTGATTCCCAGTCTGGGCACATGCCTGGGCTGTGGGCCAGGTCCCCAATTGGGGGCATGCAAGAAGCAACCAATCAATTTTTCCCCCCCTCTCTTTCTCTACCCCCTCTAAAAATAAGTAAATAAAATATTTTTTATAAAAGGGGGTGTAGCGGAAGGGGTTCCTTAAGAGACTAGCTAAGAGATTATTGTAGAAGGATAGGCAATAGAGGATAATGCTTGGAACAAGTGCTATGGGAAGAAGAGATAAGAAGGGTTTCTGGGTTCTGGGTATTTGAATATTTTGAAGATAATGCCAGCAGATTTTGTTAACAGTTTATAAGTGTGGGGTCTGATAGAAACGGAGGATTCAGGGATGACACCAAGATTTTTGACTGAAATTGTTAGAAGAAAGTAGTTACTGAGTGGGGGCTGTGTGTGTATATATGTATCTGTGAGCTCTATACCAGCATAGTCAGTATCTTCTGTTTCTTTGCTTCCTCACAATAGTGCCTTTATGATCGAAATTCTGACAAATCTAATAATGTTAACATCTAACAAGTATCTAGTATTTATATGTCAGGTATGGTACAACTAATGTACATGTAAATTTATTCCTTTACAGTAAATTTTAATCATTTAAAACCTAGCTGATAGGTCCCATTGTTGCTCCCACGTGCATAAGGGACACTGAGCCCTATAGAAGTTAGATAACTTGTTCAGGTTTACATAGCTAGTAAAAAGGAAAGCTGGAATTTTTTTTTCTTAAGTTTTCTCCAGATGTATGGCTCTTTACTTTTAGAATGGTTGCCTTAATTTTTGAACAGGTAAAAGAGTCATGTAGTTTAAAATTGAAAAATCTTGATGTTTTTTTCAACCTTTTATTGCTCAATCATCCACTTCCCCTCCCCAGGGAATCAGTCTTATTAGTTTCTTTGATATGCTTATGGAGATATTTTACTTTCTAAACAAGCAGATACAAAATAGAAAATATCCCCCCACCTTTTTTTTTTCCACAAAGGGCAACATACTTTATATACTGCTCTGTAACTTGTTTTTCTACTTGGATAGCTTTCCACATAGTCGTATCATAATTTATTTAATTAGTTCCCTATTGATAGACAGTATATTTCCAGGGCCGCAGTGAATTGCTTTATACATAAGCCATTTTGCAAAGTTGAAAGCTGGTTATTAAAATACAGATCTGTCTGACTTAGCTAGTTTCCAGGCCACATTGCCTCCCCTTATGTTGTTTATTATTTTTAGAGGATGATTCTTCTTAACTCTTCTCAAGTTTTTGAGAATACTTTATGTCTTAACCCTTGTGACACTCAGCTTCCAGCCCCAAAAGTAGCCACTCCTGAACACCTCTTAAATTCATAAACACTCAATATCCTCAGGGGATCTTCTCTGGGAATCTCTTCCACACTCACATGACCCTGATGACAGTGTAGGAAAGGGGAATGATAAACTCAGTGTGCTTGAGAAAGGTTTTCTTTGCTTATTAGCTTAAAGCAAATGCACTTTGGGAAATAACCCAGAGGGTGAAAGTGTATAGGGCTAATGGAAAACCTTTTCTAAAGTGAGAGGATGATCTGACTACTGCCAAGACTGATTGCACACTTGCATCTTAAGCAATATATCACCACACCATGCATGACACAACACTCATCACTTTTGTCTTGCACAACTTTGCATTGTGTGTGGCACTAGATTTGAGCCATTTCCTGTTAAATTTTACCTCCAAGTTGTGGTACTGGTCCTGTGATAAGGCAGATGAGTAATATAGCAACTCTATCTAGCTCTGAACTTTGGTCTATTTTGTGTTGCAATGATACATACTCCTCTGTGAACTTTCATCTAGATATCTGATTCTCGGAAATTATTATGGTGAAAGCACTTTGAGTGGATTAAATAATCCTTTTTTAATCTATTGCTATTTGAGATATCTAAATAATATGTAAACATTATTAGCATGTACATTTAAAGTTAAAACCACTCTTGCACCTCAATTATAGAAAATGGCACTTGTCCATCCTCTGGTAATAGTAATAATTAATACTTATTGAGTTCCTACTACAAGCTAGGTATTGTTGTAAGTCTTTTAGGTAATATTCATAAGAAGCAGGTTCTATTATTATTATTATTATCCCCATTTCATAATCAAAGAAACTAAAGCACAAAGAGGCTAAATACTTTGCTTAAGGTAACTATTCTGATAGGGAAACTGTGATTTGGACTCTGTAGGCTGGCCATGAAGCCCATACTATTAACCACTATGCCATGAACTTTTTAGAACACAAAGCCCTCCATCTATTTTATTGCTACTGCCCTTTCCTACCTTCCTTCCCTTCTTGTCTTATTGTCCCACCTATAACAGCCTCTGCTCTCTACTGTCTTAAGCAAACACTGGCAAAGCCAAACTGGAGAACCAGCTGTCAGAACACGATAATCCAATTCCATGATGTACCAGAATGTCATAATTTTCTGATTGGGAAATGGTAATATTACCAGTAGCTCTGTAATAGTTAAGAACATTTCGGTGAGTGCCATAGGTCTTGTGTATAGGCCAAAATGTTGTTAAGGGAAGTCAATCCACATCCTAGAATTGGTTTGTGATCTAGGGAGGGTCCAAGAATCACCCATGACCCTTGATGTGTGGTAGGGATAGGGCAGCTATAGAACACTTGTTTTTCCACACCTGGCTTCCTAGAGATTTCAAACTTCTTCAGTGTTTCCCTGGGAGCCAGACAAATCTAGTCTTTCTTCTTTTCAAATAGCTGTCTCATCCTGAGAATTTCTTGAATTCCTCTTTGATCTCTCTCCAATTCAACCTCCACACTGCTGCCAGAGACTACATAATGCCAGTGTAAACTTGTCTAAGTATTCCCCATCATTACTTTCACAATAAAGTTTAAATTCCTGAGCTCATCACACCAAGCCTTGATGATCTGGTCTCTCTCTGCTTATCTGCCACTCCCTCACATATACCTTTCATTTCACTCCCTTCCAAAAGTATGAATCTGTCATCTTCCTCAATCTAGTCACTGTCTGCTTTGATCCATCTCCTCTGCCAAAGAAGGAAAACAATTGCCCATTTTTGATCATACCACTTCACAACCTTCAGTGATTCCCATGAGCCATTCCTTAGTCTACCCACCTCCTTAACCTCACCCTACTGGTGTCTAACACACCATCTATGAGCCACATAGGACTTTATGTATGACACTCCTCAAAGATGCTTTTACCTCTGTATTTCTGTATGTTCTCCCCTTGACTAGGATGCCCTAGCCCTTCCACCCCACCCTTCCACATGGTGATATCCTCAAATGCTACTTGCTATGTGGAATCATCTGTGATTTTAATACCCAGAAGCAGTCGCCTCTCTGTTCCCATGGTTTTTTTTCATGGGGCTTTTATGTGCACAGACCCCAGCAGCCCAGCTCCCCAGCTAGATTAATGTTCTTTCCAGGCATGAAATCACACTTTCCAGATCTTTCTACCCACCACAGGCACAACTCAGTACCAAATCCATAACAGCCATTTGAGCCCTTTATTTGGATAGGAAGAGGGCATATCCTGGCAGAGTGCATTCTACTTGCCTAAATGCATCTTCACCTGCCTGTCATCTTCGCACTTCTCCCTTCCACACTCCTGTTGAAGGCTACAGTTAGAATGCACAGGTGATTCCGATTGTTCTGAGAAGAGAAGAGTACCTGGTTAATATTTGGGACATGAGAGAATAAGATCCAGGTAACCTTGCAGTGAAAGGAACATGGAAAGGGATTGAGAGGAAAAATAAATCCAGAAGCCTCAAGTGCCAGGCAGACATAGGCCTCTGGACTAGGTGGGCAAGATCCAGGCTGGGGCATTTGCCAGGGTTTTGAGAGACAATGTCATGCTGTGGGGAAAAAAAAAAAAAAACACACACACACACAGCAGGCCTTAGAGAGGGACATACCTATGCTGAAAATTTATAGTTCTTCAAATTTGAGTGTATATGTAACCCTCTGAGCCTCATCTGCATGTTAAGAATAAATATGTCTTTTGAAATTTTCTAAGGGTTAGAAATGCCTCTGGTGCAGAGGAGGGGCTCAACAAGTCGTATAAGTTATAAAGATGGGGGAGTGAAGAAGCAAAGGAGATCTAAGAAATAAAATGATGAAAAGGTAATCCTTAAGATAAATGTCATTAATTGCTCTTTTTTTTTAACCATCTGGGATTTATCCAGCTAATCCCATTGGCCTCTTTTTAAACCATGGCTGAAATGAGAGTATAGTGGTCTGGCATGTGCACAGGAATCACATGGGGACCTATTAAAATGTAGATTCTCATTCAGTGGGTCTGGGTGGACCTGCGGCTGGACCTTTGTGGTGTTATGCTGCTGATCTGTGAGGCTGATGCTGCTGGTCCATGGACCACACTGAGAGTGGCAAGGTGTTTGTCCATGTAGGCTGAGGTAAAGAAGATGGATGGGTTTGCTGGGCTGTCTGGTCTGCTTCTCCCACATGCCTAAAAATCCCCGAGCTTTTGAGAATGAAGTCAGCTAAGGGAAGCTAAATAAAGTCTGTCAGGGAAAGCAGCACCACGTGGGGTAACAGGGCCAAAGGGCAGGGAATTTATAAGTAAAAAAGGAGCAATTGAATTCTCTGGGGCTTACCTGCAGACCATATTTGGACACAAGAAACTGGATTTAAATATTTCTCAGGGACCTTGTGTATGGCTCATGGTTAGCAAAGAAGTCCATGTCCAGTTTCATAAAGCGGTGCATCATGGGGCTGACCAACCCAGCAGCAACCAGCTGGCTCTGTCTACTTGAGGACATGTTAAGTATGAGACAAATGTTCTGGAGATTGATTTTCTGCTGATCAGATAGGGCTGGGCTCCAGAAGTAACTCAGTTGGGAAGCCCAGAAGAATGAGGTGTTCAGAGGCAGACTGGAGGTCTGGTCCACTGCTGCAGGCTTGCATTAACAGAGGCAGACAGAAATAGAGAGTGAAGAACTACACCTCATGACTTGGGCATAGTCCTGTGTAAAGAATAGATTACATACTCCGTGCTTTATAATTTACAAAGTACCCATAAACATTGCCTCTTTCTAGCCACACACCTGCTCTAGAAGGTTAGTGGGCATGGATTTTGACCTGTTTTCTGATGAGGAAGCTAAGTGTGGTTGCCATGAGATATGCCTTTCAGATATCCTTCCAACTGCATGAAGCAGTTGACAGAGTTCTGTAAGCCCTGAAGTCCATCAGTGTGTTCCAGCTGAGGCCATGCTAGCCAGTGGTGGAGTATAGCAGGGATATTAAGGCAGGCCCATTCTTTGGAGACATAGGACTCCTCTGATGGCTTGAGAGTACACTACAACCTAACAAGCTTCCACCCAACCTTCTCTCTTTCCCTCTCTTCTTCACTCCTGAGGAGGCCTGCATCACAGTCTGATGGCTTTCCCAGCCTCTCCTGGCTTTGTCCCATTTCCCCTTAGAGGCATTTTCTGCAAGTTAGATACTATTTTTGCCATAAAATGTAGATCTGGGTGATTCCAGGCTGTGCTTGTAATTAATGCTCTTTATTGTCTTTCTTTTCATGAACTTCAGCTTGAGTCATCAGATGGGCACATCCTTTTTCCTACCAGCTTGTTATCATTTTTAATACTTTATTATTTAAGAATACTTATGTGTATGTGCTTATGTCTGGCATATTACATAGGCATATAAATGAAAATTACCTTGTTGAAAATGTAATTGTGTTTTATTAGATTATGCAAATTTATAAGAGTTCACAAAGCTAACAAGTTTATATGCAGACTCTGAGGCCTCTGTTGTTATTGTTGTTCTTTGTTTAATAATTTGTCCCCTACCACTCTCCAGTTCCACTTTTCATTGTTCTCATTAATTGGGGTTTATAATTATGTTGGTAAACCTAGAGATTCCAGGAATTTACATAGGCCAGAAAACTAATATTTGCAGGTAGCCCTTCTGGTCTGGCAGGGAATGTCAAAAGCTACAAATGCTTGTCTAAGGAAGAAGCTGTTTAAGTCTGTTGAATGGGTATTACCAAGAGAATGGGGACATTGTAAGCTGTGAGCAGGACATCATTTATCATGAAGAAGAGGAGGAGACAGAGGAATCAGCAGGCTCTTCTAGGTCCTTCCTGGAACTGGCTGGCAGCAATCTGGTTGGCTATTTGCTGAGTTCCCAGGATGCCATCGGGAGTTCATTCTTCATAAACAGAATATTTCATCAAAACAATTAGGTCTTAGTTCCTAAAGTGTGCATGGCTGGGAAAAAAAGCAGGAACAGCCACAGGGGTCAGTATTCTAGGAGTGGGTGAGTCTGAAGTGATAAGTGGGAGAAGAGCTACAGAGTAAGGACAGTGGACAGGAAGCAACTAGAATAAGCTGAGTCTTGTGGGGAAGCAACCCTCCTCAGCAGCAGACTGGATCATAATGATGTCCTTCTTTTTTTAAGATTCATTCATTTTTTTAATTTATTTTTTCCCATTACCATTTATCACCTTTATACTCCCCCACCCCTCCTTCTGGAATCACCACACTGTTGTCCATGTCCATTAGTCCTTTTTCCTTTTTGCTGGATCTCTCCACTCCTTAACCCCACCCCCATAGCTGTCATCCTGCTCTCCATCTGTGAGTCTGTCTTTATTTTGCTTGTTAGTTCAATTTGTTCATTAGATTTAACATATGAGTGAAATCATATGGTATTTGTTTCTCTCTGACCGGCTTATTTCACTTACCATGATGTTCTCCAGATTCACCCATGCTATTGAAAAGGGCAAAATTTTCTTCTTTTTATGGTTGAGTAGTATTCCATTCTATAAATGTCCCGTAGTTGGGACATTTTATCTCATAACGATGTTTATATTCTGCTCTTCTGTCCCTATGGTGACAGGAAGTATAGCTGGAGAGGAGGAGGGAACCAAAGCCAGAGCCCAAAGAAAAGAGAAAGCTTAAACAACAGTACTTGATTTGGTGAAGACTGTCTTTGAAGAACTATGCATATAAGCAGAATGATGATTAGCAGGAACATGTGTGCACACACATGGGGATGGGGGGCGGTAGAGGGGAAGAAGGAACAATACCACCTTGCCCCTTTACAACAAGTCAAATTCTCAGATATTAGCTATAATTTGAGCTCTTCAAGAGCAGGAGTCATGAATTTTTCTCTCAGTTGTGTCCCAGTGTTTCCCAGCACAGAGCTGCTATCATGGCAGGGCCTCCTTGAATACAGAGTCTTGTTCTTTGGGTGTTGAAGAAAACGGGTTCTTGGCTTTCTGGCAATATGCACTGTGCTAAATGACTTGCATCCACATGAGCTCAAAAGTTCCCCACCACACCTGTAACATTCTTCCTTCACACATTTAAAAAATATATTTTTTAAATTGATTTTAGAGAGAGGGAAGGGGGTTGGGAGACAGAGAGAGAAACATTGATTTCCTGTTCCATCCGTCCATGGATTCACTGGTTGATTCTTGTACATGCCCTCATTGGGGATCAAACTTGCAACCTTGGCTTATGGGGGCAATACTCTAGCCAACTGGGCTATCCAACCAGGGCCTTCCTCTACATATTTGAAGAGCTCTATCTAACAGTTCAGTTCTACCAGATGTCTTTGACTAAGCATGAGGCTTGTTGTTACCAACAGTCAATACTAGATTAAACTCCTATTGATGGGTGACTCAAATGTTGGAAAAATTTTAGTTTCAGGTAATAGCTAATAAGCTTAGTAATTAATGTCTGTAGAAAGCTATTGTTTCAGGAACTGAATGTATGACCCACCTTGACTCCAGCAGACCTGAAGCAGTTCCACCTTTGTGCCTCAGGAGGGCTACAAGCAATCAGGATGGTATTTGAGCCATTGTGCTCCAAGGTGAGATGTTCACCACCCAGGACACAGATTAAAGAATGTTGCAGCTTTTTATCTTATTAATTTTTCCCCTGAATTCCAAACCCCTTACCTATACTTTTCTTCTCTTTATGATAAGTGTCCATTTAAAATGGAATACAAAGTGGTCTGTTAGGGTACAAACCTGCATTTTTTCAGATTACCGACCATCTGAATAAAGTGCCCACAAAGATTCAATTCCTGTCTCTGATTATTAGGCCTGGTAGATAACAGGCAGCGTGAACGCTGGCTTTTCCAGTTTCACTATGGCCATTAGCCACTTTCTGAGAGTACTGGGGAATCAACTGCAAACCAAAGATATTGGGTGGAGTGTGGGGATAGCTGGTTGGAGGTGGTGGTAAGCAAGAACCTAAAGGGAAACTGCTAATTCTGATGGGTGAAGGCAGTGCCAGCAGACCCGAGTAAATGAGCCACAGAAAAAGGAAGCCCAGGGGACTTCCACTTTTCCCAAGATGTATATCTACACAATTTCCTACCTATTCAGAGGATTAGTAAGGAGCTGCCAGATTTTCTCAGGGACTCTCACAACTGCTTGGAGATTATATTGGTGATTTTCAAAGATAGACAGGAAGGAACATCGCAAATAAGTCTGGCATGAAGCTACTGATGGCAATATGTGATCCACTGCTTGATTTGCAAGCTGACTTTTGTATATTAACCTTCAATCCTTTGTGGGGGAGAGACAAACTTTCCTCTGCCCTTAAGGTTCTTTTAGCTATTCTGATAATCAAATAGATGTGAGACAGATTAGTGAGAGAAAAAAAACAAATCTAATACATACATATGTATGAGAATGTCACATACATGACAGAGTCAGAGATCCCACATGAACAAAGTTGAGAGTTGAATTATGCTCTGAGCTATGGAAGCTAATGTGCCATGGGGGCTTCAGAGGGTCATTGCAGAATGGTAAGAAGAGCAGATGTTTGGTAGATAGAAGTTTGCCCTGCCTTATAGGCAGGTCAAAAAGAGATTGTCACTGATAGTCTTTTATTATGGGCAAGGCCCCTAATTCAAGTTCTTCTGGATAGTTAGAGGAAGGAGCAAAAGTTTCTCTTGAGCCTGAAGCTCAAATTGGCCTTAACTCAAAACAATCTGATACTACAGAAGCATTTCTTGGGGTGAATAGGTATGGTCCCCCAAAGCTGTAATAATCTTTGGGTAATAGCTTATTAATTCCTTGTTTTGATGATTTTTTGGATCTTCTATAAAGACTATCATGTCATCAGTGAATAAAGACAATTTTATTTATTTCTTCCTAAACTATATACTTTTTATTTCCTTTTCTTGTCTCATTGCATTAGCTAAAACTCCCAGTACGAAGTCAAAAGAGACTGGTGAGAGGGGATATCCTTACCATGTATCTGATCTTAGTAAGAAAGCTTCAAGTTTCTCACATTATGATACTTTTTGTTTTTAAATTTTCTCTGTTATGCTTTCTGCTTCTAAGAGTAGACATACTGGCTCATTAAACATTTGCAAATGTTTTAAGAGATACATAAAAGAAAAGTGGAAGCTTTTTACAATGTGTGCCTGCATACCCCAAATTGCCATTACCAGATGGTATATTTTGTGATTTTGAGGCAGACTGTGCCTTTTATTTTTGTTTTTTTTAAAGATTTTATTTAATTTTTAGAGAGAGATAAAGGGAGGGAGAAAGAGAGGGAGAGAAACACCGATGTGTGAGAGAAACATCGAACAATTGCCTCTCACACACCCGCAACTGGAGTCCTGGCCCACAACCCAGGCGTGTGCTCTGACCAGGAATCAAACTGGTGACCTTTCAGTTTGCAGGCCAGCACTCAACTGACTGAGCCACACCATTGAAGGTGCAGATTGTGTCTTAACACACAATATCTGTGACTCCCTGAAAAATTATACCAAAACCTGGGATTCCTTGGCAGTTTAGAGTATATATACCAAGTTGTGTGTATATTGCGCATAAAGGAGAGAGAGAAAGAGACAGAATGAATATAAAATCATCCCTGCTTCTTTTCTGGGAAATGTTCTTCTGTTCTTGATTTTTATCTTTCATAGGAAATTGTGTTATGAATTAGGTAGTCAGATACTTTTTTTTAATGTGAATATGTTAAAATTTAATTCAATCCCAGAATGTTCTTATCAGAATTGTCCAAGAAATTATAAATTAAAATAAAGGACTAGTTATGAGCTATGAGTTACATATGTGCTCATCTGTTAGAGAGCTGTCAAGAACATGGTGGCTTAGGTATGGTGTCTGCCCAAGGATCTCTGTAGGTCTTATGAGTACATGAAGAAAAGGAGCCATGTCTTAGAGATGCAGGGAGGATATCCTAGGATGGTAGGTAGCTTGAGAATTCCCTTTGTAAATGAATTTTTGGAAACCTGAAATTTAAACTTAGACCCCCTCATGGAATTGAAATCGTCTGCCTTTGGGGATGTACCACCCACCAAGCAATGTCAGTGATTGGTGCTGCCTAGTAGGAGATGTGTGTTGCTTGGAGAACACAATTGAAGAGGCCCAGCAGGCAACTAGGAATGGGTCCTGTGACACTATAGCTGACTTTGCTCAGTTTATGGTCCCACATCCCCACCCACACTTTTCCAAAACATTTGAGAGACTATGTCTTGGTTCATCAATTAGAATTGCAATTTTGAGACGCCCTAACTAGCCATCTCCAAGCACCTGTGGGGTTTCCTGACTCGGGTATATGTGTGCAAGTTCATGGTTGGATTTTTCTAGAACAAGTGAGCTGTACCCAGTTACTGGCTTTTTTTTGTAGTCAAGCTTTGAGGTAGAATTTAGCAATCATTAGTGACTTCTCTGGCTAGTTGTTTAGTTTTTTAACATTAATTACAATCTAATAAAAATCTTTATAAAATTTTTTTTATTGTGTCACAAGTAGTATATGTTCACTTTAAAGAATAACCAATAAGAAACAAATGAGCTATTGTATAATTCTTCTACATAACTCTGACTAACATTTTTGTGTATTTCCTTTTAAAATCCCCATGCTTTAATAAGCTTTAATAAATAGATATTTTTTAGTTATATGAGAAAGTTTTTTCTTTTATTTCAACTTAGGGATAGCTATGATGTTTCTTTGTTTCTTTTTTTTTAAAAAGATTTTATTTATTTATTTTTAAAGAGAGGGGAAGGGAGGGAGAAAGAGAGGGAGAGAAACATCAGTGTGTGGTTGCTTCTCACACACTTCCTAACTGAGGACTTGGCCCACAACCCAGGCATGTGCCCTGACTGGGAATTGAAGTGGCGAATTTGGTTCACAGACTGGTGCTCAATCCACACAAGCCAGGGCTCTTTGTTCCTTTACAGAAAGATTTTATTTGTATCTTTCAAAAACATTTCACCACGAATTATTTTTATTCAATCCTAATGGCAACCTTGGAGGTTTCAGATATCTGTATCCTTATCTTCTGGATGAAGACACTGAGAGCTATAAGATTTCTTTATGAAAGTATGAAAATGCATTCTACTAACTGTGGGTTGAGAAGCAGATAATAAATTAGTTTGCTCTGGTTGTTTAAATACACATTCTATCGAGTGGCATACTTATACTTTTGAAAGAAGGCTATGTTTTAAAAAGAGTTTTATGTTGATCACAGAACAAAGTCCTTCGACCTTGATTAATGTTGCTTTAATTTGATCCTTAAATGGGCCACAATATTTCCAGCCACAAAATACCAAACCCAGTTGTTTCTGTATTCCCTCCTTGAGTGTTTATCTTAGGTCTTCAGAGGTGTATTCGTCACATTGCTTAGAGTGGAGCCATGTGGGTGACTGCGTTAACGAGCAACCTGGTCTGCTTCTGTCACATGTCTGAACATTCCAGTTTTCAACAAGAATGAGGCCAATTGCAGAATATTTAATGTTTATGATATATTTAGTGAAAAGTAAGCTACGGAATATTATCAATAATATAAAGCCACTTTTATAGAAATGTAAGTTTAGATAGGTACCCTCTGGCCGGGTAGCTTAGTTGGTTAGAGCATTGTCCCAATACACCAAGGTTGCGGGTTTGATCTCTGGTCAGGGCACATAGAAGAATCAACCAGTGAATGCATAAATAAGTGGGACAACAAACTGATGTTTTTCTGTGTCTCCCTCTCTCCATCCCTTCCTCTCTCTAAAAAAAATCAATAAATAAACAATAAATAAAGATTCGGTAGATACACTTTCTTAGAAAAATATGGAAATGGTATAATACAAAATATCAATAGTATAGAGTTATAGATTATAATAATTATAAATTTTTTTTAAAATTTTATTTATTTATCTTTAGAGGGGAAGGGAAGGAGAGAGGGAGAGAAATATCAATGTATGGTTGCTTCCTGTGCATTCCCTGCTGGGAACTGGCCTGCAACCCAGGCATGTGCCCTGACTGGGAATCGAACCGTGATCTCTTGGTTCACAGGCCCGCGCTTAATCCACTAAGCTACACCAGCCAGGGCATAATAATTATAAATTTTTAACACTATGGATAATATATTATATTTTTAATTTATTGATTATAGAGAGAAGAAGTGAGAGAGAGAGAAACATTGATTTGTGGTTCCACTTATTTATGCATTCATTGGTTGATTTTCAGTTGATTCTCATATGGGTCCTGACCAGGGATGGAATCCACAGCGTTGGCGCATTGGGATGACACTCTAATCAACTGAGCTACTCTGCCAGGACCAAAAACAAAATGATACTACAATAAAGAAAATTCCATTTATTTCTAACTTCTTCTCCCTCCCACTGTCTTTCCTTCTTATCTAAAACTTTCATCAAACTAAGTGCTATGTGGTTTCCTCTCAACTCTGAGAGGATGATTTTTGGAAGCAAAAATTATGTAAGAGTGTAGTGTGAGGAGGAATGAAAAACCAACATGTATTGTATGTATGACATTCAATTTAATTCAGCTCTATATTACCTAGGTGCATGTGGATTTACTTATGTCTGTATTTCCAAGATTATATCGTGTGACCTGTGAGGCCAGCCTGAAGCTTCTTAATGCAGGGAGGGGGCAGTGTTTTTGAGTCCATATTCCATTACCTCCCTATTAGTTATATCTGACCAGAATCTAAGTGACCAATGTAAATGGGGGACAGTAGCTAGCTGATCTGCATTTTAATTTCAGAGAAATGGCTTTTCTTTTGAGACAGCAGAGTGGTTTTATTTATTTATTTTTTCATGCCTCAAACTACTTTTTATTTGCAACTACAGGATTTCATGCAATTCTTCTACACAACAATGACATACAATATATTTCCTTGTGTATAAATAACTTACATATTCTTTATAAAGTCAATGCTGAAAGGTGTTAGAACAGACTGTCCACTCTTACAGTGTTCTCATATACAACAGAATTGATACACAGCATGTAAATATTCAAGTCCAAAATTTAAAACTTAAGCACTTGACTAACCTTAATAAAGTGTCTCAAACTATATAAATATATCTAAAGTGAACATATGACCCTGGCTGGTGTGGTTTAGTGGACTGAGCACTGTCCTGTGAACTGAAAGGTGGCCAATTCAATTCTTGGTCAGGTCACATGCCTGGGTTATAGGCCAGGTCCCTGGTAGGGGATGTGCGAGAGGCAACCGATTGTTGTTTTTCTCACTCACACATTGATGTTTCTTTCCCTCTCTTTCTCCCTCTCTTCCTCTCTCTCTGAAAATAAATAAATAAAATCAATAAAAATAAAGTGCATATATGTTTTAAGAAAGATTATTCTCAATAACTTCTTTATAAAAAAATGTTTGATGATTTGACCCATCCAACTTGGCTATCATGGGTATGAACTTGTAACTTTTAACATGTAGTCAGACTTATTCTACCTTCTCTCTACACCAGCAAAATCCAAAGCGGCTAGTGAGGTGTTAACATGTGAGGATTAATCCAATGATTCCGGTCACAATGCATTCCAGGAGGAGGTACACATGCTACTGGAACTGGGCCACATGGTTTATTCTTACCTTCCCTGACTTGGATGACCAAATGGAACAGGATGAGAAGAATGATTTTGATGGCCATTCCCTCAGTACCTTCCTGGTCTTGTCTGGGCAAAGGGTGCCACACTGGAAGGGCTGAGAATGTCAGTTTTGAAATCTGAGACACAGGGCTTGGAATTGCAATCACTGAAACGGTTTCACTTTTGCTTCGTTGCTTGTTTCTACATCTGAAGAAGAGAATCCCAAACAATAATTAGAGGTAACCTTGTCAAGGGCCCTGGTAACTTTCTTAGAGATCTTGTCCTTGTTCTCACGCTCATTTTCAAAGCTAGCAACAACGAATGCATTGCATTTTTTAAAATTTTTATTGAATTTATTGGGGTGACATTGGTTAATAAAATTATATAGGTTTCAAGTGTACAATTATATAGTATATCATCTGTATATTATATTGTATATTCACCACCCAAAGTCAAGTCTCTTATCACCATTTAGCTCCTCTTTCCCTTTTTCTACCCTCTCCATTTCCCTTTCTCTGCAGTAATCATGGTAATCACCACACTGTTGTCTGTGTCTATGAAGTTCTGTTTTTTGCTTAATCCCTTCACCTTATTTTTCTCTCCATACCTACAGCACACCTCACATGAGTCCACCCACAGAATGAATTCCTTTGGCAAGTCCAGGTCACTGTACAAGATGCATCTCTTCTCACAATGCTTTCAAGATGTCAGGATCGACTCTGAAACTTACTGACACAAATGCACCTGTAGGCCTGTCCTTTTGATGGTTTTTCAGGATACCAGTGTTTTTTAGATTTTTTTGAAGTATTAGCATTAATTTCTCAGCAAACCTCTCAATTGCTTCTTTTTTCAACTTAATCATGTTTTTGAATGAACTTTGTGAAAAAGAAGGCAACGGGAGCAATTTCACTCATCTTTCTGCTGCCACTTCCCTGGTGTTGTAAACTGGGCACCCTGGCTATCTCCAGGCAAGGAACCAAGGGTGCTAGCGCTCATTGGCAAGGAGCACAGCGAGCCTATTCCGGCTCCTGCCGCTCCTGTGGTTCCTGCGGTACCTGTGGTTCCTGCAGCTCCTGTGGCTCCTGCATCCCAGAATGGCTTAAGTTTGCTAAAGCCAAACATGAAAATTCCTGCAGCCTTGGAAAAGCGATGTTGTTTTCATAGATGCCATTCTTACAAGAATAACTCTTGTGTCACATATTTTTTATTTTTTCCATTTCAGTGTTCTAACATTTGAAGATCATCCAAGACAGATTGATATGTTTATTCTTATTTATGGATATGTTAAAAAGATATTAGGATTACTCAATACCAGTATCATTTTAGATCAACTCTGAATTCTTGATAAATTTCTTAATATTTATAGTAGGGTGGGTCTTCTTGTCTGCTGAAGTTTGGATCGTGATATATCCCTCTGTCTTAGTGAAGTTTTTAGGATTTTTAAAAATAAAATATCAAGGATAAATAAAATAGCATTAAAATGAAAAGAGAACCAACTGTATGGGAAAACATATTTGCCAATGATACCTCAGACAAGGGTTTGATTTCCCAAATACATAAAGAACTCACACAACTCCACTCCAGGAAGACAGACAATCCAATTAAAAAAATGGGCTAAAGACCTGAACAGATATTTCTCCAAGGACGACATACACAGGGCCCAGAGTCATATGAAAAGATGCTCAGCATCACTAGCCATCAGAGAGATGCAAATTAAAACCACAATGAGATACCACCTCACACCAGTAAGAATGGTCATAATAAACAAATCAACAAACAAGTGTTGGAGAGGACATGGGGAAAAGGGAACCCTAGTGCACTGTTGGGGAGAATTCAGACTGGTGCAGTCACTGTGGAAAACAATATGGAATTTCCTCAGAAAACTAAAAATGGATCTGCCTTTTGACCCAGCAACTCCACTGCTGGGATTACATCCTAAGAATACTGAAACACCAATCCAAAAGAACCCATGCACCCCAATGTTCATAGCAGCACAATTTACAATAGCCAAGTGTTGGAAGCAACCTAGGTGCCCATCAGTAAATGAATGGATCAAATTACTATGGTACATTTACACAATGGAATACTATGCAGCAGAGAAAAAGGAGGATCTCCTGCCCTTTGCAACAGCATGGATGGAGCTGGAAATCATTATGCTAAGCGAAATAAGCCACACAGTGAGAGACAAATACCATATGATCTCACCTTTAACTGGAACCTAATCAACAAAAGAAAAAAGCAAGCAAAATATAACCAGAGACATTGAAATTAAGAACAATCTGACAGTAACCAGAGGGGAGGGAGGGGGGAGGGAATAATGGGGAGATAGGTTTTCAGGAACAACTACAAAGGACACATGGACAAAACCAAGGTGGGTGGAAGCAAAGGGGGGAGGTGGGTTTGGCTGGGGTGGGGGGCAGTGGTGGGGGGTAAATGCAGACAACTGTAATTGAACAACACTAAAATAATTAAAAAAATAAAATATCAAAACAAATGTGGGACTTTAATCATGTCTTAGAGAAAAGAAATGACTCATAGTGGGATGACAAAAATTATCCTGACTTTGAGGGCTTCATTCTACAGCTCAGAGAGTGGGATGATTCTGGAAATGGCCCTGAGGCTGGTTGGTAAAGCTGTGCTTCCCTGACTCCCTCAGGCGTTTGCTGAATCACTAAGGACCACTAATTTGGTCTTGTCATAAGCCAACCTAGGAAAAGAATCTTTGCCAAATCCATTTCCAGAGCTGCAACGTGGATGTTGACAGTGAATGTGACAGTTAAGTTATTCTTAAAACTTTTGGCTCAGTCATCTTTCCAAAATTAACATACTTAAACAAAACCAATAACATATCTCTCCCACCTTGCTCTTGACCAATAAGAGGACTCAGAGAAATAGAAGAATCAGGCATCTTCACAAAATGAAACCAGGCCAAATGGACGGGTTCTGAGGGTGGCTGCCCACAGCTCTTGGCTCTGACAAAACTGCCGAAGCAGCCATCTAAAGAGAAGGTGCTTGGCGGCGGTCTGTGTCCCAGGCCATTTTCATGCACACGGAAGCACATAACAACTCACAGGGCTATGTCATCACTAGTGTTGTCATCTGGGCTTTCTGGCCCCAAATAAAAATGACCTGACTCTGATTCTTAATTGCTGAGAAAGAGCACAAAAAAGAAACAAACGTTATCCCCAGACCTTTGGGAACTGATCAAACCTGGGGACTGACACATAGGTAGCTTATGAGAGGGGTGTGTGTGGCGGGGGGCAGTTTGGGCAGACTTTCTTAATTTCACATAGCCTTCTTCCCCACCTACCAAGCATAATTTCTTCCTGTTCCCCTAGGGAAATGCCCTTCACCTTTAGTTTTTGTTTCTTTCTTACTACTTCACCGCTCCTTGCTCTTTATTTTAACATCCATTCAATAAACATTTGCTACGGACCTTTAGACATTTATCCTTTATCTGTGGCATGACAGAGCTGAAAGCATGTTGTTTTCAAAGGATCTATCATGCACAAACTCGGTAACCTTGGATAAGAGATTGAGTCAGAGCACAGAATAAGAATAGCACATTCTTTCTACTCTACATGAGAATATATTTTGTAAATTACTTTTAAAAATGTTTAACTTAACCTCTAAATGCCCCTGGGAGAGGGGAGTTAATAAACTAGTCTTTAGCATTCTGGTTTGAATTTGTTTATAAAGTGCATGTGAGTTTTTAGTTTAGAGCACAGGCTTGTTAGGGAGGATATTGCAGCAGGGAAACTCAAAGCAGGCAAAAAACATCAATGCACCTGAGTGAAGGAGGCTTCTCTAAGGAGGAGCAAAGGGACTGAAAGAGTAGGTGAAGGGGCCTCAGATAATACTTTGCCCACTTTGTTTTTTCTGTGGTCAGGCCCTGATTGTTAGTGACCTGGATACACAGTGGACTGTGGCCTCCAGGCAGAGCTGCTTAGGTTACCCAGGACAAAGGCCATTCATCCTGCCAAGCAAACTGCCATGCTGCAGCAACTCCAAAATCATCCGTTCTTGGGGTTCTTAGGCCTTGAGGTTGGGAATCAGTTCCCTGGGACACACAAGTAAGCTTGAGTCGGAGTTTAAATTGATAAAATATATGTTATAAAGGGCAATTCTTTATGGCAAAATGATTTGATGAAACTGATTTATCATTGAGTTGTATTTTTGTATGCACTGTGGAAAGGCCATGGAGTCAGGTACCTCAGGTTCTGGCTTCAACTCTGCCAGCTGGTAGTGCCTTAGGACAGTGATTTTCAACCTTTTTCATCTCATGGCATACATATACTAATTATGGAATTCTAGAGCACATCAAAAATATATTTTTTGCCGATGTGACAAAAAAGTTATAATTTTGAATCATTCACACTACATGGCTGTTGTTGTATTAGTTGTTGTCATTTTTTATTTGACAAACTAAGGGAAAAGAGGTCAGGGCCCCTGACTAAATAGTCAGGTAAATATTTGCATGTTTTGAAAATTCTTGCAGCACACGGCTGTGCCTACCAGGGAACATCAGTTGAAAATTGCTACCTTAGGCAAATCACTCAGCTGCTTTGTCCCTCAGAAGAGTCTGGTGAATGTGGTCCTTTCTTAAAGTGTAATTCTTGGTTTACTTGCATCAGAATGTCCTGGGGTACTTTTTAAACATTCCTACCTGTTTCCTAAATCAATCTCTGGGGATGAGGCCCCAGAATCTATACTTTAATAAGGGTCCCAGGCCATTGCCATGCACATAGATACCCACTGGTTGGGACCATCAATGGGATCTCTTCCAACTCTAAAGTTATGTTAATTCTGCTGATTTAAATTTTAGTTAGCTTTATTTTTCCATGAACAAAGCAAAATTAACCAGAGACAGAAAATGACATTTGCTAATAACCTACTCTTTGTGTGGTGCTGTGTTTTGGGCCTTTTACAGGTTATCTTATTTTTCTGCATAATAAACCTTTGAGGCAGATATTATTATTACCACCATAGTATGCATAGATTTAAAGTTGGGACTCTGTACAAGCTTCTAATTATAGAATGAATAAGTTGGGGATAAGATGGTGACTATAATTAACAATATTTATTGTATTGTACGTTTGAAAGTTGCTAAGAGTAGATTTGAAAAGTTCTCATCACAAACACACACACAAAGTGTAGCATGTGAGGCAATGGATGCCTTAACTAACCTTGTTGTGATACACCTTTTTCAATACATACGTGTGTAAGATCTCCACGTTGTACACCTTAAACTTATACAACGTCATATGCCTATTGTATCTCGATAATGCTGGAAACAAAAATGTTGGGACTCTGATTTCAAAGTCATTCACTATGCCATTTTACAGTGAGAAACTACAAAAGAGCTTATAGTAATTTATAAGCTCCAGTGTTGATAGGAAGGATATTGTATAGCTATAAACAAAGTAAGGCATTGGTATTTTGTGAAATAAGATAATATAGTGGGAAGGATCCCTAGATATCACCCATCTCCTTTATCTCACAGGCACTGAGGCCTATGAGAGTCAAGTGTATTTATTACTTAAGAGCATACACCAAATAGAGACATAGAAAGTAGAGGTGGACATGCCTGGTTTGAGGCCCAGTTCTACCAGTTACTGTTTTGTGACCATAGAGCTGAGGAAGGAAGACTTTACGGAGCTGAAGAGCTGAGTCACACAGAGTGAGTAGAGTTTGCCAGATGGTGTAGGGGTTCAGAACAGGCCTTCCCAAAGTGCACCACTTTGGCATGTAAATAATTTTGAGCAGATGGCAGACTCATGAGAAAATTTTACCTCTCCCTTAAAGAATTTAAATTAGGGGCCTTGCCTATAAATGTTGTCACTGGAAATAACTTTTTATGACCTATTTATAAGGCAGGGCTAGCTTCTAATTTCTGAACATCTTCTCCTCTTATCACCCTGCAATGACTCTTTGAAGCCCCCAAGGCACCTTAGCTCATTCTTAGCTCACATTGCCATATATACTTCATTTTAACTTTCTGTCCCTGAATCTCTCAGGTGTGTGGGGTCTCTTACTTGCTCATGTATATGGGGTTCCCGTTCATACATTAAATTTCATCATTTTCTCTTGTTAATGTCTCATGTCTATTTAATTAGTAGACCAGCTGAAAGAACCTGGAGGGTAGAGGTAAGTTTCTTCCACCCTCACAGTGAGCAGGCATTCCAGACAGAGGAAATGAAGGTATGTCTAAAGAGAGAGCAATGAGAGAGGCAGAGCCCTTCATGGAGGAGTGGATGCAGGTGCATGTAGCTGGAGCACATAGTGCTTATGGGGGAGGGAAGTGAAGATAGGGATGTTGGAGGAAGGAGGAGTCGCCCTGCCTCTGGGAGAGACAACTTCATTGCCAGATTTTTTTTCCTTGCTATTTTACTATTACTTGGTATCAATAATATACCCAAAGAGGTGGGACTGATGTGGCTTAATGGACTGGGTGTCATTCTGCAAACCAGAAGTTTGTGGGTTTGATTCCCAGTTAGGTCTCATGACTGGGCTGTGGGCCAGATCCCCAGTTGTGGGTGTGTGAGAGGCAACCAATCAATGTTTCTCTTGAATATTGATTTTCTCTCCCTCTGTTTCTCCCTTCCTTGCCCTCTCTCTAAATATAAGTAAATAAAATCTTTAAATATAGACACCCAAAGAAGGTTGAGTTGCTACAAACTCTAGGGAATGTGTCTTTGCCAGCAGGGTCTCCCATACTTTGCAGTCTAAGAAGGAAGACCAGGCAGGGCCTGGGGTTTTGCTGGTCCCTTGGAGCCCCTTCTACTTTCCCTGTGAGCTATGTTCTCTGCAACCCAATGTCCAGCAAGGCTGTCTTGAGCAAAAAAGCTCTGGGTATGGTTAGAAAATATTAATAGTAGCTACCATTTCTATGTACCTGGCATTATTCTGTTGAAGGTACTGATTTATTTAATCCCCACAAAAACCTTATGAAGTAAGCACCACCATATTTTTCTTTTCTCAACGTTTTGAAAGTTTTTTTAAAGGAAGTATAGCATACATATAAAAAACTATATGTAAGTGTACAGTTTAATAAATTTTCACACATATAACTAGCACTGAGAACAAGAGAAAGAAAATTACCAGCACCTAAAAGTCCCCTCGAGGCCCTCTATAGTCACCAGTCTTCCTCATTCCCCAAAGCAGGGGTCCCCTAACCTCCTGGCCTTGGACTTGTACTGATGTGGGCCCGTTGGGAACCGAGCTGCACAGCAGGAGGTGAGCTTGAATGTGATGCCCTTGAATTACCCCGAAGCCATCTGCCCCACCTGGGCCCATAGAAAAATTGTCTTCCACGAAAACCACACCTGGTGCCAAAAAGGTTGGGGACTGCTGCCCCAAAGCAACTACTATCTTTACTTCTGAGGGCAGAGCTTAGTTTGCTTGTCTCATACAATATTATTTGTATACAGCTTCTTTCACTTACATTTCATTGCATGTAGTTATAGGTCTGTTCATTCTTATTGCTATGTAATATCCTTAAGTCTTTTATTTTGAAATATTTTAAGCCCAAGAAAATTTGAAAAACTAGTACAATGAACACCCAAATACCCTTTACCAAGAACATGAAGGAATACTATTACCATATTTTGCTGTGTATAATGTGCACTTTTTGCCCACATTTTTTAGGGAAAAATAAGGATGAGTACTATACATGGGTAGTGATTCTGTATCTATGTAAGTGTTTTTAATTCTTTTATTTATTTGCTTATGCATTAAAAGTGTAACTCTACAAAGCAATATCGATATCTGAATGCATAATAATACCCTGGAATATGACACTTGGTTCTGTTTCTAAATATAAATAAATAAGTAATTGAATTAAAATGTAAAATGTAAGTTTTTTTCCTGAAAGTTTTGGCCAAAACTGTGGGTGCACATTATACACAGCAAAATACAATACTTATTTCTATTTTATAGATGAGGGAACTAAGGCAAATAGAATTAGGTAACCAGCCCTGGTCATGCCTCTGGAATCTAGTCAGCCTAGCTCCTGCTAAGTCAGTCATAAAACTGTAGATAAGTCCTGTGACTTTTCTGAGACTGTTTCTTCATTGTTAAGATGGAGTGATAACCCCCATTTCATTGAGTTTCCAGGCTGTTGTGACATTCAAATCTGAGGAACATGTGAAAATGTTTTGTGAAGAGTAAAAAGTGGTGGTACCCAAAAGAGGTACTGTTAAAAATGCAGGTTCACCTGGGCTTCACCCCTGTAGATCCTGAGTCAGTACACCTGGGATAGAAAACAGAATGTTTAACAAATGTGTAAAGGAGCCTTGGACAAAGTGAAAGGGGGGTGGGATTGAGGGTAGAAGGTGGAGGGGGGTTGGTGAGAATGGTGTGGGGAAAATGGAGACAACTGTACTTGAACAACAATAAAAAAACAAAATAACAACAAAAAAACATGCTAGGTGATTCTGATGGACTAGTTCCCCTACGAAACTATGAAAAAACACTTCTGCAAAGCAATGGTTCTCTAAAGAGTATCAAAATAACCTGGAGGATTTAGGTATTATTCTTGCCACTAGCTCTACCTTCTCACAGACTCAGGAAGACGAGAGTTGCATGTGCTGAATTTGGTGCTTCATCTTCTGTGAGATTAGAGAATCTCTCCTCAATATTAGTTCCTGGAGCCCTCTTCTTAACAGGTGTAAGTAATAGAAAAACAAAAGGAAATTGCTTATCCTTAAAGAGGACAAATGACTCACAGGTTTTGTTTTTTTTTTAAAGGGGAAAGATGGAAGTATTTGTAGGTGAAAGGGCAAGTCTTCTATTGCAAAATAAGGTCAGATTAGTGAAAAGTAAAAAAAAATTACTCAAAATTCTGCACATTCTTGTGTCATAGAGCAGAAGTTAATTAATGATAGACACACCAAATACCTGCTTAGAGCACCAACAAAGCCAGAACGCCAAAAACAAAAGAAAAAAAGTAATAATTTGATTGCTTAAAGCATTGAGGCTGTCCACGTGGTGGTGGGAACATTTCTGGGCTTCCTAACATTTACAGTTTAGCATTGTATTTTATCTTGAATTACGTGGGGGTGGGGTGTGTGGAGAAATGCTGTAACTGTTTTTCATTGCTGAAGGCTTGTAGATTTGTAGATGTATTCAGTCTTGTATAAGGGACACATTTTTAATAATTCAGTTTGGAGCTTTAACTATGATAAACAGTATTCAGGGCCATGCCACATAAGTTAAGTAACTGAGGAGAATGCCTTTGAGGGCTTTTCACAATGACTCACAAAACAGGTGCCTTGCCTGGGCGCCTCCCCTAGCTCCGCAGTTCTGGAGGCGGAGGACCTGGCGACCACCTCCAGCACCAGGGAGACACCCGGGAGGCCGAGGCCGAGGCCCGAGGCCCTGTCATCTGGAGATTCCCCCGCCACTTATTCAGGCAGAAGTCCAAGAAATATCTACTCAGCTCCGGGCGGTTGCTCGGCCTGTTTGCTAAAAAAATCAGGTCGAAGTTGAGAATTCTACACAAGAAAACAAAAACAAAAACAAATTACTGCGACTCAGATGTTGGTTTGTTTCTTTGAAAATAAACTAGTGCACCGCCCATGACTTTAAAAAAATTAGTCATCTCGCATAATAAGTACAGGCAGCTGTCAGCCCGAAGTGTATCGCTGAGAAAAAAAAGAGGGTACCAACACAAGGTTTTCAGGATCCCTTTCAGACATTCCAATTCAACTTTAAAATAGGAATATGTATTAAGAATAGACTTCAAAGTCAAAAGAGCAGTGAAACAAATCTCTATAGGTTCGCCGTCGGGTTAGAATTTTACAAAACTTTACAAGTTATTTGATAAAAGTAAGTCTAGAATCATTGTTTCCATTTTTAAAAACAGTTCTATTTTGAGGACTAAAGGTTTTGAGCGATTCTACATCGCCGTTTGCAGAAACCCCTGAGCCCGCTTGGGCGCCGGCCTCATTTTTGTCACAGGCTTCCCAGGATCCCAAACTCAGGCTGACGCCCCAAGTTAGGCAGAACACGCCTCACCCACACAACCGGTAGCGACATGGGGAAGTTGTCAAGGGCAACTTTCGGCCCCGTGCGCTGGTTGTTCCGGGTCCCCGGCCGCTGTCACGTGTTGTGAGGGGCGGGGCGGGCCGGGGTATAAAGCCAGGTCCGCCAGCCCTGCTGTTTGAACGCGGTAGGTGTTGCTGGAGCTGGGCTTGCGCGCCTCGACAGATCTTCGCTTCTGGGCTGCGGTCGGTCGGTGGGTACGCGCCCTCTTTGTGCCCAGCGAGCTGGCCCGGGTCCCCCGCGGGGCTCTGGGCTAGACGGCTTGGGGTGGAGGCCAGTGGGGTGTGCCCGTCTCCGTGCCCTGCTGGGAAGGGGCGGTCCTGGGCCTGCGCCTTCGACACTTGCTTTTGGTGGTTGAGTCTTCTTTTCTGCAAGCTGCTCTGGCGCCGTTGTAGCTTCTTGGCTTGGTTGCGGGGTAACATTTTTCATTTGTCCCGAAAGAACGTGATTTAAAAGCAAATGCGTTAGAATATTGTCTTAACGCAGAATTTTATGGGGTACGCAGTGACAGCAGAGTAATAGATACTAGCGCCGGACTTCCCCTTCAGCACCGTTCTTACCCATTTCTTGTAGAAATGCGACCCTTGGTGGCCAGACAGTGAACTGATTGGCCCAGAAGTACTGGCCCTCGGCCTGTGCTGGTTCTTAACTTCCCAGTTCTGTTGCTGAGCAGTGAGGCAATTTTGTGTTGGTGTGGGTCGTTGGGAACACGAAATTTACATTTAAAGTCGTCCTGAAGTGAAATGTTTCTCAATTCCTGGGAGCACCTCCTTCCTTCTATGTTCAATCACCATCAAACTAGTTTCTTTGGCAAGGAAGAAATAAGCCCCTCCCTGCCCCTTCCCCTCAATGTGCTCCAACTCGGTTTTCCTGACTGTCCAAGATGTCTTCTGCTTGAAATCTCTCTTTAGTTTTAACATGGATTTTAACTTGGTTAGCATTTTTTGTGAACAGATGTTCCCCTTCAAAAGGCATTTCTAATATCCTGGTGAAGAAACAAGACAAAAGTATCAGCAACTCTGCTTTTCCCTGCAGTCTGTTTTCTCTCTTGAAAGTTTACACAGGAGCTCTGAAACTTTGCCTGAGGTGTTCACCCAGGGGAGAGGTCTCAGAGCTGGAGAGTGGGAAAAAGTGTAGAAGACTACATTTACATCATCTTGAATTTTAATCTACTTGAAATTAGCATTTGCTCGGTTTGGGGAATGAATCTGGAAGTCTTATTCTAGTGTTCTGAAATAAATTTCTCTTCCACAGCTTTCTCCACAAAGAAAAATGGTATTTGCTGCAGTTGATCCACAGCCGGTATGAATTTTAAGTAGCTGTTTCTTCATTCCTTTCCCTCCCCAAGTGTTTTGAGAAGTTAATTCCCTCTCCTTCATGGTTGCAGAGTGTGGTGACTAGGGTCGCCAACCTACCCTTGGTAAGCTCCACATACGACCTCGTCTCCTCAGCTTACGTCACCACGAAGGATCAGTATCCTTACTTGAAGTCTGTGTGTGAGATTGCGGAGAAGGGTGTGAAGACCATCACATCAGTGGCAGTGATGAGCGCTCTGCCCATCATCCAGAAGCTAGAGCCACAAAGTGAGTTCTGATTCCCCATCAAGCTTTAATTCAAGGGACCTGTTAGGAGTGAGCCTGGAACTGGTTTGAATATGGTGAATGCCAGCCTAGTGCCCTAAGCACACAGCAGCAGCAGCATCAGGGTATCCTCAGCCTCTCCTGAGGCACATACTGCTTTTGTCTAGAAACTGCTGGGTGACCCTCGTTGTTATAGAAGGCCTGCTTCATAGCAATGGTAGATATTCATGATAACTTCTTAAAAATCCTCCATGGATGCTTCTATGTTGGCAGCTGAGGTCACAAGGAGAGGCAGTGTATAAGCTGATATTGACTTCTTTGGGACCATACAGTGTACATGAACTGCTTTAAATATAAATGAAAACATCTTATTGAGATATAATTAACACACCATACAATTCACACACTTAATGTGTATAAGTTACTCAGTTTTTAAAATATATTCAGAGCTGTGCGGGCATCACCACAATCAATTTTAAAACATTATTATCACCCTAAAAAGGAACATCGTACCAGTTTCTGTTTGGATGATGAGAAAGTCCTGGGAATGAGATGGGTGATAGTTTTACAACATATGAGTACTTCATTCCTTTTTACTGTGGAATAATATTCCATTGTGTGGTGAGATCATATATTATTTACTCATCAGTTGATTGACATTTGGGTGCTCTATGGTGATAACAATAATGAGTGATACTGTGAACATTTATGTATAAGTTTTTGTGTGGACACATGTTCTAAGTTCTTGGGTATATACTAGGAGTGGAATTGCTGGGTCATATAATTACTGTTTCAGCTTTTGAGGAATTACTAGACTGTTTTCCAAAGTGGCTTATCATTTTACATTCCCACTAGCAGTGTATCAAGTTTTTCTATCTGAGCCCTTTTGAATGAAGGTTTAAATCAATCCCCCAAATGGTTAAGTCATAGACTTTCTGGAGTAAAAGGAACCTTTAGAGAGCAGTTTTCTAGGTCTGCTACTTCCCAGATAAATTTAGGACCAGTGCTTGGCTTGGTCATCATTAGGGGGAAGCTTGGACTAAAATCTAGGCCTTGTTAGGGAGATCCAGGGTGCTGTTAGCATAACCATTTCCTGTTGCCACATATTGAATTAAGTTTTGGTAGGGGTTGAACTGGCACGGAAATGCTAACTTTGAGAGTTCTCAGATACCTTATTCCCTGAATGAGGGTTCAGGTTAAGCCTGGCTTCTCTTCCCTTTAAGTTTAGGAGCCAGTAGATGAGGAAGAAGCTTCTTAGCCAGCTTCCTACCTGGCTTGTCACTCTGCCATCCGCACCCCCATTTCCTTATTTCCTTGTCAGAAGAAAGTTGCTAGCAACCTGCTGAGCCTCTTCCTGTCTGAGCTAGAGAAACTAGGCAATGGACAGTGTGATAAATGAAGGTCAGCATTCTTGCTGCTTTTTATAACTAAATATTTATGGTATGATAATATATATTCATCCTATACCTACACTGTTAACATTTTCCCCATTTGTGATTCTTCTAGTTGCTATTGCCAATACCTATGCCTGTATGGGACTGGACAGGATTGAGGAGAAACTGCCTATTCTGAATCAACCAACAAATCAGGTGAGCTTGGGACAAGAAGGCTGAGGCTTCCCATCTCACGTATTTTCATGTTCTGTCTGTTTAGCCTAGCTGGTTGTCATGTGGTGTTTGGTAAATGCAGAGATGGTATATAGAACCTTTCTCACTTGGTGTCTGAAAGCACATCCAGTAAGATGAAGGAATAGACATGCCTGTAACATCTTGATAGATTTTATATGTTTACCTCATTTGCTATTCCAACAACCCTGGAATGGTGGCAGGTATGGCAGATATACCTGATGAGACTCATCAGTTCTTAGCTACTTGCCCAAGACCTAAAGCTAGAGAGTGAAAGGGACCGATTCTTCTTTAACTCTTCAACTATGCTGCCTTAGTTAAGATTTTTGATATGTATTTATGCCCTTGTTTCTCTCCAGCCAAGTGATCTGTTTTTCTACTTGTAGGTTGTTGCCAACGCCAAAGGTGCTGTGACTGGGGCGAAAGATGCTGTGACGACGACTGTGACTGGGGCCAAGGATTCTGTGGCCAGCACGATTACTGGGGTGATGGACAAGACCAAGGGAGCGGTGACTGGCAGTGTGGAGAAGACCAAGTCTGTGGTCAATGACAGCATTAACACCGTCATGGGGAGTCGGATGATGCAGCTGGTGAGCAGTGGGGTAGAAAATGCACTTACCACATCAGAACTGCTGGTAGACCAGTACCTCCCTCTCACTGAGGAAGAACTAGGTAAGTGGATTTTTGTCTTGAAATAATGTTGTGTATCTTAAATCAGTCTTTTAAATTATATACCAAAAAATTCACCCTTTTCATACAAAATTTGCTGTTTAGCCGTCATCTCAGCCATCATCTCAGTCAACTTTTGAAACATTTCCGTCACCCTAAAAGATCCTTCATGCCCGAATATCCATTATCTCCCTCAGACAACCACTAACGTTTCTGTCTTCATTGACTTCCTTTCTTAAAGCAATCTTCAGTTTCACATTGAATTGTACATAGTAAATATTGAGATTTTAGGAGAAATTAGCCTAGAAAAATCTTTTCTATAAAATGAGACAGTCTTTAATGGGGTGCTTTGCAGAATCATTGAACATTTAGTGGCCAATGTATGCCTGGTACTGTGTTGTTGCCCAAGAAGCTTGCTCTAGTGGGATGAGATGTGTGTAGATAAACCTGTAAGATGCAATTATAAGTTCTGGGTAGTCAAGCCCAGCAGTAGACATGAGCTGTCTTGGGAAAATGAGTGTATAATTGCTAGGTGGGTTAATAGAATCAAGAAAATCAAGATCCAGGTTAGAGTCCAGGCCTTGCCACTTATAGATTTGATCCCTTGTGGTTTTTGTTCCTTCCTTCTAACTTCAGAAAAAGAAGCAAAAAAAGTTGAAGGATTTGATTCTGTTCAGAAGCCAAGTTATTATATTAGGCTAGGATCTCTGTCTACCAAGCTCCGCTCACGTGCCTACCAGCAAGCTCTCAGCAGGGTGAAAGAAGCTAAGCAAAAAAGCCAAGAGACCATTTCTCAGCTCCATTCCACTGTTAAACTGGTGAGTAGAAGTTCATTTAAAGATATCTGAAGTGAGTTCATTTACCTCAAGGGATGAAAGTAAATGTAATCATGAGATTCAAGAATTTTTTATTTTAACTTATGAACAACCCAACAGAAAAATGGGTGAAGAGTATACAGGCAACTCCCAGAAAAGGAAGTATAAATAGTTGAAATATATGAAGTATTGTTAATCTTACTCTGAGGGGTCAAATTACAGTGACCCTCTCTTCCTAACACACTGGCAAAGTGTGATGCTGTGGGCAGTAGTATAGAGAAAGAGGTGTACTTGTGGAGGATTTGTGGGATGGTTCTAGGGAAATTATAAACACACCTGTGCCTCTGCACTTACTTTCAGAAATTTTCCCCACAGGTATGTATGTTTGTTTAGAGTTGCAAAAGACTATACACAATACGTGCCAACTAATATGCAACTAATTAAATTGTTACATCACAAAAGACTATTATTGTGTGGCTGTTAAAGATTGCCAAATTACAGAACAGTATATACTGTACTGCCATTCTTGGAAGGGAAAATGGGCAGCTGCTACAGGGAAGAGGAAATTTGAATTCCTTTCTCTTTTGTATTTTTTTCTTATGTTTTGTGCGGGAGGTAAACTGGAGGTAAATTGGGAGACAGTGGTTTATAGTTAAATACAGGCAGCAAAGAACTATGATTACTTGAAAATAAATAATGATGGCAGGGATTGCTGTCCTTCATCTCTTATGGATATTCTTGGTTTTTATGTTGTGTGATTTTCATCATAGATCTGAGAATAGGCTGACAAGAATGTCTGACCGGTTCCTTTGTGTTATTTCAATGTGCTCTAGATTGAATTTGCCAGGGAGAATGTGCACAGTGCCAACCAGAGAATTCAGGATGCTCAGGACAAGCTCTATCTGTCCTGGGTGGAGTGGAAGGGAAGTGTTGGCTACGATGACACCGATGAGTCCCACTGTGCTGAGGTAAGACGAATGGGACGCAGTCACCCACGGCAGTCCTGAAGAGGTTCTCCCAGACTCTTATTTCAGTGTTCTCATCATTCCTCTTAGAATACTGTTCTCCAGCAAAAGTTTTAACAGAAAAGCAAAGTTATGTGACAGAAAAGCCAAACGGTGCAGTAACTTTGATAACCTACAGATATGCATATTGCCCCTAAGGTATACAGCTAAATGAGAAACATGGGCCTTGCTCTCAGTACAGACTAATGGTGAATACAGGCATTTTTACTATTGTGGTGTTTTTTGACAGCATAAAACAGGGGCTCTGAGACTGTTTTGGAAAAGTACCTAACTTAGTATTAGAGTGAGGGTGGGTGAGTCAGGTGACTTCCTGTAAGAGGTGTGTTAAGCTGGGCCTGAATGGGAGAATAAACTAGGTGAAAGGGCAGTAAGGGGACTAATGTTCCAGATAGAAGAAATAGCATGTTGTGGTCCTCAAAAGTGGTTCTTTAGGTTCCAGAAGCTAGTATGCATATTTGTGAAATGTGAATAAAAATACTGCTGCTACACTCAGGATTGTGATGAGTTTTTTAAAGAGTTGAAGAATCCACATATGTGGTGAACACAAAACTAGCATACTGTAATTGAACTAATTCATACATAGTGTTGTTGGGTTCACTGCTAATTTTAAATTTGTTTTATTTTTAGCACATTGAGTCACATACTCTTGCTATTGCCCGAAATCTGACTCAGCAGCTGCAGACCACGTGCTCCACTCTCCTGTCCAACATTCAAGGGTTACCGCAAAATATCCAAGATCAGGCCAGTCACTTGGGGGTGATGGCTGGAGACATCTACTCAGTGTTCCGCAATGCTGCATCCTTTAAAGAAGTGTCTGATGGCTTCCTCACTTCTAGCAAGGGACAGCTGCAGAAAATGAAAGAGTCTTTAGATGATGTGATGGATTATCTTGTTAACAACACACCCCTCAACTGGCTGGTAGGTCCCTTTTATCCTCAGATAACAGAGTCTCAGAAAACTCAGGACCGAGGTACAGAAAAGGGCACAACCAGCCAGAGGGGCCAGCAACCTGAGCGCAAAACACATTAATCCTCATCCTGTCACCAGTGCCTGGTGCAGCCAGCCAGATGACACTTTCTGTTATATTAAAATGAACCCACTAGACAACTCTGAATTGGGGAAACAGCTAGCTCGAAAAAGGTCCCTTCATTATAGTCATTTCCAACTGGATTAAGATCTTTAAAGTTTCTGGCATTAGCAGATGAGCTCTTTTGCTTAACTAGCTGGTACGAAAAGAATGATAGACTGGTCAGGGCCTAGTCAGAGGTCACAAAAACTTCCATTGCATTTTTGGTCTCATTCTGTTGCCACTGTTGCTGTCTGTTTGCATTGAATAAAAACACCTTCATGTGGGCTGTTGTATGAAGTGGATCTGCTCCAGTTTGGTCTGAGCAGGCCTCATCACTGGTTTGTCACATGCTGCATTCTTATATAACTTTAGGGCTTTTTGTTTTTGTTTTATTTTGTTTTCTTACAGGAACCCCCCTGTGAGTTCAATAAAATTCACTGCGGAATAGATCTATTTTATGCTATGTGTTCCATGTGCTTTGTGTGTTGCTTTCTTTGAGCTGCTTGGCCTGCATGACAGGGTTGTTAATAGACACACATGAATTCCAGTGGCCTATTAGAGGGAAATAACATTGGAAGACTAATGTCAAAAATGGAATGTGTGATGACAGATTTTAAACAAGTGAAAAGCTAATGTGCATAAAAGAATTTTACTGGGTGACAGTTGCCTTCATTTGCCCATTTAATGAACCCCTTGAGAAGGTTTTTAAGCCAGTAGAAGGACCTCCTCATGACTGACTGCCTTGCTGAAAAGGAACCAAAACTGAAAGTAGGCAAGTGAGTGACTGTTTGCATCAGTCTCACATACAGGCAGTAGGCATTTCTTGCCAATGGGCCATTTAAACTGTTACCCCAGGAGTGAGAATGTTTAATGTCCAGTTTCAGCTGGACTAACTGTTGTCACTAACTTTCCAAGAAAGTCACTAACAGTTGGTAAGAAAGGCTCAGGGTGTCCAACCTTTTGGTGTCTCTGGGCCTCATTGGAAGCAGTTGTCTTGGGCCACACATTAAATACATTGTGACATGTAATCACAAAAAAATCTCATGTTAATTAAATTGACAGTTTTGTGTTGGGTCTCATTCATAGCCATCCTGGGCTGCGTGTGGCCCATGGGCTACAGGTTGGACACCCCTTAGAAGATCACGTGAGAGTAATCAGAAGTAAAAAGACTTTGGACCTCTGTAGAAAAGGGCTCATCTTACCTCCTGCCTAGGGTGTTCAGACTTCTAGTCCCTTCAATGTTGATCAGCTACTTAGGAAATACAGATCCTATAAAAAAGCTGCAGGATGCCAAACTGTTTCCAAAAAAGTCATGGAATTTGTGAGCTAGAACTAGATGCCCCTGCCTGTCCTTACTATAAGGTTAGCAGGGCTGCTCTTTAAGAGAACCAAAGTCGAAATCAAATTTGTCTCCTCTTTCTATCCTGGTTCCCCAATTCCCGTGAAAACAAGGAAGCAGCACAAAACTTTACATGCACTGGTGTAAGTGACTCTATCAAAACTGAGTTATAAAGCTGAATTTTTTTCCCCTTGAGGTAATGCCAGAAATCAGTAAACAGATGAGATGAATTTTGAAGGGTAGGGTCTCAGATTCTTGAAGCTCTGGTTTCTGGGAAAAGGGGACTGGCATGATTTATGGGCTTCAGGAATAGACCCTATCCATTCACTTGCCTGCCTGCCTGCCCCCAGTGACGCATTTTCTAGACTCTCTAAATTTTAGTTTAAATTGAGCATAACCTTGCCCCTCTTTGCCTCAAAACTCCAAGGCTGGCATTTTGTGGTTTAGTCTAATTGGTTGAAAAATTCATATGCTATAGCTTTCTTATCTGAACATAATTTTTTGCATTTTCCCATCATACAAGTTATATTGCCAACTGAATTGCTTGTGAAAAGGAGACATTTCAAAGCTGTTCTTTATGAGCAAGACAATATGAAGGAGATCTCTTAGCTTCTAGAAGAATACCACTAGCCCTTGCTTTTTGCCATGAGCTATGCACACTTTTGGTTTTGGCTTTGTGTCTCAAGTCTGACTGTGCTTCAGCATATTCATTCTATTGTCAACATGACTCAAAATTTCTGGTGTTCTTGCATCTTATACTTTATTGTATAAACTGGCAATTTTAGTTTAACAGACTTTTCCCCAAGGAGGGCAATTCTTTTGAGGGGGGAAAAAAGCTAGGCCTAGCACAGTAACTATGGCAGATTTTTAAAGATGTAGCAGCATGAAGCCTGTCATGGTGTGCCTGAATGTTCAAGGATGTGTTTTCCTTTGCGTGTAATAATAGTATGGACTTAATGGTCTATTCTGGATGAAAAAAAAGGAACATTTATATCTTAGCCTTAGTTTTCCATCTGTCATAAAATTAGTGATACCTCAACAGATGGAAGTGAATTGTCTGAGGATGGGCTGTCTTTTTCTATTTTTTGCATGAGTGAAGAGGGGACACCGTCTATGGGACAGTGGCATGTAATTAATTTGCTAGTTCAGGTGTGAGCATATACTCTAAGATCATGATTAGTAAAATATTTTCACTTTGTTAAGGCATTATAGGTATTGGAAAACTAAAAACATTTAAAAGGGAAAAAATTAAAATTTGGATTGCCTATGATACCTATTTTAGAATATCATTTAGCTCATGGAGGTGGTAGTGAGGGAAGGAGGAACAAGGAGCAGGGCAGATATTTGTGTGTATACCTATCAAGTGTGGAGGGATGGAAAAGAGGGCCTCTTGCCAGCCTCATGACTTGGACTGGGGCTTCATGGACTTGGACTGGGTCAGCTGGGCCACCTTCCTGGGGCCTCATGGACTTGGACTGAGTCAGCTGGGCCTTGTCCTGATCCAGTTTCAGGAGTGACCCAGCACTGAGACCCGTATGGGTGTCAGTCTTGTGAAATGTCCCTGCTGTATAAGCCGAAGTATTTATAGCTTGTGCCAAAGTATTTATAGCTTGCATCTTTTTAAAAAAAGATTTTATTTATTTATTTAGAGAGGGAGAGACATTGAGACATTGATGTGTAAGAGATGTATCGATTGGTTGTCTCTCGCATACCCCCAACTGGGGACCTGGCCTGCAAACCCAGGCATGTGCCCTGACTGGGAATCAAACCAGTGACCTTTTGGTTCACAGGTTGGCACTCAATCCACTGAGCCACACGAGCCAGGGTTATAGCTTGTCTCTGAAATGACAACACCTTCATGCTATAGGTGTCCACATTCCCAACTGTTATCCTATAATATTTCCACAGTAACCGTTTGGTAAGGAAAAGATATTGAATCATCCCACGGTTGAGTATCTTAAGTTTTGAGTCTGACCTGTAGCAGCCCACTTCATCTGAATGATGGAGACCCTGAAACAGTAATAGCATCAAACTGTTCAAAGAGAAGAATAAGTGTCTTCAGGCTTAAGGTCAGCGTAAGCCAAAGATATGTTTTATGATGTCTTCCCTGTTCTCCTTGCTTACCTTCTGAGATTCTGATGCCACTGTCCCATGTGTTAGAAGTTACTGATTCCTGGAAGAAATGGTGTCAACTGAACCCTCACTGGAACAGGCCCAGGTCTTATTTCTGGGGCTGGTGAGAGATGAAGCCTTCTCAATCACCATCCAGCTGAGGCTGAGCTCAGCTGAGAGGCAGCGGCAGGGTACTCAGGTGGAGAAGGCTGAAAAGGAAAATCACACCCTCAATTGGTGATCAGGTGGTGAGAAGCAGGCAGCTTACTGAGTTTGAGATAGCTGAATAATACATCTTTACTTAAGACTGTCAATAAGATGAGTAAGTGAAATGATATGAAGGCAGTATGAAAGGCAGATGTTTGAAGGAGGTGAGACAGAGTTGCTTGGGATTCTTTCATGCTTAATTTGTGTAAATGGGGCTTACAGATTAGAGAGAAATGGATTATAATATAATGAAAGGCTTTGAATCTCACAGGGGAGACTAGTCTTGATGTAGAATGGGCCTTTTAAGTTATCTGTCTTGGTACTGTTTTTATGAAAGTGCTATTTGAGAGAGCCATATAAAAGATATTAAAACCATGTTGTAATATGTACCTTTTGAGCTAACACTGACAAAATCTATTAATAATTGGTGCACTTATTGGTTAGAGACAATGTGAATATGTAGGTAGTTACATTATTATATGTACTGCATTAAAAATGATTTGATTCAATACCTGAGTTCCTAATAGTATAAGGCATGAACTCTGCCCTGCTGAGAATGTAAACACCAGAAACTGTCCTCCAGAGACTTATTAAAGTCTTAGGGGGAAGCTTGTTGATGAATATTCAGGTAATATACTGGTATTATTTGTCCATCACCTTTAATGGCCCTGGGTTGCTAATTTTTAAATTTCCTACCTTTATTACAAAATTAACCTGCAAAATATGACATCTCTACATAAGTCTGTACAGAGCAACAATTTGAATTTTAAGTTTTATTGACTGAAGTGAGAGAGAACACTAACTTAAGTTATATCTCTCCTTAAGAAAGTAGTAAAGAGTGTTATTGACATTTTACAAAAGTGATGAACAGATTAAACTGTACTTCTGTGGAAGTATCAGTGATGAAAAACAGTTACCATTTAAATTGTTTTGATTTCTCTTGAGTATATACTTAGGAGTGGAATTGCTCCTGGGTGGTCACTCTGTGTTTATCTGAGGAACTGCCAGACTGTTTTCCAAAGTGGCTGCAGCATTTACATTCCCACCCCCAGGGTATGAAGGTTCTGATTTCTTTGTATCTTCACCAACACTCGTTATTTAACTTTGTGATTCTAGCTAACCATTTAAATTATAAATGAATAAGTGTTGATGTTGAATAGTGTGAATCAAGCACTCTTTCTTTTTGACTGTCTATATAGGTTAGAGTAAAAGAAAACTCAGCTAAGGAGGTAGCTAATGTGTCTATTAGATTGACTCCCTTATATAAAGTGGCTCAAGTAAGCTCTCGGTATGGATAAAACCACATCATCTTTACCTGCCCTTTTTGTCTATGCCAGGAATGAATTGGGAAGACTGATAAAATGCAGATTCTTGGGTTCCACCACCTGAGAATCTGGTTAGTAGGTCTGGAGGTAGTACCAGGTATCTGCACTTTTAAAAAGCGATGCCCCCTGCCCAACCCTCCCCCCCACAAAAAAAATCATCCTAGTGATTCTACTGCAGGTGATCCACTACCCACACTTTGAGAAGCAAAGGAAATAGGAAACAAATGATATTAACTTGAAACAAAAATAAGGATAGGTTACCTGTAGTCCCTTCTCTCCAAACAAGACCCTCAGTGTGGGCTCTATAAATGTCTTATTTTAAGAACTACTAGTGATGTATCTGCTTAAAGGAATCAAATACAAAGGAATTAGCATTGATGAGTTGAATGTTGTACAATGGGTACCAAGAGTCACTTCAATTTTGTTGTGATAAGTGCCAACCTGTTCCACAGGCTCAGAGTTCTAACAACTTTCACTGCTTCTTCTGAGTTTAGGACAAAACATTGGTACAAGAGGGTCTTCCTACTATAGGGCTACTTCCTACTATGGGATGTGCCCCACTCACGCTGTATCAAATTGTTCAGGTAAAGGGTAAAGAGAGCGTAAAGCAGATGCTACAAACCCTGTAACTTGGAAGCACATAATCAAGCTGAATACGCAACCTATTTTGGATGGGAAGAGATTTCTGTTAAACTCTCAGTAGGGTTGGGTTGGTCTTACGTATTTGGTGTTAGAGCTAATCATTACCTCTTGCATTATCCTTTTATGGCCCTCTACATAGGAATTACTTTTATACAAACAAACTAAAATTTTAGATTTTCTTTTCATTATTTCTTCAGTAATTATTCTCTACTTCAGAATAAATCAATTGTCCTGATGCTGTGTCATATTTAATCAGCATTGCATGCACACTTACCTTTACTAGTGAGTTAAATTCCCACAGATGGTGTTTTTATTTCTGTAGTAGCCTCTCCTATCCAGGATCCCAGGCCACCACTAGCCTTCTTTTATGCAAATTAGAAAATGGTGCCTTATCCTCAGTATGTGTCATGCAACCTTCTGAAAAGTTGTGACAAATATGCGAATCAGTGAAGTCTGTGACAGGAAAGGTACATGCTGTCGTTGTTTGGTGAGCAACCTGCAAATGTACACAGGGTCCAGGGAACCCTAACATGGTCACTTGGTTTTCTTGAAAAGACTGTACTGCTGCTTTCTAGTCCTTTTCAGGGAGGGACTATGGTTATCTCATGAGTTTCAAAGTAAGCATAAGATCCTGAGTTTGGCCTCCATCACTGACAGGCATTCACAGCTCTTAGAGACTTCTATACTCCTTTCATACTGTTCAGGACACTAAAAAAGTGTCATTTTATAAATCTGTGAAATGAATTCTACCACATTCCTAAAAGCCCCGTGAAGGTTGTCAGGTACAACTACTACATTTTCAACTCATCATTGGAAACTTGATAGACTGTGGCTACCTCCTAGCTTCCTGGTCCTCCCCCAATTCCTTCATAGCCCTGATTCATATGGTCCTCCTAAATCACCTCAGGGACTAGATTTCTTTTGGGGGGTGGTGGTGGTGATGGAAACTTTTTTCCTGAAACTTGGAGTGTGAAATTTCCAACCTTTGCAAAGGACTCTGTTTTAGGCCTATAGGTGACTTTGAAGGTTTTTGTGTGTGGTGCTACTTAAAGGGCTAATGAGAAAAGCTACTGTTTGTTGAGCACCTTTTATAAGCTAGGTTCATACTACCTTTATTCTTCACCTGCAACCCAATCAATTTGGTATTTTCCTCACTTGACAGGTGAGGAAAGAAGTAGAAAAGAGATTCATGGCAGGGTGGGGATTTAGCACAGTGTCATATTGCTGTCAAAGTGTGTGTGTTTTTTCTGTTCTAGCATTCTAGTCCTTTGCTAGAAGAAAGCTGTAGCTCGTTTTCTTGTTTGGGGCCTAGAAAATCCCTCCACCTATATCTTCTAGTGTTGTAGCTTCCTGGTCCATTTTTACATTTATTAAAAACAAATAAAGTGATATTGGATGTTAAAGTATACACTAACTAGGAATAGTTCAGGATAGAAAGCTAAGCACAGTATTCTTTTAACCTAAATAGTATAAAATTTCAATTGTTGACTTGTCTGGCTGATGCTCCGAGTCCATTTGTATAAATATTGCTGTTTTTTGTGGATGTCAGGTTGTATATTATCTTTGCAAAGTGAATATTTATGAGTAGTTTTAGAATACAGTTTGATCTCCCCAAACTGAAAACCTCAGGAACAAATGGTGGAAGTTTGTGCCTCAAACCAGGAAGTTCTCTGAGCACCTGGTTCTTAGGGAAAAGAGCAATGAAGGCCACACACAGTCAGGCGAGGGGGCCCAATGACCAAAGCAAGATTTTTCTTGTTTGTTATTTTAAACAGTATTTTAAGAAATTGTGGTGAAATATGCATAATATCAAATTTACCATTTGAGCCATTTTTACCTAAGTGTACAATTCAGTGGCATTAAATACAATCACAATCTTGCACAACCATCACCACTGTCCATTCCCAGAACTTTATCCTGATCCCAACCAATAAACTCTATACCCATTAAACAATAATTTCTTATTTTCCCCTCCCCCTCTGTGTTTTGATGGATTTTTTTTTTTTAGTTTCTTTTGTCTCTATTAAGTAATCAGGTAATATTTTCCCTTAGCTATCAAGGTTCCACCCTTTAGTAATTTATTATACTTTACTAATTTTCTGCTTCTAATCTGCTTTTGGCTAAGAAACATTACTTAGCTTGTCAAAATTGTATGTAAAGTAAGAATTAATAAAACTTCTTATCCCTAAAAGCCTTTCCAATGAAGAGAGGAGCTATGACTTTGATGGCTATTTTGACTAGTAAAAGACCTTTTGCTTCCTAGACACTTCCTAGACACAGTTCCTAGACATTTACCAAAGGGTTTACATTTTTGGAAGTCAGGCTTATGAAAAAGTGGAGCATTTTTTTAATAACTATTCTAGGAAAGAGAGGAAGGAAGGAGGGAAGGAAAAAGATAGAAAAAGATTGAATTCATTCTAATCAGAAGTTCTGTTATTTCATTCAACCCAATAGCTATTATGCATTGATGTCTTTAAGAGAATAACAAATTAATAGAAAAATAACCAGAAATGCCTTATATCTTGTACTTTCAAAAAAGCTTTCATTTAATAAGTCCACCACTAGTCAGACTAGTACCTTTAAAGAGAAGTTTCCTTAGTGCTTTTATGATATGAGTGAATTTGGGGAATAAGCGTATAAAACACCTTGTCAGAAGGCACAGCTATAGACAAAGTAAGGTTCACCCACATGAAGCAAGTAATGTCTCCATGAGCGAGCGCACCTGAAAATTTCAGCTTACTTTATTAGTGTTAGTTTTAATATCCGAGATTCTTCTTTTACAGGTATTTGACTTCACTGCCATAGACTTGACATCTGAGACTGATGAAATTCCAGATATTATAGCTTTGGAAGAAGAGGATGAATCAGATCATTCACATGCTAATAACCCTGAGTCCACTCAGGGTGAAATGTTGAAAAACTAACAAGAAAACACTTCGTTGGCTAATACAAAATTTGTGTCACATTAAACTCCATATTTGCTCATATATATTCCTGTGGCTTTGGGGATTAGTCTATTGTTAATACAATCTTTCAAAGTTTAGTCATTAAATGCCTATAATAAAAATTGGTCTATATAATCTTGAATCATTGTGCATGTGTTTGTACTAATATAATGAACGTGTGTGTGTTGTTTTACCTCCCAGTATAAATTTCTGCTTCTTCTGGTAACAGAACCTTCATGTCTTTTGTGGGGAAGGATGTCTCAGTGTGTGTGCTGGTCAAGGTTTGGGCGTGTGACTAAAAGGAGATCAACTGGGAGGAGGCATATTGTGATGGGTAAAGGCTTTGACTCTGGGGTCTAATCTTGGCTCTGTGATTTACTAGTTGTGTGACCATAAACAAGTTACTTAATTTCTGTGTACCTCAATTTCCTCATCTATAAAGTGGGGATAATAATAGGTTTATCATAAAGAATCAATGAATTAACATTTGTGAAAACCTTAGGGCAATAACTGACACAGAGCAGCATTACTGAAGTATTAGTTAAGTAAATTAATGGTCAACCCAGTAGTGATAAGCATCCCTAGTGTCCAGAGTATAATTTTGAAATACTTTTTCCCACTAAAAGAAATTAGGTCTTCATGGAGAAATCGCTGATTCTAGGTCTGAGGAAATATACAAAATGAACTTTGAACTTATGACTGTTCCTGATAGCAAGGAAGCTAACTTGAAGAGGTTCCTATTGACCAAGATGGGCAACTTTGAACTTCAATGATAGTATAGTCTCAATAGATTAAACTCTATCAAATGTGAGCCCCATCAACTATTCAAATATATCATTACATATATAAGAAATCTAATTGGTCACCTTCAGAAGATGATAGTAATCTAATTCTTTATCTTGAAAACTGGTAAATAAAGGGAAAGAATTTAGCCTTATTTATATCTTCATCACTAGGTAAACAAATAGTAAATGAGGGAAAACTTCTCTCATAAAAGTATTTCCACTAACAAATGAAAAATAAATGATTCTTTTATTCAGTTTGAGCTGCTATAACAAATTACCTCAGACAGAGTGGTTTAAACAACAAGCATTCGTTTCTCATAGTCCTGGAGCCTGGAAGTTTGAGGTCAAGGTGCCAGCTTGGTCGAGTTTTGGTGAGGGTCCCCTTCCAGGGTACAGAAAATCAACTTCTCTTTGTACCCTTACTTGGTGGAAGAGCAGAGAAGTGAAGGATACTCCCTTGTGACTCTTCTGAGAGTACTAATCCTATTAATGAGGATTCCACCCTTATAACCTCACCTAATCCTGATTATCTGCCACCGACCCCACCTTTTAATACCATCACATTGAGGAGTAGGGTTTAACATAAATTTTGGGAGTGGGCAGACGCATGCAGTCCATAACAAATGACAAATTAGAATTTCAGCATTTTGCAATTTCCAGTGAATTAATGGATCTAGGTATTTAGCATTAATGTTTGTCAGTGGCCTGAACAGAGATATTATGTTCTGCCTGAAGATGAGCATACACCAACCATCATCTAGTCTTTTTAAAAATTTTTAAATAGATTTATTAGGATTACATTGCTTAATAAGATTTATGTAGGTTTCAAGTGCATAATTCTATGATACATGATCTGTTTATTGGAATGTGTACCGACCACCCAAAGTCAGATCATCTTCTATCACCATATATTTGACACTCTCTTTACCCTTTACTACCCCCTCACCTCCCTTCCCTCTGGTAATCACCATACTGTTGTCCATGAATTTTTTTTTCTTTTTCTTGTTCGTTCATTTGTTACTTTCATTTTTATATTTCACATATGAGTGAATAATACGACTCTTAACTTTCTCTGACTGACTTATTTTGCTTAGCATGATATTCTCAAGTCCATCCATGTTGTTGCAAATGGCAATATTTCATCTTTTTTATGGCTGAGTGGTATTCCATTGTATATTTGTACCACATCTTCTTTATCCAACTATCTATCAAAGAATGATTCAGTTATTTCCATGTTTTGGCCATTGTGAATACTGAACATAGGGGTGCATACGTCTTTGTGAATAAATGTTTTCAATTTCAGTTTATACCCCAAAGAGGGGTTGCTGAGTCATATGGTAACTCTATTCCTAATTTTTGGAGAAATCTCCATACTGTTTTCCATAGTGGCTGTACCAATTTACATTCCCACCAACAGTGAATGAGGGTTCCTTTTTCTCCACAACCTCTCCAATACTTGCTATTATTTGTCTTGTTGATAATAGCCATTCTAATGATGTGAGGTGGTATCTCATTGTAGTTTTGAATTGCATTTCCCTAGTAGCTAGTGAAATTGAGCATATCTTTTCATTTACCTGTTGAGCATTTGTATGTCTTCTTGAGTGAAGTATCTGTTTAGGTCCCCTGACCAATTGTTAAATAGGATTATTTATTTGTTTGGTGTTTAGTTGCCTGAGTTCTTTATATATTTTGGATATTAACTCTTTGTTGGAGATGTTGTTTGAAAATATTTTCTCCCATTTTATTGGTTGCCTTTTTGTTTTCTTGGTAGTTTCATTTGCTGCACAGAAACTTTTTAGTTTGATATAGTCCCATATGTTTATTTTTGCCTTTACTTCTTTTGCCTTTGGGGTCAAATTCATAAAATCTTCTCCAAGACCAAGGTCCTTAAGCTTAGTACCTATGCCTTCTTCTATGTAATTTACTGTTTCAGATCTTATATTTAGATCTTTGACTCATTTTGAGTTAATTTTTGTATATAGGGTCAGACTGTAGTCTAGTTTCATTGTTTTACATGTGACTTTCCAATTTTTCCAGCACTGTTTATTGAAGAGGCTTTCTTTTCTCCATTGTATGTTTTTGGCTCCTTTGTTAAAAACTTTTTGCCCATATACATGCGGGCTTATTTCTGGGCTCTCAATTCTGTTCCATTGGACCATGTATCTGTTTTTCTGCCAATACCATGCTGTTCTGATTATCATCACTTTGTAGTATAATGTGAAATCGGGGAGTGTGATACCTCCAGCTTCATTCTTTTTTCTCAGGATTGCTTTGGATATTCAGGGTCTTTTGTGGTTTCATACAAATCTGATTTTTTTTGTTCTATTTCTTTAGAAAATGTCATTGGGATTTTGGTGGGGATTGCACCATCACCTACTCATGCCTGAGATTAATCCCCTAGATGGAGATGCCAATTTGAAAAATTTGGAGTACACAGAGAATGGAAAACGTTGAACTTTACTGTGAGGATGCTAACAGTAAAACCTAGGCTATGGGAAATTATTCTGGTAAAATGGCCCCAGGTGTTCAACAGATAAATTTTAAGAAAAAAAAGGAGGAGGGATGGAAGAAATCCTGTATATTAAGTTATATTATTTAAAAAAATCCTGGGAAAGACAAAAAAAAAGCCAAGATGATTATAAAAAGAGCAAGACTAAATTATAGTGTGTAGGGAAGCAGACTTGGATGGTAAAACTACAGGAAAACAAAATTAAGTGATTACTGTAAAACTGACAATAGTGGTTACTTTTTGGTAAAGGAGGAGTGGCTGGGATTTAATTTTGTAAACATAAGAAACGTCTAATTTTGGAGAGAATTTTTTAAAGAGTTTATTTGAGACAAACTGATGACATTGCCAGAAAGCAAGATCTCAAAAGCTCAGGGGAATGACAGTTTTGCCATTTCTTTTATATGGAACATAAGGAACATTACATGAAGGTGGGAGAAAGCAAGGCAGGAAAATTTCTATGATTGGATTATGGGTTAATAGGATTATGTGCTGTCTTGAGGACAGTTAAAATTTATGATGGGTCTGCAAAAGTGGCATTTCAAAGGTGTGTTAACCTAGATGCACAAAGACGGTGGACAGAGTCTGCTTAAGGCAGAGACAATCTTTTACTAGGGCAGTTATAGGCCTGAGTGAGGTATGACTACCCACCATGATGGGCCCAGTTAGGAATTTATGATCAAATAACCCCATGAAGGTACTTTTGGTTAGATTTATTATAGAGCCCCCTTTTCATCCACAACTGTTTGTCCTGGGTGTTAATTACAAGAACATTCACCTGTAGTGATATATTAATCTATTTAAAAGGAGCAAATTGGACTATCTGGTATATGAATCTTGAGTGGAGTGGCACATGGGCCTACCATTCCCTGAGAACATTCTTTGGTCTTTCCATTTTTTATGCTACTCAATATCCACCTAATAAAACTCCATCAAAGTCAGTTTTGCTGTTTGCCTCCAAAGAATGTTAACTGATACAAGTGGCCTTGTAACCATTAGCCTTGAGATGGGTATAGATAACTTCTTTTTTTATGATGGGTGGTATTATAGCATGTTTGTATACTGATGAGAAGAATTGATGCAGGACAGAGTAGAGGACCAGTGCTGGAACAAACTTCTTGAGTAAGAGAGAAGGCATATTATCTATCAAATAAGTGAAAGGACTGATCTTATGTCAGCATGCCTTTATTCACCCAGATTAATAAGAGAGAATGAACACTATAAGGGAAAAAGATTTAGGCAGATTGGTAAACTGTTGATAGAAATTATTTTTTGGAAACATCTATTAACTGAGAACAAAGGACATTTTTGAGAGTGAGGAGGGAAAGTAGGTATTGGAAGTTTAGGAGAGGGAAGAAGATATGCATACTCTTGTGGAGAGGAGATTTGGGAAAAATACTAGTAAGGTGGAGAGGGCCTAAGAGTTCACTTGAGTTGTCATGAATTTTGAGTAACACCAGGCATCATAATTGTGTTTAGCTACTAAGCTGCAGGTGTAGAATAGGCTGAGAAACCGCTTTAATAAGGATTAGGGTTCTGTAAGATAAATTTAGTAAAGAGAGAAACGGGCCAGGGAGCTGAGAAGGTCAAGAAACTAAGAGGCCAAGATATTGGAAAGGTCACCTACATGGATATTTTTTTAAAAAATATTTTATTTATTTATTTTTAGAAAGAGGGGAAGAGAGAAAGAGAGGGAGAGAAATATCGATGGGCTGCCTCCCTCACGCATCTCAACTGAGGACCTGAACCGTAGGCAACCCAGGCAACCCAGGCAACCCAGGCACCTGCCCTGACCGGTGTGGAACCGGAGACATTTTTCCTTTGCAGGATGACTTTCAACCAACTGAGCTCTGCCAGTCAGAGGACCTACATGGATATTGTGTTTACCAAGAATTATCCCGGGGTAATGTTGGAGGGACAGAATTAAGAGCTAAATCTTCTCAGAATGAAGTCCAGCAACCTAGAGATCTTACACATGATTTCCACAAGGAAGAATTATGGTAGATGATAGCCTAAACTTCAAAGTAGCTACTCGTTTTACTGAGACAATTAAGTGCCAGAGGTAGCGATAAGAAATAATCTCATTTTCAAGCCCTGTTGTATATGGGGTGTGGGGGAGAAAACAGTCATTAACTGAGAAGGCTACATGGGTAACTGTATGCGTAGGGGAGAGCTAGATTTCTTAGAGCAAGAAAGTGAAAGAAGTATTTAGCATTTGATACACATGACATTACTAATAATAGACCTGAGTCCAACAGGTTAGGTGACTTGTTCAGGGTCACACAACTAACGTGCAGAGCTCTGGATGGAACCCAGTGCTTTTTCTACTACACGGAGCCACAGTCCCCCATCTACAGCTTTTATCTGACGTAATCGGTCTATAGGAACTAAAGGAACCCACAGCCTTCAGATCTAAAAAGCGCGAAACGAAGAACCGCTAGATACCGCTTGCCAATACGCAAGCGCAACGAAGTTCGTGGGCTAGAACAGCCCTGTGGGTTTTGTAGTTTTTCGGCTGGGCACGACGGGACGGGACGGGGGAAGAGCGCATTGCATGGCGGGAGTTATAGTTCTCCCGGCAATTCCCCCCTCCTCCGGAAGTCAGGCGGCGCGCACAAAGCGCTCCGCTGGAAGCGCGGGAGTCTCGGTTTGTGGTGGCTTGGGCAGCTGTGCGGTACTACCGTTAGAAGCTCTATTTCCCTGAGACTTGACGGCCTTTCGAGGCGAAATGGCTCCGGGGTAAAGAGGTGCAGGCGGTGACAATGCGGGTGCTGCTGCGACCGCGACCTCGGGCTGCCTGTAGGGAAGGATCCTGAGGGCCCTCGGAGTCGTTTGGGCCTTTGCTTTCTTCCTTTGCAGGGACACTGCATAACTGCAAAGATGAGCTTGTCCTGGGTCACCGCTTTCGAGAAGGAGCATCTTTGGATGTATCTGCAGACCCTCGGCTTCGAGCCAGGCCTAGCCACCACTGCCTGCGGAAAGATCGTGTCACACACCCACCTTGGAGTGTAAGGAGGCCGGGAATTGCTGGGCAGGGTTGTCTGAGCCTAGACTGGACGGAATAACCCGCCCTTTCGCAGACCTCGAAGGTTTAGGAATCAAGGCACTGGCTGTAAAGCCTTTCCTCCCAGTGGCTGCCAGGCTGGTAGCAGAGACTATCAATTACGGCACTTTGCACGGGGGTAGAGTCTACATTTGGAGCGAAACTGGGCGGTGGGGGGGCAGCTTAGTACTGCTTTGTTGGTAAAGCTGAGTGGTCTGTGAAATCGAATTAGGTACTGGAGGGAAGTGAGAACAATCAGTATATTCACACGCCTTTATGCTCAAGGGATCTTTTCAAGCTGGGTGCTCTTTAATTTATAATTTTAACTTTTTGAATTAGCAAACTGAAGCGTCCCACACTTAGCAAAAAGGGTATTAAGAAGGTTATTCAGATGAAAAATAAAAGCCCCTTCCCTACTTTACTACTGATGTTATGGTTACGGACATAAATCTAAATATTTTGTTTATATTTCTGTGCCTTAACTTACCAATTCTAGACATATCTTAATTTCCCACTATAGGCCAAGAGAAATTTGGGGTACATTGTCTACCTCCTGTTCTCAAATCTTCTTGACTTAATTATGATTTCAGTTCCAGTGGCGGTGTTTTAGTATGTGTTTAGGCCCCTATTTCTTAATATATCAATCTCAAAAATGTCTCTTCACTCCCCACCAAGTAATTTTACTAGGAAGCTAGCTATTATTTATAAGATAATTACACTTAGGCTCACACTTCTCTACACCCGCCCGCCCTTCTTGACATTTTTCAGCTGTACTATAACTGTCAACTGTCAAAGTTTAGAGATGTAGTTAAGTTTTGTTTGGTAACTATGTTTAGAAGTCACTATTATTTACATGTAGAATGCTTTGTTTGGGAGTCTGTTATAAAAATTGACAATAATGGATAGCATTTATCAGGTTATGATTATGTATTAATAAGTACTCCACTTACCTCACACGATTTGATGCCCCCCAGCAGTCTTGGTTTCTCTGTACTGTGAAAACAGCTTACACCTCCTGGCCTCCACTGAAAATTGTCACTGCATCCTTCTCTCTGGTATTCTAGCAATCGTACCTTTCTCTGCTCTGGTTTGTTCAATTGTAATCTGCCTTTTGTCTTTGAAAAATTAGGAACATCTGTCAAGTTCTGATCCAGTAATGGCAGTTTTTTTTCTTTTTCCAACATTGTCACTGATTTTTTTCCCCATCCTCTAAGTCTTTAATTTCAGCAGATTGTTTGGAAACAGATGTCCCCTTTGAGATGCTTTAAGCATGAATGTGGTATCAAATTTATTTTGAAAAATATTTTTATTTTTTATTCATTTATATTCACATATGGTAAAATTAATTCTTTTTGGTGTTCAGTTTTGTGAGCTTTTATGAGCATGTAGTTGTGTAACCACTTTTCTTTTAAACATATGCTTACTGTATGATCCAGCAATTTCATTCTTACATATTTGTCCAAAAGATTTGGATTTTGAAAAACTATTCTGGTTACATTACAGAGAATGAATTAGGGGGGACTCAGGGCATTAGAGTTAGGTGAGCCTAAAACTATGGTGGTAGTAGGAATGGAAAGAAAAGGTGATTCATTCGTTTATTCAACAAATATTAGTTGAATACCGTATTTGACCTGGGAATACAGTAGTGAACAGAATAGACGTAGACTTTTACCTTACAAAGTTTAAGTCTAGTGGATGAACAGCTATCTTCAACAGATATCTCAACCTAGTGATTCAACATTAACATACCTTACAAATTGATTAACACAGTAAGTCTAGTAACCATCTGTCACTGTAAATAGTTACAGCATGGGAACTTTAGTGTTAATTCTGTTTTTTAAAATCTGAAGATAGTAGCTTTATGTGTTAATAGAAGGAATACTCACATCTAGTGATACACACCCCAGTTTTTAATTGCCTAACTCCTAATCTAGATTCTTTTTAGAGTCTGAAAACAAGAAATTACCCAAGTGAGATATTCCATCAGATCATTGTTGAAAATGTATGAAACATGAAAATATCTCAGATCTCTTTTTTAAATGTTAAAACTATTTTATAATAGTGCATAGAGAGAATCCCTGTAGGTATATTTTATGTTCTAATGAGTTTTTGTTTTCCTCTTTATTATGCCTTCACTTTCTTCTGAGACCTTTCCTTTATAGTTACTTAGTTGTGTTGCTTTTAACTTCTTTTGATATTCCAGTTGTACCCACCCATGCAAATGACTTTTTTTTTTTTTTTTGCAAATGACTTTTTAAAACTAGGATAATGGGGGAGCACTCATAATTTTTTTATCTGATAACTTACACAGGTTCTTTTCCTTCTTGAGTGTAAACATTAACTTCTATTGGGATATATGTTCTGTTTTTATCCCTTTCTTGCTTATCCAGAGATGTTAAATTGCTTTTGTTCATTTTTCATACTACCCGCACGTCACTGCCAGGACCTTGAGAAATGGTGGCTATACCTCCACACCAAATTTGACTTACTTTGCCTTGGGAATTGCCAAGGCAAATCTATGCAGCAGAGTGTAGTGTCTGAGGTGGATTATCCCTGTCAGTAGGTTGCTGTCCTAGATGAAGTTCAGACCTGGCCGGATAGGTTAGATAGTTGGAGCATTGTCCCAGATACACCTAGGTTGTGGGTTCAATCCCTGGTCAGGGCACATACAGGAATCAACCAATGAATATGTCAATAAGTGGAACAACAAATCGATGTCTCTCTTTCTCTCCCCCTCCCTCATCCTCCCCTCTCCTCTCTCTCTCTCTAAAATCAATAAATAAAAAAATAAACCTCTCTTTTTCCTAGCTCTGGCAGTCCCCAAAGCCTGAAGTCCCCACTTTCCCATTTCCTACTAGATACCTTCACATCCCTGGGGTCCCGGCAGGGTTGTGAGGAGGGAACATGGAACACAGAGCAGTGGCTAATGACCCTGGCCTAGAGGCTGCCTTTTTATAGCTGTGTGACATTTCTTAAAAGGTTTAGGGTTTTTTTTTTACTTTTCTTTTTTCTTTTAGATTTTGTCTTGATTAGTTAGGGAAATCAGACAATAAAAACTTATTATAAGGATGGTTCTAGGAATTAAATGTAATAGTAAAGACCCTAGACTTGGGTCAGATGACATATTTTAAGTCACTGCTTTTCCATTCCTGGTTATGTAATTTTGGGCAAATTATCTAATCTCTCTAAAGTTTAAATTCTTTCATCTGAATAATGAGGATAATCAAACCAAGTTCTACTGTCTTTAGGATTTAAATAAAATAATCCATGTTAAAGCGGCTAGCATAGTACTTAACCTTATATGATTATTGTAACAATTAGATGAGTTACTGCCTATAAAAGGCTTAAATTAATACTTGGAAGTAATAAACTCAAGAAATATTAGGTATTTTCACTATCAGAAATGTTGGTGGATATCATCATCTTCATATCATTGGCCATGCATGGTATTCTCACCTAATTAAACCTTTTTTTGTTGTTGAATGTTCTCACTATAATAAAGCAAGTTCTACCAGTTTTCTTCTATTTGATCTGTATTTTTAGAATCAGAAATAAAACTCGTTTTTCTTGGTTGTAGAAATGTGCATGAATGAGAAGAATTAATTTGACTTGACCTCTTGAAGAGAATGAAAAATACTAATTTGTGTTAAACTCATATACAGCTTTTGATGATATTTAGTTTTATTATATTTTTTGTTGTTTCCTGCTTCTATTTTTTTTAAACCATTAGAAACATGTTTGACAAGCTGAATCGTGATGCTTTTCAGATAGTTTCTTACTTCTTGTTTCAAACGTTGGACCAGTCTCTCACCAAAGAAGTTTTCAAGTGAGTAAAAATTATTTAATTTTATTTTTAACTGGTCAGTCTCAGATTTGAAAAGGGACTATGCCTTGATGTAAGCTAGAATTTCAACTTTGGCCTTTCAGTATTATTTTGAGTGGGTGTCACAAACATCAGGTTTGAGTCTTGTAAATTTAGTGCTTAACCTTTATAAATCTGAGTGATTTTTCCTTGGTACTCACCTTAAAATCATTGTATACTCCTTAGGTAAGTTAGATTTTGTTTTATAATATTCATTCCTAACATTTTCATAGTCTTAATTAATAGGCAACACAATTAACTGGTACCAATTTATCTAAACACACAACTTTGCTTTACTTACTCCTTTTCTTGTAGGCACTATTATATTTGGTTTGTTTATTTTTACTTTCTAGGTCTCTGCAAATCCTTATTTTTTGTTAATGATATGTATATTAAAGTATGATCAAGTGCTGTAGGCAAAAATCATTTCTGTTAAGTTTAACCTACTATTATGTACTGTTGATTCTTAAATAATTAAAGGAGATAATGTGAATACCCACTAGCCTTGGTTCCAAGTTATTTAGCATGTGATTTGGGTTTCTTCTGTCAAAGTATTCAGATTTGTTTTAATATTTATATGGGGCCATCATCCTCTTAATATATAAAAGCACCAAATAAATATATTGTTTAGGGCATTGTTGTATTTTTGATAATTTTTTCTTAATATTATATTTTGCTTTCAGTTCAAATTATGAATGATGGGAGAACAGGTGTATTTGAAACATTTTTTGGAAATTCCTATCATTATAGTATAGGGCTTCCTTTGCTCAAATAAAAGTAGATTTTCCGCTCTCTCCACCCCAATTATAAACAAAATACAGCTCTTTTTAAACAATTCAGAAAATACAGAAGAATGTAAAGAAGGATGTAGAACTCATTCCTAAACCCATCAGCCAGAGAATATTGCTGTTGATATTCTAGCCTTTCAGTCTTTTTTTCTACGCATAATTAATTTTTTCTATTAATATAGAATGTATGATATGCTTTAGAAATTTAAAAATCATGGGACCCTAAACAGATTCCTCAGGATAAAAATTTAGATAAAACTGATTATTAGAGGAAAGCAATAGGTAAATTTTAAAGTCTTATTGTAAACTAAAGTTGAGGCAAAGCTTTTCTTTTTTAAAATTTTATATCTTCCTTATCCATAAAACAGTAGAACCCACTGACTATGATATAGGTTATCTTTAGGAGTCAAAAGCTCTCATGCCATTTCTTCTCATGGGCTCTTCATGTGTAACCATTTGTGTTTCTCTCTTTTCCCCAGGCTTAACATACTAATTTATTTATACCATCTTTATGTGTTAGTCCAGTGAATCCACTGAGAGTATTCTCATGTTTTCCTGATTTTTAGTAATTTTATTTATTATTTTTATTTTTTAATAAAGATTTTATTTATTTGTTTTTAGAGGATGGGAAGGGAGGGAGAGAAACATCAATGTGTGACAGATACATCAGTTGGCTGCCTCTTGCACACCTCCAACCAGGACCCGGCCTGCAACCCAGGACCTGTACCTTGGCTAGGAATCTAGCCAGTCGCCCTTCAGTTTGTAGGCTGGCACTCATGCCACTGAGGCATGCCAGCCAGGGCAGTAATTTTAATAATGATTAACTTCTGCACTTAATGTACATAGTCAGTGGTTATTTACACGAACTGAACATAACTCTATAGATAATTTGTAAAGAAAAAGACCCAATTTCTCACAGGTTGGTATCTTGTATTAGTTGAAATCTATGAATTTCAGCCTTCATTCATTAAAGCATTATTGTATATAGTATAGGAGATAAATTTGATGTTTTAAAATTTTTGCTGAGTTTGTTTTTTGTTCATAATTTTAATGTTTTTATTTTTGTTTCTAAGACTTTGTTGGCCTCCATTTGACCAAAAAAGTGATACCGAATTCCGGAAACATTGCTTTGAATGGTTAAAAAAAATTTCTGTAAGTATTCTCTTTCTGGAAAGGAAAACTTGAGGAGGTTAAAAATTACATTAATTGTTTTTCTAGCTTTTTTGAAGTACAATTGTATGTTAATTTTTTTAAGGTGAAATATTTTTAATGCTTTTATGCTAACAGTATAAGCAAGGAAATATTAATTAGAACAATACTTGTTATGTCTTTGGAATGGTATTCTGTATATTTCTAGAACACCAGCTTTGCTGGCTAGGTGCATTGAAAATAGGTTTTTGAGTCTCTTGGCGTTTCTATCACAATTTTTATTTAAAGAAAACTTTTTTGACTATAGATTATTTTACCTTGTAAATATTACAAGTTAAATATTGTCAATAATTGTGGCTTTGTATTGTAATTACTTTTTTGTGACCAAGTTCACCAAGAATTTAGAAATAGTGTGATGTAAATGTAAAGGTTATTGTTGATAAGAGCTTTCAAAATTCTTTATTTCTTTTTCTGTAGGCTGAATGTGGAAGTAGCTTTCCTCAAGTTGTTGGTTCACTATTTCTTTCTCCTGGTGGTCCTAAATTTATTCATTTGATGTATCATTTTGCAAGATTTGTTGCAATAAAATATATAAAAAACCATTCTAAAGGTAAGTTAAGCTTATAGTAGGAATCTTTTTTGGTTTTGTTTCTTAAATATTCATTTATTTATTTTTTATTTTATTTTTTAAAAAATATATTTTATTGATTATGCTATTACAGTTTTCCCATTACCCCCCCTTCATTCCCCTCCACCCTGAACACCCTCTCCCATCCACATTCCCCCCTTTAGTTCATGTCCATGTGTCGTAAGTTCTTTAGCTTCTACATTTCCCCTACTATTTTTGCCCTCCCCGTGTCTATTTTCTACCTACCATCCATGCTACTTATTCTCTGTACCTTTCCGCCCTCTCTCCTCCTCCTACTCCCCTGTTGCTAACCCTCCATGTGATCTCCATTTCTGTGGTTCTGTTCCTGTTCTAGTTGTTTGCTTAGTTCTTGTTTTTATTT
>CM052540.1:59341447-59356644 GCA_028533065.1 Trachops cirrhosus | reverse complement strand
TACAATAAGGGCTTGGTGATGATGAACTCCCTTAACTTGACCTTATCTGAGAAGCACTTTATCTGCCTTTCCATTCTAAATGAAAGCTTTGCTGGATAGAGCAATCTGGGATGTAGGTCCTTGCCTTTCATGACTTGGAATACTTCTTTCCAGCCCCTTCTTGCCTTCAAGGTCTCTTTTGAGAAATCAGCTGACAGTCTGATGAGAACTCCTTTGTAGGTGACTGTCTCCTTATCTCTTGCTGCTTCTAGGATTCTCTCCTTCATTTTCACCTTGGCTAATGTAATTCTGATGTGCCTTGGTGTGTTCCTCCTTGGGTCCAACTTCTTTGGGACTCTCTGAGCTTCCTGGACTTCCTGGAATTCTATTTCCTTTGCCAGATTGGGGAAGTTCTCCTTTATTATATGTTCAAATATCTTTTCCACTTGTTGTTTTTCCTCTTCTCCTTCTGGTACCCTATAATTAGGATGTTGGAATGTTTAAAGATGTCCTGGAGGTTCCTAAGACTCTCTTCATTTTTTTTAATTCTTGTTTCTTCATTCTTTTCTGGTTGTATTTTTTTCTCTTCCTTCTGGTCCACTCCAATGATGTGAGACCCATGTTTCATTCCATCACTATTGGTTCCCTGTACATTTTTCTTCATTAAACTTATTGTAGCCTGCATTTTTCATCTAATTTGTGACCAAAATAACCAATTCTGTGAGTATCCTGATCACCAGTGCTTTGAACTGTGCATCTGATAGGTTGGCTCTCTCTTCGTCGCTTAAAAGGATGGGTTCTGGGGCTTTCAATTCTTCTTCTGTTTGAGTCATCTTTTTGCTGGGGTTTTTTTTTTTTTTTTTGGTCTTGTAGAGCTCCTGTAGTGAGGGGTGGAGCCTTAGGTTTTCACCAGGGCGGGGCACCCTGTTGGCTAGGTTGTGAAGTTGTTTGTGGGGGTGGGGTCTGAGAAGGAACAGTGGTGCTTGCTCTGCTCTCTGTAGGGCCTCAGACCCTTCCGCCGCCTTCTGCGAGCTAACTGGGCCCCTCTGTCACCAATTCCAGTGTGGGTGGGCCTATGTACCCTGCAGGACCCTCTCAGTCAGTGAGCCAAAGCTCTATTCCCAGCGCTGGGACCCCGAGTTGTGCTCAGTGCCTTGCTTCACAATGGCCGCCTTGCTGGGTCTGCAGGTCGCCACCCCCCAGGCTGGGGTCCACCAGCCACCGCTGCTTGTGTGCCCTGGGTCTGCCTGCTGTGGACTTGTGTGCCGTCCCAGTTGCTCAGGTTTCTGCTCCGAGTCCCTGGCCTGGCCAGACTCCGCCCCTCCCACCAGTCTGGATGAAAGTGTCTATTTTTAAATCCTTGGGTGTCCAACTTCCATATACTTCAGTTTTCTGTCAGTTCCGGTTGTTATTTTGTTTCTATATTGTTGTTGTCCCTAGCTTGGTTGTGTGAGGAGGCACAGTGTGTTTCCCTATGCCTCCATCTTGGCTGGAAGTCCTGTAAACATTTTTCTGATTTATCTTTTATGCAGTTTTTAAAAAACATATACATTTTCTTTATAGGTATTTGCATATTTTTAAGTTTAATGTAAGATATTACTAGTTTTTACTAGTTTTTCATTAGTAGGTGACCTACTCCAATTGCATGTAACCCAAACTATTTTATATGAAATATGTGTGCTTGAATTTAGCAAAAGTTTATTGTCTATAAGGCTTCTAAGTGTGAGTTGTTCTATTTCTTTTCGTTTTTTTAAGATTTTATTTATTTTTGGAGGGGGAGGGAGGGAGAAAGAGAGTGAGACAAACATCCATTGGTTGACTCTCGCATACCCCCCACTGGGGACGCAGTCTGCAACCCAGGCATGTGCCCTGATGGGGAATCTAACTGGTGACCTTTCCATTTGCAGACCGGTGCTCAGTCTACTGAGCCACACCAACCAGGGCTGTGTCGTCCTATTCCTGATTTAAAACAATTCCAGTCAAAATTTTGAGTCCGTATATGACTTTACATTCAGTGAACTCATCCCATTGCTGAATATTTAGAAATTGTGATGATTTCTTTGGACTTAATTCTAGGACCTGGATTAGTGATGTTAAGTGCAGGGTGGTGTCCCTATTTTCCAGAATATTCATCTTTATTGTACTGAGCCATCTTAAAGTAGGATTTATTGCATTTTTTACAGGTAAAAAAACCTGGACTCTGAAATGTTTGGGTGAATTGTTCTTAGGGTCTGCTCTGCATAGTCAAGAATTACTTGAGAAATGGAGACTGGTTTTTGGTTGTCCTGTCCTATTCTTAGTAGCAAGAAAAGTAAGCTGATGGCAGCAGTAGAGGTGATGTGATATCACCTCATCTCTTTTAGTATATTTTCTTCTTTGTTTTTAAAAGATCTTAAGAATTTGCTCATGTAAAAATGGAGACAGCTGTACTTGAACAATAATAAAAAATGTGAAAAAAAAGAATTTGCTCATGTATGATGGTGTATTCATGGATATAGCAAGCTGTGATAAGAAGAGTTATTTTGGGTAGATGTACTCTAAAAGGTTTTAATTATGTAAAACAACTCAACTTCAGATATCCTTTTCAAGTTGCCTGCTTTAAAAGTAGGTCATCCTTGGTTTTGTTGAAATTATCTTTTTATCTTTTTATCTTTTTGTGTATGTGGCATACCTGCTTTTATGGAGTTGTTAGTTAATGAAGTTGTTAATTTCTTTAAAAATTAATAAATAATAAAATCCAACATTTTAAATGTTTATTAGTTTGTAAGCCTAAGTTTTCTATGATCTTGTGTTCCATGTAGGTTCATCCAAACATTTTGCAGAGACGTTTAATGTAAAGCCACAAGATTTGCATAAGTGCATCGCCAGGTCTTATGTAGCACGTAACAGATTTTTACAAATTTTACAAAGAGAAGATTTTGTTTTACAAAAGTATCAGGAAAATGCACAGTAAGTAGTAGTTTGATAGTTGGAAAAATGAAAATTCCTTTCTTTTTGTACAAATGTCATCAATATACCTTCAATGGTAATAAACCATGCTTTAGCTCAAAACTCCCTTGCTGGTATCTTTCAATTTTAAAGCCAGATAACTTCTGAATAAAATGTTTTAAACTTTAGTTATACTGTAAATGAAAGTTTAGAGGAAAGGAAAAGATCACCTTAATTTAAATTTTTAATTTCTTAGGAGTTTTTTCTTTTTTTTTTAACATGGAAGTATATTTTCAGGCTGTATAGTACTTCTTTTGTTTTGTATCTTTTTTTAAAAAGGTTTTATTTATTTATTCTTAGAGAGGGGAAGAGAGGGAGAAAGAGGGACCATGTGTGGTTGCCTCTCACATGCCCCCTACTGGAGACCTGGCCTGCAACCCAGGCATGTGCCCTGACTGGGAATTGAACAGGCAACTCTTTGGTTTGCAGGCCCATGCTCAATCCACTGAGCTACATGAGCCAGGGCTGAGTCACGTCTGTGTGCCAGTACTGTTTAGGCACTAGTCCTATAGTATTAAACAAGATAGGTAAAGTTCTTAAGTTCAAAAATTGTGTGTATCTAATTTTGTTTTAAAGATTTTATTTTATTTATTTTTAGAGAGAAGGGAAGAGAGGGAGAAAGAGAGGGAGAGACATCAATGGGTGGTTGCCTCTCATGCGCCCCCTACTGGGGACCTAGCCTGCAATCTAGGCATGTGCCCTGACTAGGAATCGAACTGGTGACCCTTTGTTTGGTTCACAGGCTCATGCTCAATCCACCAGTCAGGGCTAATTTTTTAAATTATTAACAACTCTAGTAAGGTAACTTTTTAAATACCGTGTTATATGTTATGAAAGACAAAATTCTTTTATGTTACTTTAAAACTGCAACGTTGCATGACTGTCTTAGGTAACATTGAAATTTATTCCAGAGGTATGTAAGACAAGGATAAGAGAAAAGAGTATCTTACTGACCTCTAACATTTTACATGAAGTCAGAGAGTATATGAGCCAGGAAGTCCTTAGTCCATCTCAATAGCAGCCTGTATATTAAATTTTGTAACTCTAAAAGGAAATGTAGAGTGCTTTAGCTAGCTGCTAAATATATTTGAATGAGTAGTTCTCAGAGGCTTTGAGCAAATATATGAAAGGGGGAAAATATTAAAGTAATTGTACTTTGATTGTAATGGAATTACAGGTGGTCCCTGACTTGCAATGCTTAGACCTAAGATTTTTTGACTTTGTGTTGGTGTGAAAGCCATACACATTCACTAGAAACTGTACTTCAAATTTTGAATTTTGATCTTTTCCTGGGCTAATGATATGTTGGTATGGTACTCTTTCATAATGCTGGGCAGTGGCAGTGAGCTGCAGTTCCCAGCCAGGCACATGATTGTAAGGGTAAACAGCTGAGACCCTGTAGTCTATTGTTGCCAGCATTTTTTGGGTATTGTGTTTTATGTTTTAGCATCCTATCATGTCTACAAAATGTCCATCTGTATCTCTGGAATCTGATGAGAAGGGTAAGGTAGTTTACTCTTGAGATAAAACTCAGGATAGTTGCCCATGTGCTAATGTAGTGTTCTGAGCATGTTTAAGGTAGGCTAGCTTAAGTTATGATGTTCAGCAGGTTAGGTCAGTGATTTTCAACCATTTTCATCTCATCACACACATAAATTAATTACTAAAATTTGGTGGCACACCAAAAATTAAATTTGTTGCCTATTGTAACAAATTATACCAAAAATAGGTATAATTTTAATTCATTCACACCAGATGGGTATTGTTGTGTTGGCTGTTGTTATTTTTTAATTTGACAGTCTAAGGGAGAAGTCAGTGCTGCCTGACTAAATAGTCAGGTATTGCATGTTTTAAAAATTCTTGTGGCACCCTGGTTAAAAAAAATGAATTTTTGATTTATGATATTTTAAACTTGTGATGGGTTTATTGGGATGTGTAACCCCACATAAGTTGAGGAACATCTATAAATTTGTCATTTTGCATGTTTTCTTTCAGAGTATCAGTTAAAGAAGTACGAAGTTTGAGATCAGAATGTATAGGACAGCAAAACCAAATAGAAAAGTAAGTTTCTTTTAGAGCAGAAAGTTGCCTTACATGTTTAGCTCCTGCATTTTACCGGTAAGGAAACTGACAGTCCCAGAAACATAAGTAATATATCAACAGTTAGATGATGATAGGTACAGAATATAATTCTGATTTCTAATCCAGTTCTAGTAAATTATTGCCTTGAGCTAGAATTTTATTTTTGTTTTAATTGGAATGGTTGTTAGTGGCTGGGTTTGCAGATTAATTAGCTCTTTGGATGGTAAATTGTATGATTTTTAAAATGACTAATGATATTATTTAATTTTAACTAGAATGGAACCTTATGATGATCAAAATGATATACAAGAGAAAATTCAAAAGGTGAGACAACTTTTTAAGAGAGAAATGTAATCATTCTTTTTTTTTATAATCTTTTGTGATAGGCAATATTTGCTTACTTAATTGGACTATCTTTGTTATTTCTTTTTTTAGCACTTTTACTTTCTTTTTACTCATTATTTAAGTTTTATATATTTAAAGGTATCAAAATGGTGCCTCTCAAATGTTTGAATACGATGGGAAAAATTAGTATATAATTTATCAGACTAACTGTGTACAAAAGCAGCTTTAAATATGTTTAAAGTCTTTCATGCCAGCAAAAAAAGTTCATTTTTATTGTAGCTTTGTAGTATTAATTTATCAAAATAAAATATATTAACCAAAGGAAGATGGTAAGTATGGAAGAAAAATGAAAAGTTTAATTGAGGCTGGCTTGGTAGTAAAGAGTATCTGGCAGACATAAATGGTCCAAGGCTTTCAGAGGTTGGCTTTGATGTGGGTAGAAGTGTTTTCTTGGGCCTCCTTTGTGTTTAGATCAGGGTTCCCCAACCCCCAGGCCCCTTCTGGTCCCTGGTGCCCAAACAGTTGGGGCCCACTGGTGTAGATGACATCTCTCTCAAGCTCTTTGTTCTGATCCTGTGATTACCATGCTGCTCTGGGTATTAATTTGGCTTCTCAGGCACTTTGTCACTAAGAAAGGTGAGTGCTTTCCTCAGGAAGTAATTGGTTGTTCATCTCAGTGAATGTTTATTGATAATCTACTGTGTTCAGGAATTCTTTTAGATAGTAGAGCAATGAAAAAAATGCAGTCATTTTTTTCATGAAGCTCCCAGTTTAGTGAATGTAAATATTGTTATTACTGAATGCAGTATTTTTTATTGTAAATTTAATAGGTTGGTATGAAACCTATTGAAGTTTTCATAGCAGTCTCTTCTGAGTTCAGTTAATGTTGTTCAGTTTCAACTTTGAGCCATTGGCAAGATGAAATTTCTAGACTGGATCTTAGTAAGTGCACCAAGGAAATGCCATCGTGTGAAACCTCTAGAGCAGGGGTGTCAAACTCATTTTCACTGGGAGCTGAATCAGCCTGTGGTTGCCTTCAAAGGGCTGAATGTGATTTCAACTCCTTATCAGTTAAGGAGTGGTTACATTTATACAGCCCTAAAATTAAATTTGGCCCTTTGAAGGCAACCAGAAGCTGATGCGGCCCCCAGTGAAAATGAGTTTGACATCCCTGTTTTAGAGTATTAAAATACAGCTAGTTAATTCTTTCACCAGAAATCATTCCAGGCATACTTCATTTGTTCTTGGAAGTGAGCATATATTTGTGTTTTACATTTCTTTAATGTATGTACAGATTGGGTATAAACTTTAATGTTTTGTTTGTTTCTGTTTTCAAAGGTTCGGTCTTTGTGGGGCTCAGTGAATGAAACACTCTTGTTTTTGGAAAAAGAGAGAGACGTTGTTAGTTCAGTCCTTAGTCTTGTTAACCAATATACTTTAGATGGAACTAATGTTACTATCAATGTTCCAAGGCTCTTACTTGACAAAATTGAGAAACAAATGTGTCAGGTAAGCATTTGATATTAAAGAAGCTTTTGAGAAAACTCCCTTCACGTAATTATTTTATGTATTACATGTTTTTCTTGCAGTGTTTTTTCTGCTGTTTTCAGAATTTATTTTTGAGCATATGTAGTAAAATTTTCATAAAGAGGGGTGTGGTAAAGAAAGCTGTGCATCTTTATATCCATCACCTTTTATTAATTGTACCTTGAATGGTGTTACATCATATATAGGGTAGGGAGTAGGAAGTTACTTAGGAAGATGATATGGTACTTAGTTCTTTATAAATTCTCAAGTATAGCAACAATGATCTCCTGATTGCTAAATCTCTTTTTTTATTTTAATTGATTTTTAGAGACAGAGGAAGGGGGAGAGAGAAAGAAATATCAATTTGTTGTTCCACTTATTTTATGTATTCATTGGTTGATTCTTATATATGTCCTGACTGAGGATTGAACCTGCAACTTTGGTGTTATTGGGTTGACGCTCTAACCAACTGAGCTACTTGGCCAGGGCCATAAATGTCTTCTTTTTTTTTTTTTTTTAAAGATTTTATTTATTTATCTTCAGAGGGGAAGGGAAGGAGAGAGGGAGAGAAATATCAATGTGTGGTTGCTTCCTGTGCATTCCCTGCTGGGAACTGGCCTGCAACCCAGGCATGTGCCCTGACTGGGAATCGAACTGTGATCTCTTGGTTCACAGGCCTGCGCTTAATCCGCTAAGCTACACCAGCCAGGGCAAATGTCTTCTTAAAAAGGCTCTGTTCTCTTTGGTTTCTCTTTTATCTTGATGCTATGAATATTTGAAGTCATTTCTTTCTTTAGCTTTTGTGACATCAGTGTCTCTCTTCTTCTGTGGTTTTTCAGATTGCTGTTCTCAGTTTTTCCACTGATTTCTTTTTCTCTGCCTGACTTTTAAATGAAAATGTTCCCACAGTTCCTTTAATGTCCCCCTTTTTCCCCCACATTACAAATACATAATATATGTTCTTAATCAGTTCCATGGCTTCATCATCTTCCTATACATTAACATTCTCAAGTTGGTATTTCCAGTTTCTCCTTTAACCCAAACTACATCAAATTATTTTCATCTCGATAGCCTACATTTTTGTTTTTTTTCTTTTTCTTTTTTTTCCTTTTAAATAAGTTTGTTGTATTCTTTTTTTTTTAAAGATTTTATTTATTTATTTTCAGAGATGGGAAGGGAAAGAGAAAGAGAGGGAGAGAAACATCAGTGTGTGGTTGCCTCTCACCTGCCCCCACTGGGATCCTGGCCTGCCACCCAGGCATGTGCCCTGACTGGGAATCGAACCAGTGACCCTTTGGTTTGTAGGCCGGCACTCAGTCCACTGAGCCACACCAGCCAGGGCTCTTTCTTTTTTTTTTTTTTAACGTATTTATTAAGCATCTCCATATGCCAGGTATTGATTATAGCACAGGGGATACAAAGATAAAATATTGCTGTGACCCTGAGGAGCTTTGACTTTCATAGGTAACATAACAGGTATTTCAAATTCACATCACATAAAAATTAAGATCTGTCAACTCAAGAGTCTGGGCTTCGGCCAGGTAGCTTAGTTGGTTAGAGCGATGTCCCAATATGCCAAGGTTGCTGGTTTGATCCCAAGTTAAGGTACATACAAGAAGCAACCGCTGAATGCATAAATAAGTGGAACAACAAACCAATGGTTCTCTCTCCTTTCCTCTGTCTCAAAATTAAGAAATAAAATTAAAAAAAGAAAGAGTCCTAGTGGGACTAGGCAGGTAATGTGTATAAGTGAAGTTTGCTAATTGTGACAATTGAGAAAAAGTAGGAAGTGATAAAGTTTTGGGAGAAATAGTAATTTTTATGTAAAATCAATGATTAAAAATATTGGCAACTAATACAAATGATTTTAAAACACTGGGACCGTGCAGGCTAAAAAACATGTATAAGTTTGGATTCAGCCTGTAGGTGCCATCAATTTGCACCTTTTGTTAAAACATGAATTCATAGTCTTTTTTTCCAAATCTGCTCTTTCTCCTCAATCTTTATTTTGCTTCCATATATTTGCATTTCTTTTATTCTAGTTTTCAACTTTTTTTTTGTAAATTCTTTTTTTTAAGATTTTATTTCTTTACTTTAGAAAGGTGGAAGGAAGGGAGAAAGAGAGGGAAAGAAACATCTGTGTGCAAGAGATATATATATTGGTTGCCTCACACAACCCAACTGGGGACCTGGCTAGCAATCCAGGCATGTGCCCTGACTGGGAATCAAACTGGTGCCCTCTTTGTTCACAGGCAGGCACTATTTTCAACCTTACATAACAAAAAATGAAGTATGGCTTGTTAATTCTTCCACAATAGTTTTCTTTGGACCCAAATTATTTACATAGTGTTATTTGGGGTTTAGAAATCTAACTTTTTCATTCTTCTTTAAGGTAACCTTTTTATATAATAGTAAAACATATAAATATATTTATATAGCAGTTTACTATCTTAAGAACTTATAGTTCACCACTTTATTTTTTTTCTTCTGAATCCTTAGTTGCACATAGGAAATGTTTACGAGGCTGGGAAATTGAACCTATTAACAGTTATTCAGTTACTAAATGAAGTCTTGAAAGTAATGAAATACGAATGTTGTCAGGCTGACCAAGCAAGACTGACAATAGACCTTCACTTCCTTGAAAAAGAGACCAAATTTCAGAAACAAAGATTATTGGATCTGAAGCATATAAGGTACTAACTAGTAAGATTCTCTGTTATTTTATTGGATGAGGAGTTAGGAAGGTTTTAAAATTTCTCAGTACAACTTCTTTTGTTAACAACTCTTGCTTTGACAAAAGCAGGCAGTTTGAAAATTTTACTAGTGCTCAAAAACCTTATGTCATCAACTCTCAGAGAGGGACACGAAATAGAAAGGAAAATTAATGTAGTTTTCTTTTGTCTGGAATGTATTATTTGCCCTGAGTGCTAATTCTTTATGAAATAATTTCATCTTTTCTATACCTTTTCTTTTATGGGGACTACTAATAAAACTACGGCTCAGACAAGTTTTTGTTTTTACTCAGTGACTGAGAAGGACAGGCATGCCTTCAGGAATGGATAGGGAGTGGGAATAGAATATTGACTTGAGTTCAGAACCAGGAAAAAATTGTGTTTTAAAGATAAATGGAGGAATAGATGTATGGTTGCTTTCTGGTCTTAAAAGGAAAAAAAGTATTTTAGGTTCTCAGTATTTATTGTGAGTTTATTCAATTTATCTGTGCTGCATTAGTTGAACTTTCAGTTATATTTCCTTTTTCTATAAACTTAAATTTTACTCAATACTTTTGTGTATTCATGTTTTGAATAAGTTATTTTAATACTATTATAGGCACAAATTAAAAGAAGATCTTACAACTATAACGCATTCTGTTGTTGAAAAACAAGGAGAATGGCATAAAAAGTGGAAAGAATTTCTTGGTCTGTCTCCTTTCAGTCTAATTAAAGGTTGGACTCCAGTAAGTAATTTTGACTTGCCTTTTGCCTTCTTTTTTAAAAAAATATTTTTAGTTTTCAGTTACAGTTGACATATAACATTACATTAGTTTCAGTTGTACAACATAGTGTTTAGACATTTATATAACTTATGAGGTGATCACCCAGTAAATCTAGTACCCATCTGACACTGTACATAGTTATTACAATATTATCGACTATATTTCTATGCCAGTGATGTTCAACTGGTGTGCCACAAGAATTTTTAAAACATGCAAATACCTGACTACTCAGGGGCACTGACCTCTTTTCCCTTAGACTGTCATTTAAAAAAATGACAACAGTCAATACAACAATAGCCCTCTTGTGTGAATGAATCAAAATTTCTAACTACCAATTTGTACTTAATTCCTTTCCCTTGTTTACCCATTCCCCGACCCCTTCCCATTTGGTAATTATCAAAATGTTCTCTGTTTTTGTTTTGTTTATTTTGTTTTTCATATTTCACATGTAAGTGAAATCAATGGCATTTGTCTTTCTCTGTATGACTTTCACTTAGCACAATACCCTCTAGGTCTATCCTTGTTGTTGCAGATGGCAAGATTTCATTCCTTTTTAAGCTGAGTTATATTCCATTGTATATATGTGCCATTTCTTTAACTATTCATCTATTGATGGACATTTAGGTTGCTTCCATGTCTTAGCTATTGTAAATAATGCTGCAATGAATATATGGATGCATATGCTTTTTTGAATTAGAGTTTTGGGTTTCTTTGGACAAAGAAAGTGGAATTGCTGGGTCCTTCTTTTCTTTAGTTATAGCCTTTGTTTTAAAGTCTGTTTTGTCTGATATAAGTATTGCTACCCCAGCTTTTTTTTGTTTCTATTTTCATGAAATATGAAAATACTTCCCTTAATTTTCATCCCTTTACTTTCAGTCTGTGTGTGTCTTTCAATCTGAAGTGAGTCTCTTGTGCTCGCTTCGGCAGCACATACACTAAAATTGAAGTGAGTCTCTTGTAGGCAGCGTATGTAAGGCTCTTTTTTTCCTTACCCATTTAACTACCCTGTGTCTTTTGATTGGAGTATCTAATCCATTTACATCTAAACTAATTATTAATAGGTATGTAGTTATTGCCATTTTATTACTCACATTTTTAATTTTTTCTTCTTTTTCTTCTTGTTAAAAAAGTCCTTTTACCTTTTTTTGTAATACTGTTTGGTTGGTGGTGATGAACTCCTTTAGCCTTTTCTTGTCTGGGATTGACTTACTTTTTGGAGGTTAGTTTAATATAAGGCAGTCTCTTGATTTATCGTGTTATTAATGACATAGAAATGCTATGTGTTTGTTATCTTTGCATTTGAACCTAAAGTTCAAATGTTTAGTTTCTGTAATTCTTCTAAATCCATGTAAAAAATGAGATACTCCTCTTTATGTTAGGTCCTATTATGTTTGAGATATAGCTGAAGGACAAAGTAGTTCTCTTGTTCTTAATACTGTACTCCTTGTTTCAAAAATAATTATAGGATAATTTATATGCACCATAATTCTGTCTTGGTTGGAATCATCCATTCATAGATTAACTTAGTATTGTTATGTGGCAGTGAGTAAAATATGTATAATTTCAAAATTTTGCATTCTCTGTTTTAAGGCTGTGGATCTTTTACCACCTATGTCTCCTCTTTCGTTTGATCCTGCCTCAGAAGAAGTATATGCCGGAAGTATTCTTTTGCAGTACCCTGCTTCACTTCCAGGTTGGTTATTTTTTTCTCTTTTAAACTCCCTGTCATCAATATTTCTCACTATGGTAACTGTTCCTTTACATTCTTTTTTCCCCCAGTTATTTTTTATTGTGGTGAAATGCACATCATTTCACTATTGTAAAGTGTACATTTCAGTGGCATATTCTAAATTCACAAAGTTGTGCAGTCATCACCACTGTCCAGTTCCAGAGTATTTTCATTACCTTAAGAGAAACCCCGTATCGATTAAAAGTCACTTCCCATTTCCACCTCTTCCAGTCCTGACGACCACTAATGTACTTCATGTCTCTGCATTTGCATATTCTGGATGTGTTGTATAAATGAAGTCATATAGTGTGAGGCTTTTTGTGTTTACCTTCTCTCACTTGTATGGTTTTCCACTTTGCACAGTGTTGTTGTTTTTTAATCCTCACCTGAGGATGTGTTTTATTGATTTTAGGGAGAGAGGAAGGGAAAGAGGCACACACAGACATTGATGTAAGAGAGAAACATCCATCAGTGGGCTCCTGTATTCATCTGGACCTAGGATTGAACCCACAACCTAGGTATGTGCCCTGACTAGGGATCGAACCTACAACCTTTTGGTGTATGGGATGATGCTCCAGCCAGCTGAGCCACCAGGTCAGGCATGCACAATGTTTTCAAGGTTCCTCCAGGTTGTAGCATGTATCAGTACTTCATTACTTTTTATGAATACATGCTATTGTATGATCAAACCATATTTTCTTTATCAGTTTTTTCTTTGTTGGAAATTTGGGTTGTTTCACCATTTGGCTATTATGAGTAATACTGCTGTAAACATTCCTTTAGCCCTGGCTGGTGTACCTCACTGGATTGAGCACAGGCTGTGAACCAAAGGGTCGCCAGTTGATTCCTAGTCAGGGCACGTGTCTGGGTTGCAGGCCAGGTCCTCAGTAGGGGGCGCATAGAAGGCAACCACACATTAATATTTCTTTCCCTCTCTCCTTCCCTTCTCCTCTCTCTAAAAATAAATAAATAAAATATTTAAACATTCATTTACAAGTTTTTTTTGTAGAGGTCCAGAAATTTTTAGTGTGAAAGAATGGTACAGTAATTACCTGAATACTTATGACCTGTTTCAACATTTAATGTTTGTCCTATTTGCTTTAAAGGTATATAGTTGTATTTTTGCTAAACCAACTTTCTAGACATTGAAATGCCTTACTCTAAGTTTTTCAGCATGTTTTCCCATAAAAATGACATTTCTCTATGTGACTACCATACTAATATCACACCGAAAATATTAAAAATAGTTCTGTATCTTTAAGTTTCCTTAGCTATCAAGCCATTATCACACTTAAAAATTACTTTCTCTATAATATCTGCTTTATATTCAGTTTCCCCAGTTGCCCAATAATGTGTAAAAGAAATTATTAGGTTTAGTAAATGTAATATGGATAGGCATAGGAATAAGTGAATAAAAAATGTAGGAATAATACAGTAAAGATGGGACAGATGATAAGTGTAGGTCATAGTTGAGTTCAGGCAGGCCAGAAGTCATGGCAGGACTTATGAAGAAAAGGGTGAACACAGCTGAAATAAGTGAGTGGATTGGGAGTCAGGTATATGTTGGGAGGACTCTGGTGGGGAAAGATCATAGACCACAGAGCAAGGCTAAGAATAGATGCTAGCAGAGAAGTAGAACATTTTGACTGCATGGTTTGATGAAGGAAGAAGACCTTAGGTAGAAGATTGCTTTTGATGATAGATTTACTTTGAAGGCTCCTGGCATATTTGGTTGGCACTGTGTTCTCACTTTAGCTTGGTAAAGGCCTTTTGTACTCTTATCCGACTTAATTTAGGACCTGTGAACTATGAAATTGTCAGCTTGTCCATTCAGAGGGCATATTTGTGTCTGCTTACGAAATCAGTTGGACTTCTTAGAGGTGTTGAGATAAGTTTTTTGGCAGTAACCCTCTCCTCCAACATTGCACAGTTTGACTCTTGGGATTCCTTTTATTTCCCTAAGCTGGGGACCTTAACATTATTTTATACTTTTTGTAGAGAAGCACCTTTTTTCTCCCTCTTAACACTTTATATGTTACTTCTTACTTGAAGTAATTTTCTCTTAAATTGTTTTTTAAAATTACATTATAGCATATTTTTATAAGTACAGGGAATAATATAAATACCTGCTTATTGAATACTCTTTTGACAAATCTTTGTAATATTGGCCAAAAAGTTTGTTATTTTTCCATAGGATAGCTCTAGTAATGCTTAGTTGTCTTTAACTTCATTCAAAACAATTTTGTTTGATTGTATCATGACAGTATCATATCAGTGTGTATTGAAAAAAAATTTACCACCCTGGCTGGTGTAGCTCAGAGGATTGAGCCCTGGCTGCGAACCAAAGGGTCGCCAGTTTGACTCCAGGTCAGGGCACATGCCTGGGTTGTGAACAAGGTCCCCAGTGGGGGCCATGTGAGAGGCAACTATACACTGATGTTTCCCTCCCTCTCTCTCTCTAAAAATAAATAAATAAAATCTTAAAAAAAAAAAGAAAGACTCATCTAAGCCACTTGAACTCAGACTTTAACACCCTATATATATTTAAAAATAAAAAAAAATCTTACCAAAATTGGTGAACTTTTGTGCAGCCATTTTAATATTGAAGATGGAAGAAAATATGCAACGTTTTTGACATATTATGCTTATTTTTTCAAGAAAGGTAAAAAGGATGTCCCCTAGAGCAAGGGACATAAAGGAAAGAATAAACAAATGGGATCTCATCAAAATAAAAAGCTTCTGCGTGGCTAAAGAAAACAGTATTAAAATAAAAAGAGAACCAACTGTATGGGAAAACATATTTGCCAATGATACCTCAGACAAGGGTTTAATCTCAAAAATATATAAAGAACTTACATGACTCCACTCTAAGAAGACAAGAAACCCAATCAAAAAATGGGCAAAGGACTTGAATAGACACTTCACCAAGGAGGACATACAGAGGATCCAGAGACACATGAAAAGATGCTCAATATCACTAGCTATCAGAGAGATGCAAATTACAACCACAATGAGATACCACTTCACACCAGTCAGAATGGCCATCATAAA
>CM052540.1:59302795-59340947 GCA_028533065.1 Trachops cirrhosus | reverse complement strand
AGTGTGTTCCTCCTTGGGTCCAACTTGTTTGGGACTCTCTGAGCTTTCTGGACTTCCTGAAAGTCTATTTTGCCAGATTGGGGAAGTTCTCCCTTATTACTTGTTCAAACAGGTTTTCCACTTGTTGCTCTTCTTCTTCTTCTGGTACCCCTATAATTCGGATGTTGGAATGTTTAAAGATGTCCTGGAGGTTCCTAAGCCTCTCCTCATTTTTTTGAATTCTTATTTCTTCATTCTTTTCTGCTTGTATATTTTTTTCTTCCTTCTGGTCCACTCCATTAATGTGAGACCCATCTTTCATTCCATCACTGTTGGTTCCCTGTGCATTTTTCTTCATTTCACTTATTGTAGCCTTCATTTTTTCATCTAGTTTGTGACCAAAATCAACCAATTCTGTGAGCTTCCTGATCACCAGTGCTTTGAACTGTGCATCTGATAGGTTGGCTATCTCTTTGTCACTTAAAAGGATGGGTTCTGGGGCTTTCAATTCCTCTTCTGTTTGGGCCATCTCTTTGCTGGTTTTTGGTCTTGTCGAGCACCTGTAGTGAGGGGCGGGGCCTTAGGTGTTCACCAGGGTGGGGCACCCCAGTGGCTGAGTTGTGAGGCTGTTTGTGGGGGCGGGGTCCAAGAAGGAACAATGGCGCTTACTCTGCTCTTCATAGGATCCCAGACCCCTCCGCTGCTTTCTGTGAGCCAACTGGGCCCCTCTGGTGCCAATTCCGGCATGGGTGGTCCTGTGCACCCCGTAGGACCTTCCTTTTCAGTCAGTGCCCCAAAGCTCTATTTCCCGGCGCTGGGACCCTGAGTTGCACGCAGTGCCTTGCTTCACAATGGCCACCTTGCTGAGTCTGCAGGTTGCCAACCCCCGGCTGGGACCGGCCAGCCACCGCCACTTGTGCGCCCAGGGTCTGCCTGCTGCAGTCCTGTGCTCCTCCTGGGTTGCTCTGCTCCGCGTCCCTCACTGGCCGGACTCCGCCCCCCTCACTGGCCAGACTCCGCCCCTCCTACCGGTGTGGATGAACGTGACTATTTTTAACTCCTTGGGTGTCCGACTTCCATACACTTCAATTTTCTGTCAGTTCTGGTTGTTATCTTGTTTCTATATTGTTGTTGTCCCTATCTTGGTTGTACGAGGGGGCACAGCATGTCTACCTATGCTTCCATCTTGGCCGGAAGTCAGAATGTAGTTGTTTTTTAGAAAAATTAAGCATTATTAAGTAGCAATCAAATACAGATATACTAAACATTTTTTTTACTATTTATATTTTTTCTGATTACCCTTTGCTCTAAATAGGTGTCTTTCAGTCCAGATTGCCCCATAAATGAGACACAGATATGGAAACAACAATTCTTAGGAAAATTTTAAAGGAAATTCTAAATATAAACTGAATTGAAACCCTCTTTATTATACTCTGAATTATACAATTTACTCTTAGTAAATTGAAACACCATAACAAGGGTCAAACTTATACGGTAGTTCCCCCTTATTGGCAGTTTCAGTTATCTGCAATCATGTTCCAAAAATATCAAATGGAAAATTCCAGAAATAAATAATTCATAATTTAAAATTGTTTGCCATTTTGTGTAGTGAGATGAAATCTAGGGTTGTTCTGCTTTGTCTTGCCTGGGATGTGAATTGGCCCTTCATCCAGTGTAGCCAGGCTGTATATGCTGCTCAGCCATTAGTAGCTGTCTCGGATATCAGATCAGCTGTTGTGGTATCACAGTTCTTGTGTTTGAATGGCCCTTATTTTACTTAATAATGGCCCCAACGTGCAAGAATAGTGATACTGGCAATTCAGATATGTGGATGCTGTCATGTGCTTCCTTTAAGTGAAAAGATGCATATATGTATAATATACCTTATATATAAAACATAGTACATACAGGGTTCAGGTCTATCTGTAGTTTCAGGCATCCCCTGGGGGTCTTTGAATCCCCCGTGGATAAGGTGGGGCTACTACCGTATGTGACATTGAACTGTTGGTAGTTTCTTCTGCAGTAATATTCTGGTTCACAGGAGGTCAGAACTACTTGTGGGAGAATTGTATTTTTATTTTTAGGTTTGGGTGTGATGTTGATTTTGAGTCGATAAAGAAACATGATGAAATTCTCTGTGAATACCTTTTATTGAAGAAACAGTAAACTTGTTGGGCTTGTGCATTTTACCCCCTTATTATAATTGTTCTTAAAGCATGCTAGTGGGGAGGAGTTGGTGCTTCCCAATTTTAATCATGTTTTTGGTTTATCTTCCCATGGGAGAGCACGTTAAATATTTTGATTAAAGTCTTTCACTGAACTAAAGGTTGATGAAGTTAGTTGATTAGTTCATAAGTCAGATTTTATTTATGAACTCCATTGAACCTTAAGATTCTTTCCAAAGTAGAATTTTGTACTAAGATGTACTATCAGAACTCTTCAGGAGCCAGACAGAGCCTCCCCACCCCTAATTTAATTCAAGTCAATTCTTTTAATATGGGAAAAAGAAATTGCATTAAATATACTTTGATTTCCACATTTGTCCTTTTCTAAGTGCCTGGATCTTTTAGTTATCTTTAGATACCTTAATTATAGGTGGGATTTTGAAAGGAGGTAGGGGAAGGCTTTTGGTGATAAGGGATAAATGCTTAATGGGATATGAAAGAATACTACTGCTTGATAGCAGAAGACAGTATTATTATTGGGATGTGGAAATATACTTGTTCCCCAGAATTCTTTACTGTTAATGGTATTTTGTAATAAAACATTTAATTATTAATGTGTAATGAGGGTTGACTGTCCTTAAAGCAATACCTTTTTTTGCCTACAGTTCAGATATTATACTAAATATTTTATTGGTATCATATCAATATCAATGTAGTTAATTGGGAAATTCAGATGCGGATATGACCAATACAGCTGTTCAATTAAAAATCTGAAACAGATGTAGTTTTAGAATAAGTGTGTTATTAGCCCTTTCACATGGAGTTGTCATTCACAGGTACTAAAATATAGTGTTCTCCATAAATCTCATGGCTGGTTTTGTTCAGTGATTTGATGGAGGCTTTACCATGCTTAAAACCAGAATTCAGTGACTGATGATGCCTTTGCTATACACTGTGGACACTAACTTTCTTTGCCCTGGTTTTTGGAAGGTAGGGTTTTATGATATTTCTAGTGGTGGTGATGCAATTTTTTTTAGACTTTTAACCTCTCCAGTTTCTTCTTTACTGCTTTTCAAAGATAGGGCAGTGTAATTTTGCATGACTGTCAACTAAACATCCTTAGTCTTGGAAATTGAATTCCACACTCTGGCTAGTGTGGCTCAATTGGTTTGGAGTGTCGTCCTGTAGGCCCAAAGGTTGTGGGTTCGATCCTCAGTGGGTCAAGCACAGTATGCAGGGAGGCAGCCAATTATGTTTCTCACGTTGGTGTTTCTTTCTCTCTCTCTCTTTCCCTTCCTCTTTCACTAAAAGCAGTGGAAAAATGTCTACAGGTGAAGATAAAAAAAACTCAAAGAACTTGAATTCTATGAATTCCAATATTACAGCTTTCTCTTTTTATAATTCTATTTATTATTTCTGTTAACTTTAGAGATATTGTAACGAGAGCAAATGAAAATGTAATAGCTAAAATTTCTAAGAAATTTTGTCAGATTATTTCAAGTTCTTTTTTTAGGCTTTCCTTACAGGCATAAATTTAGTTCTAATCAAAGTATGCATGGGGTCTTATATTCTAAAGCACAAAATTTTAGCTTAAATGCAGGGTTTTTTTAGCACATATGTATGCTTACTTAACATTATATTACCAATTCTCAGTTATAATGGCTTTGTAACATTTTATTATTTTTAGACTTATGTTCTCAAAAATTTTTACTACTATAAAAAGCATGTCACATTTTTTTTTCCCTTTTGGAAGTGCTCTTTCCCTAGGATAAATTCCTGCAATGGGATCAACACCCCCCCCTTTTTTAAAATTTAAATTATTTTAATGTACAATTACAGTTGTCTGCATTTACCCCCCACCACTGCCCCCCACCCCAGCCAAACCCACCTCCCTCCCTTGCTTCCACCCTCCCCCTGGGTTTTGTCCATGTGTCCTTTACAGTAGTTCCTGATAACCCTTCTCCCCACTGTCCCTTCGCCCCCTCCTCTCTGGCTATTGTTAGATTGTTCTTAATTTCAATGACTCTGGTTATATTTTGTTTACTTTTTTCTTTTGTTGATTATGTTCCAGTTAAAGGTGAGATCATATGGTGTTTGTCCCTCACTGCCTGGCTTATTTCATTTGGCATAATGCTCTCCAGTTCCATCCATGCTGTTGCAACACCCTTTTGATTTGTTACAGTCCTAGAGTTTCATGGGCCTCAGTTTTAGCATGGCAAGTAGGTAGAGAGTAAGTATTGAGCCAGGACTGTTTTAAAGTTGTGTTAGATTGAGATATCAGTGTTAATTGCATGTTATCAATTCAGAAATGTTAGAAAAGATACAGAATATATTTCCATTTTTCTCTATTATGAGGCTCTGCACAAGTGGTTGAAATAGAAAAATTTGATGGCATTTGTAGAACATCTTCAAGTGACATTTATTCATTGATGATTAATCAGTCTGTCAATCAGTTACACATATGTATTGCACTACCAAGTACTAGGTACTATGTTAGCTCCTGGGAATAGTCTTTGTAAAGATGTAGTCTTTTCTTCAAGGAGCCTCACCCTCTTGTGATGACATCTTAGTTGCCTTGGTGCATAGATTGCTGGCTCTGTTTCACAGGGCTTTTGATCATTTTAATGTTGAGTTTTTTTAAAAAATTAAGATAAAATTGCATTAGATAGTTAATTTTTTGCTTTTGCTATCTAGATTATATTCTGTTGAGGTGAAGCTGAAGCTTGAGCAATTTCAGTGATTTTGAATTGTTTGGAAGGTAGATAATTCTACGAAGGGCATATTTGAAAAAATTTGAAAAAAGCATATTTGCTATTTTACAAAATATTTGCAAAGCTGTTTTTATACTTCTTACTGTGAACAGAAAGTAAAGCAGTGACATGGTTGATGTTGAAAAGTGATCTCTGGTAATCCTGCCTTTCATTTAACCTAGAATAGAAGAACTTTTGACCACAAGCAAACCCAGTCCATGATTGAATTTGAAATGTTTTTTTAAAATGAAGATAAATGGTTAAAGTTATCATTGCTTTAAAGGCTCAGAAATTTAATGACTTATTTTATAATTATAATGAAAAGATACATAAGTTACTTATATTTATTTAAGGGGTAAGAGAATCTAAGAGATTAAGGAATACTGTGCATAGAATGCAGCAAACTGAAATTGAATAACCTTATTATAAGTGTAATGTATTTGCTATAGAGCAAAATTCAGCATAATAGATACTGATTTTAGACATGAAATATCAAGAGAGTCTTAAAAGAAAGTCTCTGCTACAACGAAATTCTGTGATCTGAAGACTGAGGACATTGTAATATGCTATTCTTAAAAAAAACTATGCTATTCTAATTAATTGAATTTTCTATTTGTTCTTGCCCCATACTCAAGATTTTGAGTGTTCATCTAGTCATGTAACACTTGTGAAAAAATGCTGTTGCCTTAAAATATATAGCAGGTAAGACAAACATTCATAATTTGGGAGGCTGATACACAAATTGGGCTGGAATACTGCTCTAATTGTCACTGTACCTCCCTATAGTAAACTGCCTTTTGATGACCGGGACGAATTGAGTGAAATCGTAACGGACAGATACGGGGCAGACAGGTTTTTCTTAGAATATTCAGATATATAAAATGAATGGAACTCATTCCTACTCGTAATGTGGATTTGTTACCTTTTTGCCTTTTAGCCCTGCTTCTTTCCTGTTGCAGCCAGTTTCATCATCAGATAGAAACAGTGTTACAGTATTTGAAAAGGTATATTTAAAAACAATTTTTTATTAATTCTGATCATTCTAACTTATGATAAAATATTATTTATTTTTGTTGATACCCCAATTAAATTGAAATTTCATTTTCACATTTCCCAGTATTTGCACATTATATACTCTTTCTATTCACACATTCCCTGTTGCTTCTAAATGGGAATATTGGAATTATTTAATTGTACCACTGAACATATAATTTCACAGTAATGTTAATAAACTTTTATAGATTCATGATAACTCAAGAACCTCTAATGAAAGTCAAGCATGATTATTAAGGTTTTTATATTATATGTCTGTTTTTTCAGGACATAAAGATGAGAACATCTGGTGAGAAAAATGAATTGATGTCTAAGAAAACACCAGAGTATGAAGGGGAAGATGTTCCATCATTATATGTTGCAAAGAATACAGAGAGCAGTGTATTTAGAGAGCCTCTGCCTGTTAAAAAAATTGATCCATTCCAAAAAGAACAAGATCATCTGGCAGAAGAGGTTAGAAAAGGATTGTAACAAGTATATTGAAATATCTATTATTTTCTCTATAGCTTTGTGATTAAAATGGAAGTACAGTAAATTATTGATTTACTGGGGGAAATTTGGTAAAGGAGGTCACAGATAATCAAAATTATGGTTAAAGCAAAAATGGTGCTCCCCAAAAGTAGAAATATTTCACTAGAAATATAAATTTATTCAGTTAAGATTACATCCATGGTTTAGAATTCATGTCCCATCCTACAAATATCCAAAAGTATAAAAATAATGCATGTATGATATTTTTGGAGTTAACCATTATATCTCAGTTGTTGGGTAAGTATACCTAATGGTTATACTCTATTAAAATACTCCATGAATATTGTCTGTTGCTTAGCTGAGTATCCTCTTTTTTTGAATATTGGAACAAAGATTGCCATATCATATTATCACTGATTGAAGGATTTTGTCCTGCTTTCTAAGTGTTTAAAAGATAATTAAGTGCATCATTGGTTTTGATCTAGGTTTCCTAATGCTGTTCTACTCTTTATTGGCAAGTGACCACGTACTGCCACTACTGCTCAGTACTGTTACAGAACTCAATTTACACAAATTAAATGCTCAAGCCCTTCTCTAATGTTATTTTTATTAGTTTCCCACCATGTCCCTTAGCTACTCTATTCCTGAGAGACTGAAAGAAAAGTTTGGTTTAGTACATATTGCTTCGGGTATTGGAGTTCCCTCCTTTATCTCAATTCTGATCAAAGTAAATGAATATTGTTCAAATAAGAGACCTGGATGTCAGACATTTTTCTTGTTTGTAACGTGAGGGGAGATTGGGGCAATTTTATGGTTAAATATTTTAGAAGATTTTATTTATTTACTTTTAGAGAGAGGGGAAGGGAGAGGGATAGAGAGGGAGAGAAACATTGATCATTTGCCTTTTGCGTGCCCACAACTGGGAGCCTGGCCCACAACCTAGGCATGTGCCTTGAGTGGGAATTGAACTAGCAACATTTTGGTTCATGGCCTGGTGCTCAATCCACTGAGCCACACCAGATGGGGCTCTAAATATTTTTAAATCTCTGAAGTTAGATTGTTTTCTTTGTTATTTGATTACACTAAAGAAAGGATGATCAGTCTTTTTTTTTCTTTCTTGATATGTAAGGAAAGGCACATTTTCTGGGTAAAAGAATTTGTAGTAGTAGAAAGTGATGGGATGAAAGAGGAGAATCCTAAGATCTCATAAAGCTCTGAAAATAAAGTGAAATGAATCTTATTTAATAGTGTTTGTGACAAGGAATATTTAGTGTTTGAATTCCAAAAAGCCATCTGTTTTCATGGGGGAGGGTAAATGCAGGTCAATTTGATTATGGTTGTTGTAAATTTATTTTTTAGGGATTTCTAGTGGTAGATATTTTAATTTGCATATTTTGGGTTTTTTTTCTTGTTTTATTCACTTTTAATTAATATGGAGTGCTACTTTCATATTCTATACTTTATTTTCTCTATTTTAGAGTGTATCTATGCCGTATTCACTAATTCTTATTTGATAATGAGGTTTCTAGCAAAGAAATATGTTGTCAGAATGTGTTCTTTTTATTAGTAGAAGTGTTACTGTCCAAATGGTGTATAATTAAGAATCTGCTTACTTTGAAACTAGTCATTTTAGCAGATACAGACTTGTCAAGCTCAGTGGTGTAGCAGATAGTTTAGTTTTAGGTCACTATATAGTCAGAACCCCAAATCTTCCTAAGTATAATGATTCTTATCTTTTCTCTTTGTAATGGGATTCCATTTAAGATAAGGAAGGAAACAGTTTTGTGTTTGATTTCACCTTTAAAGGATTGTGCCTAGTCTGTGAGTATCTGGGAGATACACTGTTGAGCTTACTTTTGTGTCATCTGCAAAGAGAAAGGCTGCTGACTGGGAAGTGCTTTCTGTTACTATCAGGGCTTTTGTTGCATTCTACCAGTGGGCTTAATTTCTCAGTAATTTTTGCTTTACTTTTTCTTTCCTGTTTTAGGTTGCAAGGACAGTTTTGTCTGATTCACCACAGCTCTCTACGGGAAAAGAAGTAAAATTAGAGGAACTAATTGACTCTTTAGTTTCTAACCCATTCTTAACAAGGAATCAAATTCCCCGAACTCCAGAAAAGCTGAGTAAGTTAATAATGCTTTCTATCACTTGTTTTCTTTTTTAGACATTACTATTATTAGAACCATGGTCTGACAAGTCTTCTGGAAGCTTGCTTTAAAACTCTTTTTATATCTTCAAGTTTAGTGGCAAAGATTCTTTATTTGTTTTAATATAAGGGACTTTTATTGAAACATTATATGGGAGCACTCTCACTTATATGGAAGTCCTCTTCAGCAGTATTATTTTGCCCTGATAGTGTACAGTTGTGTTTTTTGTCTTACTAGGCTTTTTCCTGGAAAATATTTTAGTTGATCACTTTAAAAAAATTCTCTGCCTCTGCATCTGATCTGTGAATAACATTTGTAGCGTGTAGAGGCTGTGATCTCTCAGTTAACAATGAGCAGCACCAGCCAAAATCTGTGTGTTCAGAGATCTTTTCTACCCCTCCTAAGCTAGCCAGAATGCTCAGTACTTTTTTTATTATAACCTATAATTTGTGTAGGTAAAGTTCTGATACTGTCCTTAGGTAGGCATATAATCCTGGCTGAGTGATTAGATATAATTTGTTTGGCTGCTAGAAATGATATAATCAAATTTAAATTGATTTAATTTAGGTGGAACCTAGCCACAGCCTGATGGTGGTTGGCAAATGACAGCCTACTAACGAAATGTGGCCTGCCCTGTGTCTTTTTGTAAATAAAGTTGTAGCGAACATAACCTTGCTCATTTGTCTACATTGTTTATGGATACTTTCATACCTTCATGCTGCAATGGCAGAGTTGAATAGTTGCTACAGATCTAATGGCTTGCAAAGCATAAAATATTACTCTTTGGTCCTTTACAGAAAAGGTTTGTTGAACCCTGGCCAAAATATCTTTTTTTTTTTAAGATCTTATTCATTTATATTTAGAGAGATGGGAAGGAACGGAGAACGAGAGGTAGAGAAACATTGATGTGTGAGAAATACATCAACAGGTTGCCTCTCACATGCCCCCAACTGGGGACCTGGCCCACAACCCAGGTATATACACTGACTGGGAATCAGACCGGCAACCTTTCAGTTTGCAGGCTGGCACTCAATCCACTGAGCCACACCAGTGAGTGCTTTTTTTTTTTTAGAATTTATTTTTTTATTTTTAAAGTGGGGAAGGAAGGGAGAAAGAGAGGGAGAGAAACATCAATGCGTGGTTGGCTCTTGTGCTCCCTGTTGAGGACCTCTCCAGTATCCCAAGCATGTATCCTAGACTGGGAATCGAACCTGTGACCCTTTGGTTTGCTCATTCTACTGAGCCACACCAGCCATGGCAATATTATTTTTTTTAAAAGTTTCTTCATTAATTTTTTTAGAGAAAGGAGAAGGGAAGGAGGGAAGGAAGGAGGGAAAGGGAGAGTGAAGTATCCATGTGTAAGAGAAACACTGATCCAGTTGCCTTGTCTCTTGCATGCCCCTTCCCGGACACCTGGCCTTCAACCCAAGCTTGTGCCCTGACTGGGAATCAAACTGGGGACATTTTGGTTTGCGGGACACCGCCTAACCCACTGAACCACACAAGTCAGGACCAAATGTCTTTTTAATAGATACATTTGTATGTGCTGTGTGAAACTATATGGACATTACAGGAACAGCTTTGTTATTGGGTTGGCCAAAAAGTCTGTTTAGTTTTTCTCATAAAATAAATGACACATTTTCATTTTCATCAATAACATTATTGATTTGGATATTTTGAGTATGTCGGCTATCCCCTGCTATTGGCTTCTAGTGGGTAGAGGTCATGGGTGCTGCTAAACATCTTGCAATGCATAAGACAGACCTCCAGCAAAGAATTATTTGGCCAAAATGTCAATAGTATCAAGGAACTTTGCAAACCAATTTTGACATATCCGATCAGTCACCGTACCTTCTCCATACACTGCACAAATCTTTTTTTTTTGCGTTTCAGCTGTGTTTTTACCTTTCTTTTTTTAAAAAAAAAATATTTATTTACTTTAGAAAAGGGAGGGGAGGGAGAAAAAGAGGAAGAGAAACATCAATGTGTGGTTGCCTCTTACACACCCTCCACCAAGGACTGGGCCTTACAACCCAGACGTGTGCCCTAGACTGGGAATTGAATCAGTGACCCTTTGATTCACAGGCTACCACTCAATCCACTAAGCCACACCAGCTAGGGCATGTTTTTACCTTTCTTGAAATAATAAAGCATAATAAGTCAAAAATGTTGCATATTTTCTTCCATCTTCAACATTAAAATGGCTACACAGATATTCACTAATTTTGATAAGATTTTTTAGATGTATGCTTCTATGACAGTTGACACAATACAGTCTCACAAAATTGTTTTGAATGAAGTTAAAGACAACTAAGCACTACTAGAGCAGTCATATGGAAAAATAAATGAATTTTTTGGCCAACCCAATATTTGTAAGTAATCAGTTAGAGATGGAGTCCTTTGATGTTTTGGGCTTTGCTAAGTTGTGGAACCTTGTCATCTATCCACCATATCTATGGGGCATATACTTAGTTTTATCTTGACCACTAAAAATGAACTGCTTAATTGCATGCTATGTTTGGGGGTATTAATAAATTGTGTTTTCCCCCTTTATTTAATTAGTCAGTGATATTAGGACCTCATGGAGAAAAGCCGTTGAAATGGAAGATAACCAAAGTACAGAACCAATTCAAATGGATACTAAACATAAAGAAGGTTTGCCAGAATCCTTACCTGTGTATAATCAAAGAGAATTTAGCATGGCCAGTTGTTTCTCAACAACTTCTGTATCTGATTATAGCCATTCTTATTTGCCTGAAGAAAAAGTTGTTTCAGATTGTCTCAAGTGTGTGCCTCAGAAACATGTGGTGACCAGTCATGTAGGTGATTCAACAACACAATGTCAGTCAGATATATTAAATAAGAAGAACTTTTGCAAGCAAGATTTGGAGTGTGTGACTTTACAGAACAGGCTTCGCCAAACAGAGACATTCTCCCCTGCTGTAAGCAATAGGAGAGACGTGATAGGTAGGAATGAAGGTGGTGAGTATATTAAAATATCAGACTACTCTGATATGCCTTCTAGGCATAAAAGTATGTTATGGAACTCTTTTCAAATATCAAGTGGAATTAGTTCCAGCAGCTTTAAGGATATTGACTTTAGTATATTACATGAAACGCTTCCAGAAGAAGTTGGTCACTTAAGTTTTAATAGCTCCAGTAGTACAGAGGCCAATTTTAAACAGGAACTAATTAGCCCAGTGCACAGTGGCATTTCCCCAGAAGATGTGGGAGAAAGACAGACGCCTCCAAAATCAGACTCCAGTTTACAAGCTGTTTATAGTAGATATCAGGCTCTGAAAAAATCTGTTATCAAGAAAGGGGAAGAAACTTATCTCTCTAATTCTGAAACACCTGAAAGGCACAAACCAGAATTGAGCTTTATTCCTCAAAACATGCAAACAGATGATATGCTTAACTTTTTGGACACTCAAGATTTGCACACTGATTATACAAAACCGTCTTTACGCATGTCCCTTGGTGAAAGAAAAAGGTCTCTTTCACCACTAATTAAGTTTTCTCCAGTGGAACAAAGATTGAGGACCACGATACCGTTAGGAGACCTGCCTAATTTAAAAGGTAAGATTGAATAGACCTCTGCATGTCAACTTGGTGAAATTTTCTCTCAACTTTTCATTAAAATAGTACATAATGAATGCTATATAATATTTGTTAATGTGACAAAATATGCTCCTTATTCTTTCGGCTAGTATAGAAAGAGTGTACCAATCACCATTGTGGGTACTTTCAGAATCTCTAGTGATATGTATGTAGTTTACAGTTGCTGTGGAACAGGGCTGGAAAATAAAACCAAAATCCTGGAAGCTACTGCTTTTGTAATATAAACTAGTGAAAGTAAATTTTATCAAAATCTTCCATCTGACTGAAAAAGAAACAAAAACAAAAAACAAGAAATCTTGGCTAGCAGAAGATGGTTCTAAAAAAGTTGAGAAACCCTACGTTAAATATCATTTTTGTAATAATACAGTATTTGTAATCTGCTTTGAAATAAATTTGGTGGGAGTAGGGTGATAAAACTAGTTAGGTTAGCGTATTAGTTTCCTAGGGCTGCCATAACAAAGTATAACAAACTGGGTGGCTTAAACAGATTTATTGTCTCTGCAAACAGTAAATTCTGGAGGCTAGAAACCAGCATCAAGGTATTGGCAAGACACATGTTTTGTTTGAAGCCACCAGAAGATCCTTCTTGCTGTTGGTAGCCCCAAGTTGTCTGGCTTGTGGCAGCATAACTGTATACTCTCTTTGCCTCAGTCTTCATGTGCATTCTCCCCTGTGTGTCCATGCATTTTCTTATGGGGACACCAGCCATGTAGATTAAGGGCCCACCCTTAATCTAGAATGATCTCACTTTAACTGATCATATCTGCAATGACCCTATTTCCATAAGGCCACATTGTGAGGTCCTGGGGTTAAAACTTCAACATATCTGTTTGGGGCACACAATTTAACTCATTAATAGTTAGTATTAAGTGGTTGTTGTATTATTAAAGTTGGATGATGGATACATTGGGTGTATTATAATTCTTTTCACTTTTATATATGTTTCAAATTTTTCAGCATAGTTGAAAAAAATGCTCTTAAAGCATGCTAGAACAGTTGTAGATCTGGTGATATTCATTATATGTCACTCTGATTTTCCCATGATAATTAAACACTGTTATATTGAAACGTATTCTAAAAGGGATACATTGATATTCTTTGGGGAATCAGGAAACTCGGAATATATTTATAAAAAGTTACTTATTCTTACATGTTTAAACTTCAGTCACCATCAAAGTACTCTCCATTTGAAGCAATACACCAAGGGTGTCAAACTCATTTTCACCGGGGGCCACATCAGCCTCGTGGTTGCCTTCAAAGGGCTGAAATAAGTTTAGGACTGTATAAATGTAACTACTCCTTAACTGTTAAATTACATTCACGTATTGAGACATTTTGTTCACTGCTCAAAACAGTTTTTTTACTGATTGATTTTGATGCTCCTGCTGTTTTTTGTTTCACCTCTTCCACATCAGCAAGATGTTTTCTTTTGAGAACCTTTTTAATCTGGTGGAACAAAACAATGTTGCTTGGTTGAGATCGGTGAATAATTAGGGTGAGGCATCAGGGTCATGCTGTTTTTGGTCAAAAACTGCTGAACACTCACTGTGGCGTGGGCAGGTGCACTTGTAAATCACCCATCATGAAATGGGCAAATGCACTGAAAGAGTCTTCAGGAAAAATTCAGTGAAGCCCAGTGCAGCCTCTCACAGTAATGCCAGCTGGTACACTGATACAGATGGGTTCCTAGAACATTCCCCTAGTGGGGGAAGCTTGTACTACAATGGGACTGCCCTCCAGAAGATAATTCCTGGTTTTTTGGTCCCTCCTCTGGAGATATCTCAGTGAGAATAATGGTAATTTTATCACAGTTAAATATTTGTATGTGAACTTTTTACTTAAGAAGACTGAATTTGCTACTGTTTGGAATCTGTTCTCTTTGATTTTTTGGTAATATTTGCTTATTCTTTCTTTTTTAAAGTCAATATTGCAGAAGAAGAAATCTTGAATAAGAGCCTAGATGCAAAAGAATCTCCGTCTGACTTGAAGAGATGAAGCAGTAGCCCGGTTAATTATGATGCACATTTCAATAGAAGAAAGTTGATTTAAAACCTGACTTATAGTTTAAATACACACTGGAAGTGTAACTTCTTCAAGTCTAAAAAGTCTTAAATAATTCCTTTTAGCCTCTTCTTATGTTTTTAGTTTTTTAGGTAAGGAGAGTATGTTTGTATTTTCCCTTTGTATGGATATGGGGTTGAAATGTGAAGAATTTGGAAAGTAAACATCAAGTTATGTAAAGCCATTTTGATTTCTTGAAAAATCTTGCAAACATTAAGAAAACGGCAAAATAGTAGTTTAATTTATTATGCTATAATTTCAGTTAATTAATATAAGGATGAGTAGTTTTTGATGTATTTTTAGTAAGAGGTTAACATAATAGCCATTGAATACACTGATCTTTCATTTCAGGGAAATATACAACTTTTATTGTTTCTTAATGGAACATTCTGGTATTGACCTCCCCCCCCCCCAAAGGCAAAAAAAAGTGAGAATAGTAGTGCCTTGAAATGTGTAGTTAAAAGGACAAAATTTTAGTTTGGAAAGATCTAAGCAAGCTTAATAATGGATGATTCAAGTAGGTTGGTTCTGAAAAATGATGTTGCATGGAATAAAGTGCATAGGATAAATGAAGACCTGGGCAGATTGAATTTAGTGAAAAGGAAAAAGATGGAAGAAGATGACTAGACAGTTAAGGAATGTTACCAAACTAAATCCATTCACTGGGTTGTATAGCAGATTTATATTTAGTCTAATTTAGACTTTGAGAATTTAATTTAACCCCAGTTTTATATTTTAACAGAAAAGAATGTAAATGAAAATCATGTGTGATGGTGTTGTTTTTTGGGCGGGAGGGCACTGTTTGGTGGGAAAGGAGCTAATTTTGATTATATTACTTTCTTCCTCAAAAGAATCACTAGTTCACCAGAGCCTGCAGAAGTGTCAAAATAACTTGAGAAAATTGCATTTGGTTTTAAATAACTTGTTCAATGTCTCACAGCTAAGTCAGTGGAGAAGCTAGGATTTGACCTTATTTTCCTTCCTTAATAAACCACAAACCCCTCTAGAAATAACTAAAAGGCCAGGACAGTAGGACATGGCTGCAGGAGGGGAGTCAGAGGTGAGGCCTCTTGTACATTATTCTTCTTCACTCAGTCATTGCCTCTGGCCAAGGAAAGGGCTTGTCTCTAGCATCCAAGTGAGGACATGCCATGGCCCTCTATGAACTAGGAGGTATGAGCACACACTGGAAGGTGATAGCATTAATGTGCCCCTCTATCTTGCCCCAACTCGTAACCATCAAAAACCTTGTCTACTTATTAAAAAACTGGCAAGGAGAGGAGAAAAAGGAAGGGGAGAGTTCTGGAAGGGGATGGGGTTACCTTTCTTTGCTCATTTTGGGCTATCTCGAGGTTGTTGGTTCGATCTGAGTTTGAATGCCAGTCTTGTGAGAAAAGCCAGCAGGAAAAAAAGCACATATGAGTGGAAAAGGGAAGGGAAAGGCTTCTCACAAGGTGCTCTATTCCTTTACTAGTTAATACAGCAAATAAGGGACTCTGCAGGTATACTGTGAAACTCTTCTCCAGTCTGTCTTAAGAAAACTCAGTATCTGTAAATCCAGAATAAATATATTAGGGAGTAGGTAGGGCCATCATTAGCATCTACAAAGTGCTGGAGCCATTGCTAGTCAATATGTATAGTTTCATTTAATTAAAACTTAAGATAGTGGTTATTACACCTATTTTACAGATGATCTGAAGCTGGGGAGCTTATGTGACTTGTCTAAGGTGGACTCAAGGAATCACCTGGGATACATCTTAAAAAATACAGATTCTATAGGTCTAAAATGGGAATGAGCAATCTGCATTTTAAATATGCTTCCTTGGTAATGATCAGACTCAATGAAAAGCCTAAGAACCATTGCTAGGGAATATTCACACATTTAGCTCTAGGGTACCTTAAAAAGCAGGTACATTAAGTGCATATATACTACTTAAGATTGTCAACTGTCTGATAAGGAAGCTCAAGTTAACCAGTAGGTATGGGAAGCTCAAAAGATCAAAATGTGTTTAGACGTTATACATTTACAAAAACCATATCCTTGTTAGGTGAGTCATACCTGCCGTAGGTGGAGTTTTTGCCAGTTTCCTGTCCTTTGCATGTTGGTAGTCTAAACAAAAATATCTCAAGTTTATCACTTTCTCCTAAACCATTTTGATTATGTTTACTGTTTAGTCCTCCCTATCCAATATTGCCTGCATAGCTTCTTTTTAAGTGTCTGCTCTATGTTAATTCTTTCCATTAATTCTATTGCCAATTCCAGAATAGAGTTCAAGTATAAAAGCATATTAAGTCCCCTGCGTAGATTCCTCTATTTCCCCTCCGACATGATCTCCATTTTTTTACTGAAATGCTTTGGTGAGGGTGGGTCTTTAGGATCTTAATTCACAATTCTGAAGTGGGAATACTTTGCAATAATGTATTAATTAGCTTATTACAATTTTAGCTATTCTAAAGGACTCAGAACAAATCTCACTTCCACCTTGAAGTCTTAATCTCCCCTTTCCATGTTCTTGGGCCTAACCCTTCTCTGAAATCTGTGGTTTCTTAATTTTATTCATTTAGTGTTTTTCATTTATTTTATACTTTTTCATGGCTTTATGTGTGGCATGTGTGTCTACACATATACTCCAAGGCAGGGGTCCCCAATGCCCCCAGCCGCAGACTGCGGTCTGTGGCCTATCAGGAACTGGGCAGCAAGCAAAGCTTGCATGAGCTCTGCCTCCTGTCCCCCTCAGGCGCCTTCTGGTCCTCTGTGCCAAGAAGGTTGGGGACCACTGCTCTAAGGCAAATACCGAAATACTGGAATTGTTTTCTGTCCCTCTTCTGTGATGGAATTAATGGTAAAGAGGGCTACTTGATTGTCGTAAAATGTACTTTTTCTCATTACATTCATAGCTTACACAGAACATACCTTATTTTACTCACTATTCATAAAATAAAGTGTAAGCTGGAAACTATGTCAACTTGAAACTTCAGATAATCCCAAAATGTCTTAATTATTTTAAATGTTTAAAGACAAACCAGGCCCTGGCCAGGTAGCTCAGTTGGTCAGTGATGTCTGATAGCTAAGGTTGTGGGTGTGATCCCGTCAGGGCAACATATTAAGTATCAGCCAGTGAATGCATAAACAAGTGGAACACAAATCAATGTTTCTCTATTTTCCTCTCCCTCTCTAAAAATCAGTTTTAAAAAATTTAAACAAAAAGGACAAGCATGTAATGTTAAATGAAACATGTTAGAATATTTGAGATTAAAGAGACATTTGGGGTTAATTTAATCAAAAACAACAAATATTGAAACCATTCTTAATGTGTTTCTCAACCATGATTAAGTCAATTTTATCTAAAGAAAAAATAGGAATTCTTGAGGCCTGTATAAAAGGAAATTCTGTTTTTCCTATTCTGAGTATACAAAAATTAAAGAAATGTTTAAGGACATTTTCTTCAATGTAAGGAGAACATTTGCTAAGATAAAACACTTTCACATTAAGTTGCAGATACATAGTTGCTCTTTTTCCTTATGCACCATGAATGTCAAGTCTACACACCTAAATTTAACATATTTGTTTTCTATGGGACTGTTTGTAAATGTTCTACATACTCAAGTCTTGAATAAACATTCAACATTATACCACCTAGCTCTGGAATTTCCTATTTATCAAAAAACCATACCCTGCAAATCATAAAATGATTACATATAGTTATATCAGTAACTTGATCAATAGAAATTTGTGAGATTCAGTGATCCAGACAGCATTTTGTTACTGCCATTTTAATTATTAAAGTCACAAAATGTGGTATTTTAAAAAGGATGTGTACCTTCAGTTTTTTCATCTGGAGTCTATACTTATTGCCACAGGCTCCAATTAGATCAATTTAATGATTTATATTTGGTTAGCTTCTTGCTCTTCAAGGTTAGGGACCTTGTCATTTGTAGCTTTTGCTATAAAACGTTTACAAAATGTTTATAAAGCCTTGGAAATTTAAAGTCTTATGTCTCATTTGTAAAAGGTAAGGAGTTGTTCAGAGGTTTCTTGGATCTAAAATATATAGACTGCACTTAAAAACAATCTTTAAGGCAGTTGGAAAGGGGCATTTTAGGTCTTTTTTTCTGATTTCCGTATACCACATTGCCAGTCCAAATTAGGAGTCATAGAATCCTTCTCCCAAAGTAGTTAATCTAAGAATCTGATTCAATATTATCCAATATCCAGACAAATACAGATGGGAAAGTGATCTTGCACAAAGTGAATGAAACACTACTAAGTCCTTTAACTTCCTGGTCTTCAGTTTCCTCCATCTGTAAAATTAGGGTAATTATATAAATAATGTATACCTAAAAAGCTAGGATATTTATGGTTAACTTTTCTGTCAGGGAAGTAGTGGGATGTAATAGGAAAGGGGGAAGATCTGTATTATATTGTCTAGGTTCAGCTGTATTATTAGGTCATAGCAGTTTCCTTATCTATTAAGAGATAAAAGTAATTTACCTCATATATTGTGAGGCTTAATTAAAAAATGCACATCAAGTATTTAAGAATACCTGACATTTAATAAGACTCAAATATTTACCTAGTTTCCATGTTCAGTAATTCTGGAATGTGGGGGAGAGAATGCTTCATTCCATAGGTGGTACTGACAGCTTACACAGTGCCAAGTATGTGCCAGGCATCATTCTAAATGTTTCCCATGTTTTAATTGAATCCTTTTAACAATCCTATGTTGTAGTCCTATTCTTATCCACCTTTTATAAATGAGGTGGCGGGGGAGGGGGGAAGCCAGCAAAATTACCATGCTCAGTTCACAGAGCTAGTTAAGTGAAGGGACTAGAATAGAAACTCAACTCTGGAGGTCAGTGTAGTTCCAAAGCCAATACTCAAAACCACTCTTACGGCTGCTGTGAACATCCCTGAGGTGCTGGGGGTTATGATCCCATAATCGAATTAACCAATTAAGGAACTGTTAGGCAACCAGTCTTTAGATTTACATATTAACCACCTTCAAATCACTTAAAATAAGACCATATTTTAAATTGCTAACAGCAAATGTTTATTCATGATTGAAGCCAAGAAGACTTTATAAATGCATTTTAATACCTTGCTGATAAAATAGTAACATTCCATCTTTGCAATCTTGTAAGGAATACAGGAAGATATTGCAAAGGCTTTTATGTGCATATCTATTATAACCAGGTAATAACACATACACGCACACACACACACACCACCTACTTTAGTGTTAAACCACACCAACTTTTCAGAAAGGCCATCTTGAAGCTCTACTAGATAGCTGAGTAAATAGCGTCCAAGGTTTCAAAGAAAGGGAAATAGGGAAGAAAGGGATGAAGTAGTAAGCAGCACACATTTCAAAGCCCACTTTTAAGCACACGACAATAATGAATACTAAAAGGATGCGGGGAGGGGGGTGCGGGGTGGTGGAAAAGGCAATTAAGCACTTTCAGAAAGCATTTGGCAATATTTAACGCATAAGGAGGCTGTGCTTGGGACCATCCACTCTCTCCAGCTTCTCAAAGTGTTTCCTGGCATTGCGAATGTTGATCAGAGTAGCTGCAGACGGGATCGACGGATCCGACATAACCACCATCACGTACGTGTTTGATGTGAAGATGTCGATGAAAGCAGCGAAGTTAGAATTCCTAACTTCCATGCTCTGGAAAGAGGCGGCCAACTTACTGCAGCTCAGCTTGAATTGCTTAATGATGTTGCTGATCTTCTCAAATCGGTGGACGTCTCGCTGCTCTTTGCATTGGTAATGGGAAATGACCAAGAAAGTAGCTCTCTCGAACAGCAGAACTTCATCGGCCTCGATAATTTGGGCAAAATTCCTTAGGTTCATCTCCAGCTGCTGGACGTTGGGAATCAGCTGATAGACAATACTGGACCAGGCTTTGTAGAGGGTTTCATCCCAGATGGATGTTCGAAAACAAGCGCACTCCAGTGGGCGGGACAAACGCCTCAGGTCTTCCTCTCGCTCTTTGAAAATCAGGTCACGCTGATCCTCCTGAACCAGATCCATTTTGTGCACCAGGCAGAAGATTTTCGCATCAGGAGAGTTCTGGAGGATGGCCTCCAGACACGACTGGTAATAATGCATGTCCTTTTCCAGTTCGCGGCTCTCCACGTCAAACACGTAAATCAGCACCTCGACATTACGGAAGATGTTGTCTCGCTGGCTGGTGAAGTAATTTTCCATGAAGGTGTCCTGACCGCCACAGTCCCACAGGTTCAGCACCAGGTTGCCCAGAAATCGGACGTGGGAGTGCTCCACATCAATGGTGGCACCCAGGCGCCGGGTGTCGCGAGCAATATAATTTGCAAAGATAATTGACCTCATGCTGGTCTTTCCCGACCCGCTCTTTCCCATCAACAGCACCTTTTTCTTCATGGCTGTATTCGGCATCACCCGCCGGAGCCTCCGCGGACTGGGCCTCAAGGCGCGGCCTAACCGCAGGCTGGAGGGAGGGAGTGGTCGGGCGTTGCGGGGCCTCCGCAGGCTCGGCTGCGCAGCTGTGCAGCTGGGGAAGCCGAAAGAGCGAGCTCAGGTCTATCAAGGCCGCGGTGGGCTGAGTTCTGCTTCACAGGAGAGCGCCCCGGAGCAAACGGCTACAACAGCTCTGAAGCACAGCTCGCCTTCCGGTGAAATGAGTCGCCGAGGCCCCTCTGCCACCCACTTCCGGCGGCGATCTCGCGAGAACACCCGGGCTCCGTGGTCACTGCCTAACGAGCATTGATAAATGCTCTTTTAATGGAACCAAGTAGGGGCCACCGAACGAGAAAAGTGGAAGGGGACCCCAGTATTCTGGTGTTCTGTTCTGTGTCAAAGCTGGGTTTAGGGTGGCAAAGTTGTACATGTGGTCTCTTGGGAGAAAGCTGCCACCTCGCGGCCAAAAAAGTAAAAACCGATAACTGGCTTTAAGAGGTCGTTGGGCTTGGTTGTTTTAGGCCAGGGCGGGAGACAGGTGAAGCGATCGAAAGAATATTTCTCAGCCTAGGCAGGCCTCTCCAGGTTCCCTGGTTTACTGAGTACGAGGGAAGGGCAAATGACAACTGTATAGATGAGGAAAGTGAGACTTCGAGAGGTTAAGTGATGGGCCCATGTTTCATGGGAGTAAGTTACTACTGAGCTATAATGCTAACTCCCAGTGTTTTTTTTTTTTTAAATTTGGAAGTTCCTTTCTCATACCTGCTTTCTTGGTAATCTCAGACTTTAGAATTTATAGTCAGCATTCCAAAACTCGAGGAAACTGTAATATGGAACCCGTATATTAGCTGAATCCTCACAATGACCCTATGAATAAATAACCCAATTTTAAGTGAGTAAATAGAAGCTTATAGGGGGTTAAATAACATTGCAAATTTACACATCTATTAAATGGTGAAATGCAATTTTATTTTAAAATATAAATAGTATATATTTAAGGTGTACAACATGATGATTTGATAATATACAGTGAAATGATTACTACAGTCAAGCTAATGAATGTATCTCATACAGTTAGCTATTTCTGTGCTGTGAAATCCACTCAGAAAGTTTCTAGTATCAGTACAATATTAAATGTAGTCATCATGATGTAAGTTACATTTCTGGACTTATCCATCCTACATAACCTCAACTTTGTGCCCTTTGACCAATATCTACCCATTTCCCTCACCACTCTGACCCTGGTTCATCATTCTACTCTCAGCTACTATACATTAATTTTTTTAAAAAAAGGTTCTAGCATAATCTTGTTTAAATGTATTCCTAATTGTTTTATTCTTTTTGATGCTATCATAAATGGAATTGTGTTCTTGAGTCTCTTCAGACAGATTGTTGTTGGTATATAGAAGCACAACTGATTTTTGTATGTTGGTTTTTATATCCTGAAATATTATTGAATTTATTAGTTCTAACAGTTTTTTGGAGGATAGGGTGTTAGGGTTTTATACATATAGGAACATGTATCTGCAAACCGAGATAATTTTACTTTTTTAACTCTAATTTGGATGCCTTTTATTCTTTTGGTTTGATTGCTTTTGCTAGTACTTCCAGTACTATGTGGAATGGAAGTGACAAGAATGGACATCCTTGCTTCTGACTGGATCTTAGAGAAACGACTTTCAGTTTTTTCCCATTGATGTTAGCTGTGGCTTTTCATAAATGCCCTATTTTGTGTTGAGGAAATTTCCTTTGATACCTATTTTGTTGAGAGTTTTATCATGAATGGATGTTGAACTTTGTTAAATGCCTTTTCTGTATCTATTGAGGTGATCCTGTGGTTTTTATCGTTTATTTCTGATATTGTGCTGTATTACATTGATTGATTTGCATATATTAAAACAACCTTGCACTCCAGGGGTAAATTATAGTTGGCTATGGTGTATAATCTTTTTGATGTGTAGTTAAACTTAGTATAATAAAATACTAGCAAACCAAATTTAACATTAGAGATATTGGCATGTAACCCTTCCTTCTTTCCTTCCTTCCTTCCTTCCTTCCGTCCTTCCTCTTTCTACCCTCTCTTTCTTTCCTTTTCTCTATTTTTTTTGTGTTATCTGGCTTTGGTATCAAGATGACACTGGCCTCATAAGATAAGTTGGAAACAGTCCTTCAAGCAACGTTTATTCCCACTGATGCTGCCAATTCATAAATATTTTGGAAGTTCTGTGGTAAAAATGATGCTCTTTATGTTTTTCCCTACCGCTGGCTCAGGATTCAGCTTTCTTGTGTCAGGTAAGTTAGTACCGTTCTTCCTTGTGCTTTTGTGCTTCTTCAGATTTGATGTTATTATCTCATATCCTATCTTTGTCCTTACACTCTCAGCCCATTACTCTCATTTTAGTGGAATTTTGGAGAGAGAAAGATAAATCCATGTGTTCAATTTACCATCTCATTTGGAAATGAAAGAAATGTTGACTGAAATTATTTAAAACTAATAATATTTCATAATGATACCAAGAAGGGCTTTTTGCAGGGGATTTTTTTTGTACTTAAAAAAAGCTTTATTGAGGTATAATTTACATACTATAAAATCCATCCATTGTATGTAAGTGCATATACCATCATCATAGCTCAGTTCTAGAGCATTTCTGCTACCCCTAAAAGTTCCCTCGCCTTTGTTTGCCATCAAGCTCTGCTCCCACTCTGAGACCCAGGCAAGCCACTGTTCTACTTTCTGTCAGTTTGCCTTCTTTAGAAATTTCATGTAAGTGGAATCATACAGTATATAGTTTTTTGTATTTTATTTCTTCCTCTTACCCTATGGTTTTTGAGATTCATCCATATTATAACATGTGTTAATACTCAAATTATTTTGGTTTTTTTTTTTTTGCTGAATAGTGTTCCATTGTTTGAATATACATTACTATATTTTGTTTGTTCATTCACCAGTTGATGGAAATTGGAGTTGTTTCCTGTTTTTAAGCTATTAGGAATAATGCTTCTATGAATGTTCATATGAAAGTTTTTGTGTGGACAGATGTTTTCATATCTTTTGGGTAAATGCTTATGAGTGGAATTCCTGGGTTACCTGGTAAGAATATATTTAACTTTTTAAGAAACTGCCAACTGTTTTCTAAAGTGGCTGTACCATTTTACACTCTTATCAGCAATGTATGAGAGTTCCACTTTTTTCACATCCTTGGCAACAGTGTTGAATTATAGCCATTCTCATGGATATGAAGTAGTCTCATGATGGTTATAATTTATATATCCTTAATGATTATTGATGTCATGTATTGTGATGGGGCTCCTGAAGACCACCCCCAGGCTCAGTGATTTGTTAGGAGGACTCAAGAGAACTCAGCATGTAGTCATACTCATGGCTTTGATTTATTACAGTGAGAGGACCCTTAGCAAAAGCAGCAAGGGGAAGACACAAATGGGGTGAAGTCTGGAGGAAACCAGGCACAGGTTTCCAAAAGTCCTTTCTCAGTGAAGTCACAAAGGACATGTTTAATTATTCTAGCAATGAGTTGTGACAACACATGTGGAATATCTCCAAGGATATCTCTAGGGACTCATGGCCCAGGCTTTACATTGGGGGCCAGTCATATAGTCACCATTTACTTAGCATGTACCAAAATGCCAGGTTCTCAAAAGGAAAGCACATGTCCCGTATAAACCACATTGCTTGAACTGTTAAGGCACAGTAAGCCATTATTTTCAGGGAATGGTGGGAACTCTCTCCAAATCCAAATTCTTAGCTGAGGGCAATCCTTGCAAACAGGACTGTCTAAGGATAGCAGTTTCAGGCTTGCTATGTTAACTCTTTTCTATATAAGCATCTTTTTATTTGCTTATTGGCATTTATATATTTTCTTTGGTGAAATCTCTTAAAATCTCTTGCTGTTTTTAAATTTGGTTGTATTATGAGTTGTAGGAATTTTTTGTATATTCTGGATACAAGTTACTAGATAAGTGATTTGCAAGTATTTCTCCCCGTCTGTACTTATCTTTTCATTCTCTTAACATGGTCTTTGGAAGAGTAAATTTTTTATGAAGTCTGCTATGTCATTTTTTTTTAGTTTTATGGATCATGGTTTTGGAGTATATTTAACATATTTGCCTAACTGAATGACACAAAGATTTAGTTATTTGCTTTCTTCTAAATGTTTTGTAGTTTTAGCTTTTACATTTAAGTATATGATGTATTTTTGAGTTAATTTTTGTATGAGGTGATGTCAGGGTATAAGTTTTCTTTTTCCCTGCATATGGATGTCCAATCATCTCAGCATCACTTGTTGAAAAGACCATCCTTTTCTCATTGAGTGGCCTTGTCACCTTTCTTGGAAATCAATGGACTATAACTGTGAGAGTTTGATTATGGGTTCTCCATTCTGTTCCTTGATCTATATATATGTCTTTCTTTATTCAATATAACACTGTCTTGATTACCCTAGCTATAATTTTGATAATGGGTAGAAATTGGGTGGTTTAAGTCCTCTTTGTTGTTCTTGTTTTTTTAAAAAAGATTTTATTTATTTATAGAGAGAAGGGAAGGGAGGGAGGAAGAGAGGGAGAGAAACATCAATGTGAGAGAGAAACATCATACACATCACAGTCAGGGACCAAACCTGCAACCCAGGCATGTGCTCTAAAGGTCACCAGGAATGGAACAGGTGACCTTTCACTTTGTGGGATGATGCCCAACCTACTGAGCCACACTGGTCAGGGCTCTCTGTGTTCTTTTTCAGAATTATATGGCTATTCTAGGTTCTTTACCTCTATATAAACTTTTAGGATCAGCATGCAAATTTCTGCAAAAAAAGTTTGCTGGGATTTTGATAGGGATTGCATTGAATCTATAAATCAATTTGGAGAGAATTGCCTTCTTCACAGTATTGCATATTTTGATTGATGCGCATAATATATCTCTCAATTCATTTAGATCTTAATTTCTCTCAGCAATGTTTTGTAGCCTTCACTATAAAAGTCTTACACTTATAGGGTTAAATTTATTTCCATGTGTTTTATTCATTTTGATTCCATTGTGAATTGAATTGTTTCATTAACTTTTGGATTCTTATTTGCTAGTATCTAGAAATTCAGTTGATTTTTGTAATTGAGCTTGTCTCCTGCAGCCTTGCTTAACTTTCTTCCTTTTTCTAGTGTTTTTTTTTTTTAAAAAAATAGAGTTCTTAGGATTTTCTACATATAGGATCATATCATCTGCAAATTCAGTTTTATTTTTTCCATTCCAATCTGGATGACTTAATTTTTTTCTCTTTTATTTCACTGGTGATAACCTGCAGCAGGCTGTTGAATAGTAGTGAGAACAAACATTTTGTCTAGTTCCTTACATCAGGGGGGAAACATTCAGTCTTATTACTAAACATGATGGCAATCACAGCTTTATTGTATATGCCCTTTTTTAGGTTGAGGAAATCCCCTTTTCTTGATTTCTTGAGGATTTTTTTTTATCAAAAATGAGTATTGGATTGTGACTAATGCCTTTTCTGTATCTATTGAGAAGATGAAATACTTGTTGACCTTTATTTTGTTGGTGTGGTATATCACATTAATTGATTTTTCAATGTCAAAAAACCCAGTATTCCTGGAATAAACACCTCGTGGTCATGGCATGTAATTGTTATATGTTGCTGGTTTCAGTTTGCTAATACTTCAGAAGGGTTTTTACCTTTATGCTCATGAGAGATATTGGTTTGTAGTTTTTGTGTGACAATTTTGTCTGGTTTTAGAATTCATTCTGGCCTCATAGAATGAATTCAGAAGTGTTTCTTCCTTCTCTGTTTTCTAAAAGAGTATGTGTAGAATTAGTATTATTTATTCCTCAAGTATTGAAAATAATTTACTGTATTCCTTATTTTTCCTTCTTCATGCTTACAGTACTTTATAGTGGTACACTTGGGCAATATTTTGGTCATCTGCTTCTCTCTGTAGATTAATTTCAATGAGGGCCCTGTCCTTGTCTCCATAATTCAGTACCCTGGGTCACCTTAGGGGACTGGTAAGTGTTTGTGCAATAAATGAATGGTCGAATGGTGGAGGTCCAGTCTGTGTGTCATGGTGGGCTAGTTGTCTACAGGTGCTGACAAAGTTTAGCAATCTAAAATAGTTAGGGATGCTAAAAAGACAATGCTTTGCTAAAGTGCTTTGTGCTCAGAGGAGTAACTATAGATTTTCAACAATGTTCTACCAAGAGATTTTCAGATAGTTTATAGCAATGAGTTTGTGGTTAGGTGGGTTATAAGGCCACAGAATAAAAACTGTGTAGCTTCAAACTATCAATTTAATGAAAATATTTTTGGGAAACTATTAAAGATGACCACATTGAGAAGTAAATGTAAAATTTTAAGATAAAATACCATGTGTAGTGGTCTCTAAGATCTCCAGCTTACCTATTCATTCTTTTTCTTTGCCCTTTTCTTGGGTGGAAAAGTTTGAAAAGAAAGACCTAGGTAAGTCTGACTCCCAGCTCTAGTACTTCTTAGCTGTGTCATCTTGAGTAAGTTTACTTCCTAACTTCAGTGTTCTGATTTCCTTGTTCGATTTTCTGGCAGTTCTGGTTGTTTTTTTTTTTTTTTTAAATCATCTGTTATTCTTCTTTTTGGTTGTGCGGGAAAGTGAAACATATCTACCTATGCCTCCATCTTGGCTGGAAGCCCAGAATTAGGTGTTTAAATGAGTTGGAGTTGGCTGGAACTAACCAAACACCGGCAGTAAGTGTAATAAGTGTGGCAGGGGGTAGGTTTTCCTGTCCAGCACCAGCTCTACAGAAATACCCATGTTGAGGCTGCTTTATTCACACCAGCTTTATCTTTCAAGATCTCCTCCCTCTATTGAGGGGAAGGATGGAAGAAGGTGGGAGTGCCATGGGTTGTTGACAGGGCTGGTATCCACAAGGACAGTTTGACTGGGGGTGGTTCTCATCAAAGCCTGGGGGCATGAGCAGGACATCCTTCTTCTGAAAGATGCATGGAGAATGTTTGGTCAGCTGCCAAGAGAAGGCAGTGTTCAGTGCTATAGTTCCTATGGAAAGGTTGCATGATTGATGCTCCCTGCCAATGGGCAAGGAATGGCATTCAGGCTTTGCCTTGCTTTCCCTAGCTCCCACTTCACCATCTTGTCCTGTCTCCCAAGTTCCCATCCTCCTCTTTAGAACCCTGGCATCCTAGCAGAAAGGCAAGGAGCAGCTTCGCCCTCCACTGCTCTTAAGAACAATCAGTAAGCTTTGCTTCCCTCTGATTCACCTTTTTGACTTTCTAGAGCTGGGGTTGGCAGACTTTCTCCATAAAAATCATATAGTAAATATTTGAGGTTTTGAGGGCCAAGAGCAAAATTAGGAATATTTCCACCAATTCTTGACAAGATTCAAAACTTTATAGACACTGAAATTTGAATTTTATTTTTTCTTAATTTTTTCAACCATTAATAAATGTAAAAACCACTCCTGGCTTGCTGGCCAAACTAAAACAGGTGGTCAGCTGAATCTAGTCTGCTGGCAACAGTTTGCTGACCTCTGTTCTGAAGCTTCACATGGAAGAAAAATAACAAACTCTGAGTATTAAATGTCATGAAGTCTAATAATCCTCTGACTGACATACTGATTCACTAAAACTCATGGGAAGAGTTAGGAAGCATGGAAAATAAAACCAAGCCTAAGGATAATCAATACTTTCAGCCCCCATTTCCCATAACCAGGAAGTCATAATGTGTGGTTCCACACAACGTACCAGATCAGTGTCTCCTGTGCGTGCTTCATGATCAAAGTCACCTGACTTCTTGAAACTAGGGTTGAGACCGGAGATTCTTTTAAGCAGGAGGCTTCTGGGTGGGATCTGTAATGGTATTCAGGATTAGGTAAGCTGAAAAACTGTTAGTGGAAGGCTCCTTAGAGAGGCAAAAAAACCCAAACCAAAACAAAACAAAAAACAACCCTCTAAATCTGTGGGATCTAAACCCTCTAAACCCTCTAAATTCTTAAAGTGTAGTTTTCGATGCAGATATGCGAATTCTCTGCCTATGTCAGACCTACTGAATCAGAAACTCCAGGACTGAGACCTGGCCATCTTGTTTTTATCAAGCCAGGTGATTCTGATGCACAGCTAAAACTTAACCACTGTCCTACAGCATCATTCCTAGCACCTGGAGAAGTGACTGAGCTCGCACCTGAGCAGTAAAGACCTAGGTGCCCTGAAACTGCTTTGTTCTCAAGAGTGCAGGGTCTGTGGGTGGAGCCCAAAGCATTGACTTCTGCAGAAAGATCTGGAAATTGTATTTAAGGCCAGCCTTCAGGAAGTCAAGTGATGCTTTCGTACAAGAAGGGGCCCCGTGGATCCTAGAGATAGAAAACGGCCACCTAATGTGGTGGCCGCCCTTTTGCACAGTGATCATGGCATTTGCTGATGTGCTCACTTGCGAGCTTTACAAAATCGTCATGTCCACCTTTCTTCAGTTTCTCCAAGTTCTAATGGGAAATGTTTGTCCTGGGCACTGGACAAAGGGGAGGCGCTGGGAGCTTTCTGACTTCACAAGCGGCCCCTGTGACATCATGACTACCAGAGGCGCGCCTTCTGGCCCTAGTGACGTCACAGAGGCCCCGCGGGTCCGCGTACAGCGTGGCTTCCAAGGCTGAGCTCGCCGCTCCAGGTGCACAGCTGGGCCTGCAGAAGCCGGTGTGGCGACGTGCAGGCGGAGCTCACCAGGCTGGCGCGCCATCCACTCTCAGTGCTCTCGCGCAAGGCCAGCTCAAGAAAGGGAACAGACAACCGGACTTTGTTAAAGGGCCGCTTAAGTTTTCTTTGGATTAAATATTCAGAACGTTTGCTAAGGCCCTCAAGACTTGGTGCACCCCCAGCGAGGCGGTTGGGGTCTCCGAGGCGGCGACACGGGGGATGCTCAGCGCCAACAGTCAGGACTCCGTATGGCCCCGGTGAAGAGGAAGTGCATCTGTGACCTGTGCTCCTGCGGGTAAGGCAGAGGACCCAGGAGCCCGTTTTTCCGACTCCGAAAGCTAGTCTGAGCTCTAATCCCGTGCTGCTGCATCACGCAACATCATGATGGAATCGTCTGCCTGTCAACCTTTTTTAGGTTGCAGTGTTGTCAACCAGCATTCTGGTTTAATTTAGTCTGGTGAAGGTGGCTGTCATGCCTTTCTCATTGTTCCTTCACTTCAGAGCTGCAGGGAGGTTTCAAATGGGTACAGCCCCCTCCTTGAAGACCCAAAAGTATCAGGCAAGGATAGAAACCCCCTGGCCAGCTTGGGACCAGGCTTGCTGCTTTTGTTGGACTTCTTTTGGAAGGGAATGGGATGGGAAAAAGGAGTCCTGACAGAGTTTCTCACTTAGAAATTATTGTTCCTTTGTCAGAGAAGTGTAAGGCATTTGTAAAACTTGTTTCCAGGCTGGTGTGGAGTTGAATATGAGAAAGGAAAGGACATTATTTTCGCACTTTCTTGTTCTGGCTCTGCTAGGTGTCTCCTAGCCAACAGTCCCTAAGGACCACACCTGAGTGAAGCTCGGTAAAGGCAGGTGGTCCCAGGGACAAATCTGTTGGCTTTCATCACGTTTCTGTAGCTGACTCCTGTCTGTGTCTCACAATGTCAGAGGTGCTCTCCACATCTGCTTCCCAGGACATATGGGGAGATGCGGGGCTGGGGGGCAGCACAGGAGCAGCAGATCAGAGAGTGGGCTCTGGGCTCAGCTCCCCTGGGTTGTTACTAACTGTGGGATCTTGGGCAGGCAACTGAACTACTCCAGGCTTCTCTAAGCATTAAATGAGATAATGTGTGTGGGATTGTGCTTAATATATGTTAGCATCTTAAAATATGCAAAAAGTGTGTGCCAACTTCCCTATACTAAGTGAATATAAAAAATCACACCAGTAGTTAGGAAAATGAAAGGGCATTCTAAACACTGGATTAGAAACTTGACACATTTCTGGCAGGAATGGATTGTTCTCAACCCTGGCTGCTCGTGAGAGCCACCTGGGAAGCTTTAAAACAATATCTCTTGCTAGGTGGTTAAATCATCTTCTCTGAAGGTGGGGGGCCCACCAGCAATCTTTAGGTGATTCTGACTATTTTCTAGGTTCAGGAACCACTGAACAAGCATGGGTCTTGCTTTTACATTTTGTTAGGTGGGACCAGAGCAGCATTTTAGTCTAGGGGCAGTTTTCCACATGATGGAGGCAAAATGTCTAAGGCTCGCCCACCTCTGGGGTCCTTTATATTAGTCACCTCTTGCCTCCTCCTATGGTACTGAGGAGGGAGGGAAGCCCACACCTCTGGCTCTAATCTCCCACTTCATGTTCCTCCTAAGACTTTATTTGAACAAAAGTTCTTTGGCCTTGGCTGTTGTGGCTCAGTGGATTGGGTGCTGGCCTGCAAACCAGAAAGGTCACTGGTTCCATTCCCAATCAGGCTGGGTCATGCATGGGCCAGGTCCCCACGTGGAGGCATGTGAGAAGCAACTGATCAACACATTTCTCATACATTGAGATTTCTCTCTTTCTCCCTCTCTTCTCTTTCTAAAAATAAATAAAAATATAAAAGATAAAAGTTTTTAGTGTTATTTCCACTTTAATTTTTTGTCTGAAATTAGAATTTTCCACTTTAATTTTGAGAATTTTGTTGTTGTTAGTGGGGAGGCTTCCGATGTACAGAGAGCTCCTCTTTTCCATGGGAGCAGCTGTCAGAGGCTCTGGGAACCATAGAGCTTCTGAACAAGTTCTTGTTTGTGGCCACAAGATGGCAGCCTTTCCCTAACCAAATCTCTTAAATCAGACCAGCCTAAACGGAAAAAGGAAAAACAAAACAAAACAAAAAACCCTTGGAGTTCGGGTTTTCCTTTAGTTTAATTTTTTTTATAGAGTTATGTTACTAAATTTTCTAAAATGAGCAATTAGTCAGAGTTTAGGGTCCAAAGAACGCAGGAAGTGGTATACCTTGAGGAGTAGATCACAGATTACAAAGTGAAGGTGTTTCAGATATCTAAATCTAAAGATTTCAACCACTCATAAAACTTTTTAATGAGCTTTGCTGGTTTTAAAAAACCAGACATTTTTTACTGTATCAAGTTCAAGGTTCTCCCTCAACAATGACACTCCACTTGACAATCAAAATCTGGCACTTGAAATTATTACCAAAAAATGTTATAATATTCTTTTTTCAATATAATCAGAGCCAATAAGCAAAATACTCATAAGTTGTAGAAATATGGTAAAGTGAGCAGTTTCTAAAAATCAAACTCTATCACTTAATTATCTTGACAACAGATCTACATTGGGGGGTTTGGGGTGACCTTACTTTTGTATGTGAGGGTAATATTTCCAATTATATCTGAATACCCCCAGAATTTCCTATTATTGAAAAATGCTACCCTTCACAGTTTTCAGTATTAAACCACCTTACATTTCTGTAGTGTCTTGAAAAATTTAAAAGCACTTTCTCACATATTATTATCTTACTGGGGGGTCCCTCAACATGGAAAGCATTGCTTAGTTTGGAAATTTGATTCCTTAATCTTAGCCTCCATTTTTCTCCAGGGACGTTTTCTGTTTACTGAGCCATTCTTGTCCCAAATCACTAAATTTGAAATGGGGAGAAGGTTTACGGGAGAGCTGTAGATAAAGCAAAATGTTAATTAGCCTTTTAAAGCTAAGAGGGATCTAGTGGTCTTTAGCTCTCCAGATATCTGTAATATCTGCTGGATATTACAATCTGTAGTCTGTGGTCTATTTTCCAGTCACACTGGGCTATTTTTGACCACAGATTACAATATGAAGGTACCTGTCCAATCGATAAATAGTATCTGATATAAAAAGAAGGGGGGAGGGTATAATTCTAATAGTCTTTTAGTAAGGTAATATAAATGGCAAATCTCTCTCCTGAGATTAAAATGCAGTAACACTCCCTTTTTTAATGAAATTCTGGTTAAAAAAATGTAGTTAATCAAGGGATTGATATAGCTTACTTTTATATCTGATTATTTTATGGCTTTCAGTGAACTATTTTAAAGACTTTGTGCAATCTTGCAGGAAATTCCAGGACTGGCTAATGTATCATGAAATATTTATGTAGCATTGGTAGTATGTGCAGCATTTCATAAAAAAGGTAGTCCCATAGAGGACTTGCAAATTGCTGAAAAGGATGTGGATTTGGCCCCTTCACAGTGCTTGGGGAGGAAGGTGATCTCAGGGGCAGCCATGTATCTGCAACTTAAATCAGTTCTGTTAACCAGGGAGGAACTTGTTATTTTAATTTTGGAAAATATTTTCTTCACATTGATGGAAATTTCCTTAACCTTAGATTTTATTTTCTTAGAGTCTCTGTTACAAATTAAGAGGAAGGAAAAAAAAATCAAGGAATTGGTTTGATATTACATGTTTCAAGAAGAATCCTTGTTTTTAATTTAAATAAAATTGATTTCATAAATTCTGATTAAGAAAAAAAAAAACAACAGCTTTTAATAGATGCTTGCTGGTGACTTTTTATCTTTAGATTCCAGATAGAGAAACCAAGGGAAAGAAAGAAATCCCTTTCACTTTAACATTGAATTATATTTATTGTAGAACATAGGCACTTTCCATGTTGTTACATTATATGCTCTTTAAAAATTATGGCATTTTTGTGATATCAGAACCAATATTTAATTGTTCGTATTCCTTTTATCTTATAAAATGAGTGTGTTAGTGTGTATAATTAAATTTCAGATACTATGAAATTACAGAGTACAACCTGGTAGCAATTCACATTACAGTAGTTAAAATGAGGTACTCCTCTTTCTTTTCTTTTTTTTTTTTAAGAGAGCTGGTGGGTGGTGGGGTGGTGGGGAGGGAAGAAGAAAGAGAGGGAGAGAAACACCAATGTGGGGGAGAAACAACCTAGGCATGTGTCCCAACCAGAAATTGGACTGGTGCCTGGTGATCTTTTGGTTTGTGGGATGATGCCCAACCGACTGAGCCATACCAGCCAGGGTGATCTACTCAATCTTATAGTCTACAAATCAATTTAGAGTACCCCTGCTCTAATTTCATCTTGTTTGTGAAGTTTTAAACATCATTCCCTCCATTGATATTAAAATATTTTAGCCCTGGCTGGTGTGGCTCAGTGGACTGAGTACCTGCCTGCAAACTGGGAGGTCACTGGTTCATTCCCTGTCAGGGCACATGCCTGGCTTGTGGACCAGGTCCCCGGTTGGGGGCATGCAAGAGGCAACCAAGCAATCAGTGTATCTCTCACACATCGATGTTTCTCTCCCTCTTTTTCTCCTTCCCTCCCCCACTCTCTAAAAATAAATAAATAAAACCTTTAAAAAAATAAAATATTTTAGATGGCCTTCAGGTAATTTATAGTTTACTTGGGTAGGTGATATTCCTCAAGAGGGAAAAATACTAAGCTTCAAATGAATGAGAGCAATAAAATAAGTGATGTGGATTTCAGAGATGGGAGTGACCACTGTAGGAGAGGACACGATGTGCTGGGGTGATCAGGAAAGTGAGTGCAGAGTTGGACTGCTGGGTTTCAGGCCCTGGTTCTACCACTTTTTAACTATGTGAGCTTGTGCAAACAGACAGATAATAATAGCCTATTCTTCGGGTAGGCGTAAGGATTAGGGGTAAGAGGAGCACAGGCCTGGCATTTAGTGGTGAGCTCTGAAGGAAAAGGTTATGCTGGGCCAGGGTTGTCCATACCAGCTAGAGAGGTCTGTGGTTTTAGAGACATGGAAACATCCCATCCATGTGAGCGCTTGAGCCTGAAGAGGAAGGTCTGGCCTGAAGCTCTGTGGAGGCAGCCTGCATGGGGGCCAAAAATGCCTCCAAACGTGAACTCTGAATTTGAGCAGGCAAATAAGATAGATAAAACAGTCTTCTCCCCCACAGAAGTACATATTCAAAAGAGCAGCATTTCTCTCTCTCTCTCTCCTTTTTTCTGTTAAAATAAATTCACAATATCTGAATCAGGCCAACTTTAGGTCTGTTAGTCAATTAGAACTGAATGGATTTGTAGTTAGCCAATATTTCCTTAAACGTATCTCATTTTCATTGCACTCTTGTCATTTTCTTCTTACTTTATTCAACAAATAATTTACTGATGATTTACCACAAGAGGAAGCTGACTACAGGAGTCTATGGATCCTGGAGCCAGACCACCAGGGTTTGAATCCCAGTTTTTCCACCCTCCAGCTGTGTCATGTTGAACCATTTCACAGCGGAGTCTACTATGTGCCCAGTGTTCTTACCTGTAAAATGGACATAATAATAGAGCCCAGCTCACAGGGTTGTCATAAGGATTGAGGCAGTATTAAGTAAGCCAGTGGAATAATGCCCGGCCTACATGGTGAGGTTAGATAAGTTAATGAATAAATACAACACAAAGATGCCAGTGTGTTCTAGGCAGTGAGGCCCTAGGAGGAGTGAACAAGGCCTCTGCTCTCATGAAGAGCTTGCACTCTAGGGAAGAGTGTTAAGTGGGAGGTAATGAAAATGCTCTGCAGAGATTAAAACAGGGTGAGGTGCTTGAGTGCTTGGGGGACTTGATTAAATTTGGAGGATAGGGCTGGCCTGTAAAGACAATCTGCTCTTCACACAACTGGGAGGCCCTCTGCCCTCTCAGAGCCATGGACACTTGAGTCCAGCCATGATTATACTTCTCAAGTTCACACCGACATTAACAAATGCTAAGGTTAACTTTCTGTTCAGTTTAGAGCTTTCCACTTCTTAAACAATGACCTGGGGGTAATCCAGGCATCCTCCCTGCATTTCATACTCTGCCCTTCTGTTCAATCATCTCTTCACTGGCTCATTCAAAGTAAATTTGAAGCACCTATTATTGTTTCTTTAAAAGGGAAGGACAGTTTCTAAATAGCTTTCAAGTTAACCACTTAGCCAAATATATCCTTGTATTTTGGATATCGTGAATATCCAACAGTCCCTCATTTTAATGTTAACAAACTGAGTTTATGATGTAAGGAATAAGTTAAATTTCTGCCTGTGCTGGTCAGTAACTTAATTTTAGGAACATTATCCTTTATGTGATGATTATTTTTAAAAGTCAAAACTTTCCCCCTTAACTTTTCATTTTCTCTTTCAAGTAAGGTGTTCTCCAAATAAAGTCTATATGCTATCTGTGAACATGAGCTCAAAATAAAAAGAAAAGAATTAATTGAATACCTTGTTCTTCTATCCTGTTTCCAGTGGGTAATGTCAGGGAAAGATCTTGGGGCAGTGAGTTAGTATGTTTCGATTTAGTTCTGGTTTTGAGTAATTACAAGCTTTGTGAACTTGTTCAGGTTTTTAAATATCTCTGGACTTTTAAAAATCAGTAATCATGACTCTTTTTGGTTTGTTTGTTTTTGTTTTGTTTTGTTTTTTGATGATGGCTATCCTGACAGGCATGAAGTGGTTTCTCATTGTGGTGTGGATTTGTGTTTCCCTAATAATTAGTGACATTGAATATTTTTTCACATACTGTGTCCATTCAAGTCCTTGGCCCATATTTAAAACCAGGCTATTCTTTTTGCTATGGAACTGTATGAAACCCTTAAGTATTTTGGAGATTAGCCCCTTATCAGATATACAATTTGCAAATATTTTCTTCCATTCTGTAGGTTGCCTTTTTACACTTTTAGTGGGAACGCAAAATGGTGCAGCCACTATGGAAAATAGTATGGTGGTTTCTCAAAAAATTAGAACCCTGGCTGGGTGGCTCAGTTGGTTAGAGCATGATCCCATACATCAAAAGTTTATGGGTTTGATCCCCATTCAGGGCACATACCTAGGTTGGGGGTTTGATCCTTGGTTGGGACACTTACAGAAGGCAACCAATCAATGTTTCTCACTCTCTCTCTCAAAAAAAAAATCAATAAATATATCCTTAGGTGAGGATTAAAATAAATAGAACTATCATGTGATCTAACAATCCCAGTTCTTGGTATTTATACAGACGATTGATATCAGAATCTCAAAGAGATATTAACATTCCATGTTCATGGTAGCATTCTTTACAGTAGCCAAATGTAGAAGAAACCTAAGTGTCTCATTGATGGATGAAAAAAGAAAATGTCGTATATGCATACAATGGATACTATTCAATTTTAAAAGGAAGGAAATTCTGCAATATATGACAACATGGATGAGCCTTAAGTAAAATAAACCAGCCACAGAAAGACAAATAGTGCATGAGTCTACTTACGTGAGTTATTCAAAATAGTCAGATTCACAAAATCAGAGAATGGAATGGTGGCTTGTCAGGGACTGAGGGCAGGGGGACATGGGGAGTAACTAATCAACAAGTATGAAGTTTCAGTTGTACAAGGTGAATAAGTTCTAGAGACCTACAGTACAACATTGTGCCTATAGTCAATAATATTGTATTGTGCATTGAAAATTTTAAAAGGGGGCAGACTTCCGGCCAAGATGGAGGCATAGGTAGACACACTGTGCCTCCTCGCACAACCAAGATAGGGACAACAACAATATAGAAATAAAATAATAACCAGAACTGACAGAGAATTGAAGTGTATGGAAGTCGGACACCCAAGAATTTAAAAATAGACGCATTCATCCAGACCGGTAGGAGGGGCGGAGACCTGAGCAACTGGGGTGGTGCGCAAGTCTGCAGCAGGCAGACCCTGGGCGCACAAGCGGCGGTGGCTGTTGAGCCCCGGCCAGGGGGTGGCAACCGGCAGACCCAGCGAGGCGGCCATTGTGAAGCAAGGCACTGCGAGAAACTCAGGGTCCCAGCACCGGGAAATAGAGCTTTGGGGCACTGACTGAAAAGGAAGGTCCCATGGGGTGCACAGGCCCACCCCCAATGGAATTGGTGCAAGAGGGGCCCAGTTAGCTTGTGGAAAGCGGCAGAGGGGTCTGGGGTCCTACACAGAGTGGAGCAAGCGCCATTGTTCCTTCTCAGATCCAGCCCCCACATACAGCATCACAACCCAGCCACTGGGGTGCCCCACCCTAGTGAACTCCTAAGGCCCCAGCCCTCACTACAGGAGCTCTACAAGACCAAAAAGAAAAAAGAAAAAACAAAAAAACAAAAAAAACCAGCAAAAAGATGGCTCAAACAGAAGAATCAAAAGCCCCAGAACCCATCCTTTTAAGCGAACAAGAGATAGCCAACCTATCAGATGCACAGTTCAAAGCACTGGTGATCAGGGTACTCACAGAATTGGTTGATTTTGGTCGCAAATTAGATGAAAAATGCAGGCTACAATAAGTTTAATGAAGAAAAATGCACAGGGAACCAATAGTGATGGAATGAAAGATGGGTCTCACATCATTGGAGTGGACCAGAAGGAAGAAAAAAATATACAACCAGAAAAGAATGAAGAAATAAGAATTCAGAAAAATGAGGAGAGGCTTAGGAACCTCCGGGACATCTTTAAACGTTCCAACATCTGAATTATAGGGGTACCAGAAGGAGAAGAGGAGAAACA
>CM052540.1:59272638-59302295 GCA_028533065.1 Trachops cirrhosus | reverse complement strand
TAGTAGGGGAAATGTAGAAGCTGAAGAACTTATGACACATGGACATGAACTAAAGGGGAGGAATGTGGGTGGGAGAGGGTGTTCAGGGTGGAGGGGAATGAAGGGATAATAGGACAACTGTAATAGCATAATCAATAAAATATATTAAAAAAAAGAAAGTGCTCTTGTCACCTCTAGAAGTTGGTAAAATTGATGCTTGTGAGTTCCTGGGTGTTTCATATGAATGTGCAGTAGTTTCTAAACTGTAACTCCTGGGGTGGAGGGCTTTGAGAAAAGTGTAGAACTGTAGACACATTCATCAGGCCTGGGGGAGCACTTGGTCCCCAGAAAGGATTGGGATGCAGCCAGGTTTGGGCATCACTAAATATGAGCAAAGCTTCAGAAAGGGCATGGGAGCAACATCCCTTTGTGCACCCTCCTACCGGCCTGCAGAGCATCCTGTTTTAGTGGAGGGAGAGCAGGTCTTGAAATCAGATGTTTCAGTCGAGTCAGTAGACCTAGAGGACCTTGGTTACACAGGAAACTTCACCCTTGGAAAATTAGGAGACTGAACTCTACCACCAGTGAGCTTCCTGAATGAATTTGTTATCCCATGATGATATTTTGGGGGAGAGATATTGATCACCAGAAGTGTTGGGATTAATGTGGAATAATCCTGTACAACAAAGAGAATATACTTGTATATCTGTATTAGGTTGATTAAATTTTTAGACAAATTGCTCAAGGAAAATAACTATAAATTCCCAAAGGTTATTTTTGTGTGTGTGTGTGTGGGGGGTAGTGGAGGAGAAGCTTACTTTGTTAGTTTATTTTTATACATATTTACTTAAATCAGCATAAGTAGTAGAAACGTGGCATTCTATAGTTACTGTCTACATTTCAAAAAAAGAAAAACTCAGTCTCTTCTTGGATGGTCTAGTGGAACCGCAACTTTGACATATTTAATAAAATTAAGCATTGTACAATGCACTTTTCTTTTGAGGCCTTTAAGAATGTTTGGACATGCCTTGTTAGCCTACCCAAGCCAAACTGGGAGGTCAGAAAGATGCTGGCAGCCTGTCAGACCCTGAGGCTCCCAGGCCCTGAGATTAGTCCCAGATCACATTCAGGGGTTAGTGTGCAACTGCTAGCAGGTTCCAGTCTTCTAAAAATCCAGGATTCAGAGGGGAATGGATCTGTGAGACTTTGGGGCTGCCCTTTCTTTTACAGATGACAGAACTGAGGCGCTGAAAGGGACGGCCTAGCCAGAGCCAGAGCCAGAGCCCTCATGCTGAGCCTAGACTCTGTTAGGATGGCAGCACCTTCAAAACGCAGAACATACTTCCCTGCCGGAAGCCACATCTTTCAGTGGTGACACCCATCGGCGGCCTCCATGGTCTTTTGCTTGTTTTGGAGAGATGCAGCGTGACTGCTTTTGTTGTTACAGCACTGGGTGGTCTGCCAGCAAGCACGTAGTATAAATAACAACTAATAAATAATTTTACAGCAGAGGTCCTAAATCTTTCCAGATAGTGCACTGGTGCGTGGCTGTCAAATGCCAGACAGAGCCTAAGAAAACAGTAACTTTAACCCGTCCATCTTTTATGTGCGTGGCACATTGTTGTCATAAAATTTTCCAAAGGTTTTAATGGCTTAAGGGAAAAAATGTACACATGAGAACACACGTACACAAACAACCCACATATGCAGAGCTGCCCTGTCCAACTGCATGGTGACTTCTCTTTGTAGACATCGTCTGTTTTATTATATCTTTCTGAATTTTTCTTCCACTTGTAAGCTATTTTATTTTCTACTGTGGTAAGTTTGATATTTTTGAAATAAAATTCCTTCAATTTTGCATGCTGGACTGTACTTCTGTTCTTGTTTTAGTGTCAGAAATAATAAGATGAATTGGTTTTGCTCACTTGGTAGTTTTTTACCTCCTGAGAGCCACATTCCTGAATCCTGTGCTGTTTCAGACCCTTGGATTTCCAGCTGAGTTGGGGTTAGGATTCTGGCCTTGTCTCCCTCCCTGAAATGTCCCAAGCTTCAGTTTGTTCACCTGCAAATTGGGAGTAATAATACCTATTGCACAGGGTTATTTTAAAGGTTGAGAGTGGTGGCTTCCACAAGAGCCCCCAGCATAGATTCTCATATAGAGCTCTCAGTAAGTGTTGGTTCTCTTTGCCTTCTGTCTTTATGTCTTGTAACCCTTTCTGTTGAAATTGTGCCCACAGGAAAGCCTGTTCTCTCCTGCAGTCACCCTGAGTTGGAATAAGAGACATGCTGCTCTGTGTTTTCATAGTGCACTTACTTTGCACCTCTCCCATAACAGTCTTCGATGTGATGCCTTTCTCTGGGGTGATTACAGGGGACCTGCCTCTGCACCGGTCACCCTCCATCTGGGCTGAGCCACTGCACAGAGGCTGTCTGAGGACAGGCTGCGGCTGACTGAGTCCTGCATTTCTTCTGGGACATTAGTGTATATGTGATCACAGACGAGCCCTCAGCAGATGTAGGGCAGTTGCTAAAACAAATCAGAATAGTGCCTGCTCATGCGGTGCGTGCGGTCTCCTGCATCCTTGCAGCTTCTAGGGGCCTGTTCCTCTCCAGGCCCTCTCACTTGGAGAGAGGGGGTCAGGTTTATGAAGCTCTGGTTAATCAGAGTCAGCCTGTTTGCTTAATAGTTGTGTGCTCTGGGTGGAATTGTGGCCCCAAAAGTCATTGAAGTCCTAACCTCCAGCACCTCAGAATGTGACCTTTTCTGGAAATAGTCTTTAGAGAGGTCATCAAGGTCATATGAGGTCATTAGGGTGGGCCCTAATCTAATATGACTGGTATCCTCATTAAAAAGAGAAATTTGGACACAGAGGCAGATATGTATAGAGGGAAGATGATGTGTAGGGGCAGAGAGAACATCTACAAGCCTGAGGCTACTAGGTTCACAGGCGTGAGAGGAGTGACACAGGTTCTTCCTCACGGCCCTCAGAAGGAACCTACCCTGCCAATGCCTTGATTTGGGACTTCTAGCCTCTAGAACTATGAGACAATCCATTTGTGTCATTTAAGTGACCAAGTGTGTGATACTGTGTTATGGCTGCCTCAGGAAGCTAATACACTATGTAAAGCAGGCACGTTTAATTCTTTTCAGCTTTATTTCTTTTCTATAGAATGGGATGATGAGATAAATCATACCTACCTCATAGGGTTCTTCTGAGGATTAAATAGTGCCTGGCCACCCTGGGAAGGTCTTTATTAATGGTATCCCTTTAATTAATTTACTGTTATTCCATAGACTCTGGGTCCTCCCCAGCCCTAGACGGCTTTTAATCTTAGCAGCCCCTTGTTGCATTTCTCCAGAAGCTGTTCAGCCAGTTTCTAGTTTCAGTATTCATTCAATCTAGAAGCCTTAGTGTAAAGCAAATCCTATTTTGTCATGGGAACCTAGTTGAATAGGGGTTTCATTTCCTGCCCAGTCACTCTGCGACACACAACCTTCAAAACCATCCGTCCTAACAGGTTAGGATGTGTCCACAGACTGAGGCTTTCCTGCCCTCCAGTAACCATTTTAACTGGGAGCCTTTGTTATTTATGATACCCTTTAAGTACCCATTGATTTCCTGACTTTTAAAAGCCTGTCATCATAGGCTATAGGAAGTAGGGCCTTGTTTCTTTGGTAGTCATTAGAAGAAAGATTAAAATCTATGAATTTAAATCTATGCATCCTTCTCGGAATGTGGCAGGTGGATGGCCTCTGGAGTCAGATGTGGACTTCACTCTGACACTGGTAGCTGTGTGACCTTGGACCAGTTATTTAATCTATTTCATCTTTCTGAGCATCTGCTTTCTTCACTGTAACACTAAGGTGATGATACCTGCCTGGGTGGCTGTTTTAAGATCTAAGCAAGATAATGTAGGTAAATAAACAACTTTTCCATGTGATACTCAGAAAATGTTCCTTTCCTTTCTCATCCCTCCCATTCCTCAACTGTTATAGTCAATAGCTCAACTGCTGGCCACTCAGGTCTGATGTGGAGGGTCCTTTGGGGGCAGGTAAGAGCTTACTGTGCCCCTCCAGATGTCCTCATAGAGAGTGGCCCACCTGCTACATGCTGAGGACCTTTGAGTGACAGTTCAGATTCAAAACTTCGTTTCAGCACAGTCTGAAGTGAATCTGATATTCTATGTATAGTCTTTTGGTAATTTTATAACTTCTGAGCTGTTTATTTTTTAAGAGGTCTGAAGTTCCAAACATTTGAAGGCTGAGGTATGAGACGTGTGTGTGCGTGTGTACACAGGATGGCTGAAAAAGCAAAATTTCCTATAGCTAGGGTTCTTCAATTATGGGTTGGTCATCTCTATAAATTCAATGTATATTTTTGAAGTTCTCTAAGATAAATCTGCATTAATAACTATGGCTCTCTAAGCACTTAAGGTTCAGTTAACATAACCTAAAAATCTCTAAGCTCTTTATAAACATCAATGCAGACTGTATTAATACCCATGAAAAACAGGCCTTCAGTTTGAGCTTAATTGAATTAGTCATTTGGTATTGGATGAGGAGTCTGCTCCCGTTTCACTTAAAGAGCAGTAGGGTGGGGGAAGAAAGAGGCATAGAATGTTACATTTCAGAATAATTTTATTTGTTTTATTAATTTTCTAGTCTCAAAGCCATTCTCAGATGATTCCATTAAAAGGAGGTGGGATATTTGCCATTTTTCATGAAAGTAACGACAGATGATGGGGGTGAGAGATTATTCACAGCTTATTATACTCAGTATAACCTCATCCTTAACTGCTTTTTGTGTACTAGAAACTGAATTACCTTACTTTCTTTTAAAAATAAAAAACTTATAAATTCCATAGGGGCAAGTTCAAAACAGAAAATTTCCCGTTTTCATACCCCCTTTTGATTAATAATTATTTTCACAAACTCGGTTCAGGTAGGACCCTGGTTTGAGTGGCTATATGATCTGGAAACCAGTGTGAAATGAATCATCATAAAATGAATAATAGTTCACCATAGGAGTCTAGTTTTAATTAGGAATTTTATTCCTGACAAAGTGCTCAGCATCTTATAAATCTTAAATATGGCCATTAATATGTTTGGAAAGTAAAGATCCAGTAATATATGTCATGTAATAACTGAAATAATAGCATTATACTCCTAGTTACATAGAATGGGCCTGCATATACTGTATACATTGATTATACAAAGGCCCAAGTGCTTTATAAAATATACATTCAGCACATAAAATGTATAGCTCTGCCATGATTTAATATCTATGAAAGACTTAATAAACTACAGAGTGCTATACAGATGTAAGCTAAAATTTTATTAGCCTTGTGCTTATAGCCTAACATAATGCATGTGCAATAAGACATTCCTAGATGTCTATAGTTAGCAGTATTTTTGCTTTCATTAGAATTTAGAAGTTTGGGTGACTCATGAGCTAGGATATGTAGAGAAGTTTGAATGGATGTTATTTTGGGGGTTAATACTTCTTTTGCTTATATGCTTCGTTTCAAAATGTTTTTACATGTGTTTTGGGATGTAATCCTCATTATCTCCTTTAAGAGAAGACACCATTATCCCCATTTTGAAGAAGAGGGAGCACACTGATGTGCACAGAAGATAAGTGGTGACTTCAGGGCCACTTTGTCACTAGGAAGTTGCAAAACCCAAACTAAAGCCTGTTATTTCTGACTCCTCATTCTGTTCTCTTTTAGGTGCATCATAAGAATCTGGCATTTTCCCCTGTAATAAACAGATGCTACCAATATTATTTCATGGATCTTAGATCAGTGTTTAAGTCTTCCTCACAGAAGACTCCAGCTGTAAGAGTTCGAGAGGAGAGACTCTTCTTGAGTCTTTGCTCTTTCTTTACCACCCTCACCGCCAATAGCATTACTGAATACAGGTGGTCCCAATAGGCTGGACAACCCGAGGAGGGTACATGGATAGGGGGAAGTGGGGTCACCTGTCTGCCTTCATGTATTAGGTAATACTAGTCAATGCTGCAGTAACAAAAACCCCTCAAGTCTCATTAGTTATAACAAAGATTTTTCAATCAGACACAGTCAGAGACTCTTCTTTGTGCCATGACTGAAGGACAGGGCTGCTGCCATCTTGTAAGTCCACCATCTTGGAGTATCTGTTTTCCAGGTATGAGCAAGAGGGGAAGAAAACATGTGTTTGCCCCTGAGTTAAGGAGCTCAGTGTGTGGTCTCATGCTCACGTGTTCTCTGTGCTGAGGTTGTTGGCTTCTACAGCAACAGAACCATGACACTGTCTTCATTAACATCCTGGTTAGTCACCTGACCTGACCGTATCTGACAATCATCTCGATGGCTTTTTGTTTGTTTATTAAAAAGCAAACAAAGGGGGAATGCTTGTGTGCAAGGCATTGGGTTGGAAAGTTGATTCAAAGCAGCGATTTATTCCAAAGACTCACCTGAATTGTGTCTCACCCAGGTATTGTAACTTGCATCAGGTCCATTGTTGGTCCATATGGAGCCTTTGTGCACACTGGAAACAGGCACCCCTTCCTCCACACATTTCACTTACATCTCTCAGAAAATTGTCATGCTCAGCTTCTTAGAACAATTTCCTCCATTACTGTGTCATGAAAAATTGTCCAAATAAATATGCAAATTGACAGTTCCCTGTTACATATCACCCTGTCTCCCTCGTGCGGCACACACGTGCTCAACCGTACGTGGCAGCTTGTTCTTCTTGCTTCCTACTGTCAAATGTTTCTGAAGTTCTTCAGCTCCTCCCAGATAACAGTCTTTCCAATCTTTGTAAATGCAGTGGGGTATTCTTTTTTTTTTGGAATGGTGATTTCAGTTCTGTTAGGCCACAGGAAAAAGTGTCACTTCATAAGGTCAAATTTCTGTGCTATTTTCTGAGGCAGATATCATCAATCTTTAGTCTGATTTTTTAAAAAATTGTATGTATCTCCATCCATTGTTGCTGTCTCTGTTTTTTGACCATTTGTTACATTTTGAAAATATGGAGTCGCCCTGGTACAATAGTTCCTTTATTCAAAAACTTTACTCAAGTAGGACCTTAATGGAATATCCTCAGAGTGATAAATTCATGCCCAGAGGCTAACAATTATTGCAATTATTAGGAAAATAGGTTTTCTGTTTGCCAGCATTTGCAACAAGCCAATCCAAGAGGCAATGCTATTATTCGTTAAATGAATGGATACATTGTGAAGGACAGTTAGTCTTAACTGTAAACCAATTGCTTTAAATGAAAATTTGTTTAATAATTGCATGTTATCACAGAAGGACCCAAACCTAGAAAAGCCCATTACTGTTTCTTTGAGTTAGGGACTCTTGCTAAAAATGAAGGAGCAATCATGTGTGAAGAAGGATGATATGTTTAAAAAAACTCCAGGACTGGTCTAATTGCACTTTGATTGCTGTCTCTAGGGAGTAATTCTTATTCCTTGGTAGGAAACCACGAGCAAGTCTGACCGCTTGGTTTTGTGAAAATAAACTTAGTTTAATTTATTGACACATTATACATACCTGCCAAATTTTCTTATGCTTTTTCCCTGACATGTGTCTTGCCTGATGGAGTCACTGTATCGCAGCCTATATGTTTTTAAAGAAATTATGTTTTGTTAAGGAATGTATCAAAATTGTTAAACCACGTTGCACCTTGTTCTCATTAGTCTTTGGAATGCAGCTGCCAGAACAGAAAGGGCAAGGGAGACAGAGACGGAGAGTGGTGGTTGCAAATACTCTCACCTTCTCTCCTTCTAGGAGGCCTCTGGGTTCCATTTTGAGCTGCAGGGTCTCAGTCCGTATTCAGGCAGCTGTGCCAGGAGGTGCAGTAGGGGGTCCCCATAACCCAAGCCCATTGCTGCTCTGTTTAGCTGACAAGCCAAGTAACAATGAATCTCATCTCTGTGTAATCCAGCTACAGTGGCCCTACTATATGTAGTTAAATATCACTAGGTCTCCATTGGAAATACCTGCTAAAGGCCTGCCTGGGTTTTAGCAAGTATTTCCAATGGAGACCCAGATGTTGGGAATTTCATTAACAGCAGTGGACACTGAAGAGTGTGCAGGCAATTCTAAGTCCTGACAATTCTATCTGCTAGCATCTCTTGTCAGTTCCTGCTCTGTAATCCTGACACCCCTGCCTGCTTCTGGATCCGATGAGTCTTGCCTGAACTGGTATAGTAGCTTCCTAACAGGCCTCCCTGCTCTTTCCAGTACTCACTTCACATTGTGGCCAGAGTGGTCTTTTAAAGATGCTTGTCCTTTTCTTCTTCCTGCTCGGAGCTCATCCAGGGTTCCCCGTTACCTACAGCATAAAATCACAACCCTTTGTGTGTTGTTGTAGGCCTTTCAAAGTCTGGCCACTACCTCCTTGTCCAGCCTACTTTCCCAAAACTTCTTGTCTGCAATTTCATGTTCCAGGAATAAAGGCCCATTTGTGATTTTGGAAATATACCTTGCTCTGTCATACCCCTCTCTGTACCTTTGTTGTTGTTTTTCTTTCTTCCTTGGATGTCTTCCCTGCTAATGGTCCATCTCTCTGAATGCCGCCTCATCTTCAAAGCCCTCCCTAATTTCCTCTGCTGATTTAGGTGCTCAGAGTTCTGGGCTCTCACTGAGCTTTATGTACATACAGCCATCAAAGCAGTTAGTAGCATAAATACTTGTTGGTCTTGACAGGACTCTGAGCTCAAGGACTATAGCTTTTAATTTGGATCTCCATAGGGATTGCAAACTTGGTATACAGAAGTTCAATGAATGAATTAAGGAAAGGCTGCCAAGTGAATCTTCAAAAGCTGTACTTTTAGACATCTCAAAATCCAGCAAGTTAAAGTAGGAGAATGGAATGGCTTCAGTGACAAAGTTCAGGTGTCTCAGTGAAATTCAGCCAGACTGCCTTGTCTATCTCTGTGCTTGTTGCTGTCTCTTCCATGCTGATATTAAATACAAGGCTACGGAAGGAAGGCCCTGCTGTGGGTCACCCCCACTGCCATGGTGACTCTGCCAGAAGTCAGCCAGTGCCACAGGATGGTGCAGGAGCACTCACCACTGGGGCTTCCATCTTGTGTGTTTCAGTATACTTTGGACTGGTTTTCCCAGCTCCTGCCAGGGTACCAGATTCAGGCTTCTTTGGGTGTCCTCTCAGGGGAGAGGCATTTTTATTATTATTGAGTAAAAATTGCTGTGGGCCCTGGCTGGTGTGGCTCACTGGACTGAGTGCTGGCCTGAGAACCAAAGTCACTGGTTCAATTCCTAGTCAGGGCACATGCCTGGGTTGCAGGCTAGGTCCCCAGTAGGGGACTCATGACAGGCAACCACACATTGATGTTTCTCTCCCTCTCTTGCTCCCTCCCTCCCACTCTGTCTAAAAATAAATAAATAAAATCTTAAAAAAATTGCTGTGGAATTCTAAGACATGTGACATCTCAATCCCCTGGGCTCCATTTGGTAGTAAGATATTTTCTTGTTTTGGTCCTTCACAGTACAGACTTCATCTTTTTTTTTAAGATTTTATTTATTTATTTTTAGAGAGGGGGAAGGGAGGGAGAAAGAGAGGGAGAGAAACATCCATGTGGGCTTTCCTCTCATGTGCCCCCTAATGGGGACCTGGCCCAAAACCCAGTCATGTGCCCCGACTGGGAATTGAACTGGCGACCCTTTGGTTCTCAGGCTGGCACTCAATGCACTGAGCCACACCAGCTGGGGCTACAGGCTTCACCTTTCTCTACATTTGGGGGCAACTGTGTCTTCATTGCTTGTGCATCTTCATATTGTGGCCTCTGTCCAGTTTGGGCTGAGCTGGGCAGAGGGGCCTCTATGTCCCCAACATGCAGGCTGCTGTTGCGAATGAGGTTCTTCATTCCTCAGAATGCTACCCTGCCTTCCCGACCATGAGGAAACAGGGTGATACATGAAAGGGGGCTGGCTGTCATGGGCACTACCCTTCCTTTGCTTCGTGTAGCAGGGAGTGTCTCCTGTCATTGGGTTTCCTCCCCTGGTGACAAATTCTAGCTCTCCCAGCCATCAGGAGTCAAATGCCTCTAAACTTTATGAGTGTGTTAAATGTTGAGGAAAAAGTTTTCAGAGTTGTGCTGAATTAGAATCCAGATTCTGGCATTTTACTGTAGGACTTTGGAGAAGTTGCTGATCCTTCTTTTATTTTTTTTATACTTACAAAATAGGGCCCACACTCCCTGTGGGTTGCTGTGAGGATTAAATGTCATACAGCATTTGGTAGAGCTTCTGATACACACTGGGAGTTTAGGAGTGACTACCCCATTTGTGAATATCTGTTTTAACAAAACATTTGAGAAATACAAGGAGGCACAGAAAGGGAGAATGGATATTTGTTTTTACCTGCTGGCGTAGTGAAGTGGCCAAAATTACTGGATCACACTGACTCAGAGAGGGCTCCAGACTGTGTGAGAAGCTCTAGTCTGGCTGCTTATCCAGAAAATCTGCTCAGGGGCCCCCTCTGGGGCGGGGTCGGAGTGGGCAGGATGCCTGAGCTCTAGTCCTGTATGACCTTAGATTAGTCACTTGCTCTGTTTGCCTCAGTGTCCAGACTTGGGAGAAATTGGTGTGGACCAGCCTTGCTTACCTCCAATAATGTAGATGTGAAATTGTTATGAAAATACTACAAGACATTTTGACTGAGAATGGGAGTAAATGGGGGTTGTCTTTTCCTCTCTCTTTCCCTTCTTTCCATTAGTAAGCTGTTTAATTAACACCATCACAAAGAACCTTGAAGCACAGAGGAGAAGCATTTCTGTTAAAGTGATTTCTTGTAGGTGTCATTATATCCATTTCCACAGGTTTTTAGGAAAGTCTTTGAAGTTGTTTTAACACTTTACACCTGCTCTGCTGTCAGGTGTTGAGGTAGCAGCTGGTCCGATTTGAATTTCACAAGTCCATGAGTCAATTTATTCCTTAGCTCTTAAATAATGCTTTCCAGGATAACTACATTTTAAAGGTGAAAATCTCTTGACTATGTTAAAAATGCAGGTGGAAAAGACTGGAAAATAACAGACCAAAATGCTAACTGATGGGTGCACAAGAGAGTTCTGAATTTTTGTTTTTTCCTTTTTAAAAAATATATTTTATTGAGTATGCTATTACAGTTGTCCCATTTTTTTCTCCCCTTTATTCCCCTCTGCCCTCTACCCTCCCACCATCATTCCCCCACCTTTGTTCATGTCTATGGGATATATATATATACACACATATATATATACATATATATATATTTTCTTTGGCTTCTCCATTTCCCATACAATCTTGACCTCCCCCTGTCTATTTTGTACCTACTAGTTATGCTTCTTATTCCCTGTACCTCTTCCCTCATTCTGCCCCCCTTCCCACCCACTGCTGATAACCTTCCAAGTGATCTCTATTTTTGTGAATCTGTTCCTGCTCTAGTTGTTTGCTTAGTTCATTTTGTTTTTTTTTTTTTAGGTTTGGTTGTTGATAGTTGTGAGTTTGTTGTCATTTTACTGTTCCTACTTTTGGTCTTCTTCTTTTTCTTAGGTAAGTCCCTTTAACATTTCATTTAATAAGAGCTTGGTGATGATGAGCTTTAACTTGACCTTATCTGGGAAGAGCTTTATCTGCCTTCCCATTCTAAATGATATCTTTGCTGGATAGAGTAATCTTGGATGTAGGCCTTTGCCTTTCATGACTTGGAAAATGTCTGTCCAGCCCCTTCTTGCCTGCAAGGTTTCTTTTGAGAAATTAGCTGATAGTCTTCTGGCAACTCCTTTGAAGGTAACTGTCTCCTTTTCTCTTGCTGCTTTTAAGACTCTCTTCTTATCTTTAATGTTGGCTAATGTAATTATGATGTGCCTTGGTGTGTTCCTCGTTGGGTCCAACTTCTTTGGGACTCTCTGAGCTTCCTGGACTTCCTGAAAGTCTATTTCCTTTGCCAGATTAGGGAAGTTCTCCTTCATTCTGTTTTCAAATAAGTTTTCCATTTCTTACTCTTCCTCTTCTCCTTCTGGCACCCCTATGATTCAGGTGTTGGAACGTTTAAAGTTTATCCCAGAGGTTCCCAAGCCTCTCCTCATTTTTTTGAATTTTGTTTCTTTATTCTGTTCTGGTTGAATGTTTATTGTTCCTTCTGCTCCTAACTGTTGATTTGAGTCCCAGTTTCCTTTCCATCACTGTTGGTTCCCTGTATGGTTTCCTTTATTTTACTTTTCATAGCCTTCATTTTTTCCTCTATTTGGGACCATACTCAACCATTTCTGTGAGCATCCGGATTACCAGTGTTTTGAACTCTGCATCTGATAGGTTGGCTATGTCTTTATTGCTTAGTTGTATTTTTTCTGGGGCTTTGATCTGTTATTTCATTTGGGTCATTGTTTTTTGTCTTTGTGTACCTGTTATGTAGTAAGGGGCTGAGCCTTAGGTATTCGCCGGGGGGTGGGGGGCAACTCACGGTCACTGCATTGTGGCACTGTCTGTGTGGGAGTGGTCAGAGAGGGAACAATGCTGCTTGCTCAGCTCTTGGCAGGCTCTCAGTAATTTCCTCCATTACCCACAAGCAAATTGGGCCCTTCTGGTGCTGATTCCCCAGGTGGGTGGTTTTGTGTACATTCCAGGACCCTGTGGGTCTCCAATGAACTCTCCTGTGAGGCTGTGAGTTGTTTCTGCTGCCGCAATCTAGACAGGTTTTTTCAGTTAGAAGTTTAGAGGCTTTATTTCCCCACACTGGAACCCTGGGTTGCATGGTCTGTCTTAGTCCCCAGTTGTTCCTCCTGGTTTATCCACATGCAAATATGGAACTGCCTGCTCTCCCAGCCACCACCTTGCCACGAGTCCTCTCCACACCAGCTGCCCATCTCTGTCCCCCCTACTGGTCTGGATGAATGTTTCTTCTTTAACTCCTTGGTTGTCGGACTTCCATACAGTTCAATTTTCTGGCAGTTCTGGTAATTTTTGTTTTTAAATTTGTTGTTGTCTTTTTGGTTGTGTGAGGAGGCAAAGTGTATGTACCTATGCCTACAGCTTGGCCGGAGTCCTATTTTTTTTCCCTTTATATCCTTTGGTACTTTCAACAATGAGTTTTACTTTTGGAATAAAAAAATATATGTACTTCCTCCCACGAACCAAATGTAATGCTATTATTTAATATTAGAAAAAAAGTACAGGTTTTAAAAGTTTGTTACACTAGTCTTCCTCATTTTGCTTACCAGCACCTGGAAAAGTCCCCAAAAGCAAGCTTGGCTCAGCCAGGATGAGGCACTTACCTTGAGCTCCAGCTCACCCTCCTCCCTCTCCCTCAGCTGCTCAGAGCTAGGGGAGTGGGGACAGGACTCCTCTTCTGACGAGGCCTTTCTTACCAGCAAGCTAGTGAGCTCAGTGTTTAGTGAGCTCACATACAATTTTGGTGGGTCTGGAGGATTAATGAGCTGCTAAAACTCAACTTCTTCATCCCCTGAAGCTTCCTTTCAAACTACAGATTCCAAATATGACCTACCACAGCCATGCATCCCCTCCCACTATACTTGTAATTTGTATGCTTAAACACATACTCCCAAGCAGTGCCTCAGTTCCTACTATTGATTCTGAGAGTTTAAACCAAAATGTACCAGAAAACAGCTTTGCAAATGAGCTCAGCAACCTCAAAGCATGCAAATGACTCTAGAATAGCACAGTTTTCAGGACTGGTGGTAAATTAAACTTTGTAATTATTCTAATTTGTTAATCCTAAAGTGTAAACACACGAGCCAAATAGAAAGTTCAAAAAAACTGAAATCCTTTTTTTTTTTTTTTTGTCAAGGAAAGTCCCTTTCTATTTCATTTCAGGGAGCTTTTTTGTGGTGGGGAATTTCATTTCTTTTCATTCCACTGGTACAGTCTATCACTGAGTCCTGATGAAATGTCTTTTAACTTTTCACTTTCTTTCTTCCATCCCCTAGTGTAGGCCTTCATCTAATAACCAGACAATTGTAATCAGTCTCCCCACTTCTAGACTCTGATTACGTCAGTCTCTTAAACCATAACCTTAATTGCGCTCTCAAATGCCTTCAGTGAACTAAACAGATAAATCAGCCCTTCCCAGTACAATTTCCAGCCTCATGCATGCAGGCCAAGTGCTCTAGCCAAAAGCGGTATCGAGCACAGGTGGTAAACACAAGGCTTGAGGGTTGAATCAGGCCCTTCACATTTTTTTATCTGGCCCAGCACTTTGTTTCTACCTGGTGGCAGTGCTGAGCTCCTTGCCCTTAGTTAAGGAGTAGTTACATTTATACAGTCCTAAAATTACATTCGGTCCTTACAAGGCAACCATGAGGCTGATGTGGTCCCTGGTGAAAATGAGTTTGACATCCCTGGTATAGACCATCCCACAAAGTTCCCTGTGCCTTCTCCTCCCTAAGCCTTTGCTCATATCCTTCTCTTCTCTTCAGATACCCTCTTCACCTTTGTCCATTCATCCCTGACATGCAGGAGCCTGTCCTTTCTCAGCTCTGATGCTATCTCCTTATGAAGTCTGAATATATTACATACCTTCCTATCCTATCCCCATATGAAAACAAATGTGTCCTTATTTTCTTCCTCTAAGGTCCATTTGCATGCTATGAAATGCTTCCTCTCTTGTTTTGACAAAACATTTGAGAAATACAAGGAGGCAAAGAAAGGGAGAGTGGATATTTGTTTAGTAGTGTATTAGTATATATAGTAGTTTTAGTAGTATATTAAAAAATTGTATATTAATCTGCTCAATTCACTGGAAGATCCATTGGGTGGGGTCCAAGACTATCACAGACTTTTGGGTCTCTCTGCTGTCTAGCCCACTGCCTTGAAACCTGTATTTGTGGAATGTAGTTGAACAGTGGGATTCAAAAATCGCCTTTAATGAAGCATCTAATGTAGGTTTAAGAAATATACTAATTTTTCTTACTTTCATTTGTGAAGAATGAAAAGGAAAAATTGTATGCTATTCCATTTTAGTGGAATGCTGTGAAATGATAGTGTTTTGTGCTACTTACATTGCTGAGACCTGGAAATCTTTCTTATTTTCCAACTCAAGTAGACTTTCTTTAAGAAGAGAGTAATTTTGGCTCTATGAGAAAGAGAGGGAGGTGTAAGAGTTTTGCTTTTGGCCCAACATGGAGTCAAATCTTAAATCCTGAGCAAATTTAACCTCTCTGATAGAAACTCACATTCTCCATCTGCAAAATGTTGACAATGTCTGTATAAGCTATTGTGCTAATTGTAGGACAATGGGTTGGAAACATCTAGAATAGTACCTGGCACACAGTAGGCATGCCAAAAATATAATAATGGGTTATTATTTTCATAGTCATTGCACATGGTTCAGTTAGAAGGTGGGGCATCTGTAAGTGCAGCTGCGGACTGAAATCACATGTTGTAAAAACTCACCTTGCACAATGGCTTTTATGAAAATGTGAGATTATTTATTAAGCAGAAGATTATTTGATAGCTGACCCTGAAAATGGAGCTGGAGCTTAGCAGAAAGGGCCAGGTGTGCTGGGCTAGACCATGCTGGGCATCTCCTCCTCAACAGGCAAGCTCTTTGGGTCAGAACAAGCAGATGTTTGGCTTTCTGGGATGAGGGGGCAGGATGGGGTCTCATTTGCTCTTTCACAGTGTGAGGCTGTGAAAAACAACAGCATGGAAGGCTGGGCTCTGGGACTGTGCTGACAGAGATCTCCCATGCGCATGGTTGAAAATCAGAGCTTTCAAAATTCATCACCCTCATGGCATCTCCATTTTGGAGGCAGGGGTGATGAGAAAGAAAGGACCAGAGAAGAGAATGGATCAGTTGGATAATTGGTGGTTGAATATCTATCATCTATTAGGTACTGCCTTTGGGTGCTGGGGACAGTGATGGAAGTGGTAGTATAGATTACAAAGGTAATAAGATATAGTCTCACCTGAGTCTGTGTTTTTTTCTTTTTTGCTTTTGAGTCCTGGACTCTTTTTGAAAATATGGTATAAGGAAAATGTGTACATACACACATTATTTTATATACAATTCCCAGGGGCTCATGGATCCCCTGAAGTTCACTGAAGGACCCTAAGTTAAGAACCTTTATTTAGTAATTACAGTCTAGTGGAAAATATTAGCACATTGGAGTAATTTTGGCTGTATGAGAAACAGAGGGTTTGTGTCTCATTCCTTACCAGATATATATCTCCCTGAATGAATGAAGAATGATCTTAGATAACTTACCTTGTCACATCTCAGACACTTCATGGAGATGAGGACAATAGCAGCAGTATCTTATGGGGTTATCGGGAAAAGAAAAGAAGTTAGTAAGCAGAAAAGCTCTTAGCTCTATACCTGGCATGTGGTAAATGAGTGATAAATGGTAACATTATTGGTGAGTTTGCTATGAGGGAGCAATGGAAGTATAGCAGGAAGTTAATTCCTATTAGCATCTGGGAAGAAAGTATGAACCACAGTTTTCATTTGAGGTCTTGTATCTAAAGAATTGTGAAAACCAACATGGTGGAGTTTTTCATCCATATACACAACAAATTGATGGTAACTGTCTCATGCCTGTTTCTAAAAGAAGGCAACCCAACAGCATTCCATAGGGGGTTTTAGTGGTTACGTATTTCATGGAGAAGATCTCACTGGAGGGAATAAATCTTTCTCAATGATTGCTAAATAGTAACAGTTATAATCATGAGCAGTAATGAAGAAAAAGGCTGTGATGGTAACAGTTATGAATTATTGAGGGAGTGCCAAGTGCCAGGCATTGTGCTATGTGCTTTATACAGGGGTGGGCAAAAGTAGGTTAATAATAATAATAATAATAATAATAATACAATAATTAATAACTTATAATGCAAGAATAAACTCTGTTTTGTGTGCTCACAGCTATAATGCTACTTTTGCCCACCCTGTATTTCTGTGGGTATTTTGTTGTCCTTTCTGGTGAAGCTTGATCACTTAGAAGAGCAGAAGTCCAAAAGATAAAGGACTTCCACCAGATATGTTGGAGGTCTGCGGGCTGTGTGCTGTGTGTGTGTCTCCTTGAGCACACTCACTGGTGAGCAAAAACAGCTTCTTATCAGCTTTCACTCTTTTGACTGCTTTCTGAGCCTTACGTTTAACATTTGGGAATGCGCCTGTTGAAAACAAAGGTTTATCATGCAGCGAGTCGAATTACAACCACAAGATTCAGAAAAGGGTTTCTGAGCTTGGGGGAAAGTTACAATTAACCTCGTAAAGAGCCCAGATGAAAGTCTTTCCCATTGTTACAATCAAAGACACTTTAGACCAATCTTCCCCCAAAGGAATAGTTGCTTTTTATGACACGTTTTAAAGTTTTATTTCAAAAACAGTCAGCATCTTAAAGCACAGTGTGTATGTTCCCCAGGCCTTCACTCACAATATGTTTTCGGTTTTCTCAATTGTATTACCATATTTTTGGATGTGATGTTGCTACCCTCCCTGATCCACACACAGAAGGATTTAGCCTGACTTTCCTGAGCTCATAGCAAGAATTTTCTCCCAAACCTCTTTGCTTTTTTCTTCTGAGAGGAGGGTTCAGAGTTAGCATTATAATGTTAGAAGAGATTCCCTTTTTCAGTCCTTTCATTTTTCAGTCAAGGCCACCGAGGCTGAGAGAAGAGATGAAACCCAGTTCTTTCCTTCTTTTCCTTCCTCCTTCCCTTCCCCTTCCTTCCCTTCCCCTCTCCTTGCCTTTCCTTTTCTTTCACTGTACCCAGTATTCAGCTATTCCTCAAACTTAAGAAACCAGTTTCTGCCCTCCTATTCTGGTTTGGAATGCTTCCTAACTCTGTCATATGTCTGTGTGTACACATGGGTATATCTGTGCGTGTGTCTTAACTTATGTACTTAAATATCATATATCTTTTTCATGATGTAGAAACTGTGGCTAATTGCCTTTTAATGATAATCTTTCACTGAGTACCTAAATGCTGGAGGAAATGACAGCCTGATAGCACCTAGGGTGTTAACAGTACTGCCATGGTCACTTTGCACCTGTGTTTGCAGGAACTTCAAGGTCAGTGAACATACTCACGTCTCTCTTGGTTGCATACTTTACTCCTACTCCAGCCCTGTCTGCTGGGTCTCACTGTCACCTGAGCACTACTGTCAGCTTGTGCTGGCTGCTGGATTTCATTGTTTGAAGAGCACTTCAAATGTTTTCTCTACCATAATATGCCTCAGGAAGGACTGGGCAAAGCTTGAAGTTTCACCCAGTTCTGACTTTGCTGGGATGTGCAACTCCTCCTCACTGGTCACTGTGCCTGCAGCCTGTCCCTTGATCAATCCTCACTGCTGTCCTGTTTCAGCTTTGTTATGCACAGAACCAGTCTTCAGCCACCTGTTGAAAACCCTGCAGCCTTCCATCACCTAGAGTAAGGATGGCAAATGGTTCTTTTTCAGGTGCCAATTCCAGGTGATTGGTGGTGGCTGTCTGAAGTGTGGGCTGTCTGAAGTGTAATAAAGTGCTATGATTTGTGATGTCTGACATGTGTGGGGAGAGGCCGTGGGAGCAGATGTGCCACGTCATCCCTAGCCAAGACAACAAGGTGTGAAGTTCTAAGAATGGCACACAAGACACTTTCTGGTTTCTGCCTACCTGTCCCGAATCATTTATCGCATCCCAGCCTGCATCCTCCCTCCATGCCTTGCTTCCCCAACACCCTTGCCATCTGTCACACCAATGTGACTTTGATTCTGTTGAACTTCTACCTGAAATCGCTTGCCTCTTGTTTCTGTATTGCTGCCTCATTCTTCAACACCAGATTAAAATATTAATATCTCTGAAGCCTCCCCACAGTTTTGCCCCTTAGCCAGACCTCACAAAATCGTTTTCTTCTTTCTCTAGTTTTACACTGCATTCTGTATATATATAGTAATATTGACACATTATATTATAATTATTTAATCATATGTCTGCTCTCCTACTAGACTACTTGATAGAAAAGTCCATATTGACTGAGATCCTTCAACATTGTAAACACATTGCGAGGCACTGCCCATCCAGGACGCCCAGTAAGTAGAAAGAGAGTCGGGTTTTGAAGCTGACTTTCTGATCTTTACCAATGGAGAAGATATGCCATTTCTCTGAGTCTCAGGTTATTCATATTGTAAATTGTGAATCATAATATTTATGCCAGGTTATTGAGTGGTTCAGAAATAGTATTTCTAAAATGTTAGCATATTCTTTAATAAATGGAAACTATTATTATTGGTTATCTAGGTTATCTTTAGACTAATTTTGTGAGGTGCAGTAAGAGTTAATTTTTTTAATGTTGCAACTGAGCCTCAAATTATTTCCTTAGAGTCATATATCAAATAAATTACTGAGTTAGAATTTAAACTCAGGTATGTGGGACTTTGGGGCCAATATCCTCTTTCTTATGTGTTTTTTACGAAAAAATAGTAGTGGTCTCAAACCTACCAAAAATCTGTAAAAACAGTACAAAAAATTTCTGTATCCATTTCACCTCACCCAGATTTTTCCAGTTGTTAATATTTTACCTCAATTTTTGGCCACCTTCCTTTTCCGTCTACACATGCATGTGGACACATAGACAACACATACATTTTTCTTACATGATGACTCATCACCCCTAGTTCCACTTCCTATATTATCATTGTGCAACCATTCCAACCAGGGGGTCAGTACTGATCCAACAATACTCACTGTACAATCTACACACCCCACTCAGATTTCTCCAAGTGCTCTAACAATATCTCTTTTTCCCTTCTGGCTCACGATCCTATCTAGGAAACAGTATTGCATTTGGTAACCACATTTTATCAGTATCCTTTAATCTGGAACTGTTCCTCAGTCTTTTCCCAGTGTCTCATGCCCTTCACAGGATTTTCATTCTGTAGGACCATCTTCCACCTGTGTTCAGCCAGTGTTTCCTTATGATCAGCTCAGGCCATGCAGTGTTGGGAGGAAACTGCAGAAAGGATGCTGTGCTCCTCCTGGTGCCTTAGATCAAGAGGCACATGATGATGATGACCCATCACATCACTGGTGCTGTTAACCTCACTCATTCCATCAAGTTGGGAATCTGCCAGGTGTCTCCACAGTAGCCACGATTTTTCCTTTTTATTTGACTAATATGGGGGAGATATTCTTGTATTATAGGAATATCCTGTTCCTTATCAAAATACTACTTTTCAGCCTTAATATCCATGGTCAACTCCCACCTGCATACACCACCACCATGGTTGCTAAATAGTGATGATCTATTTCCACCATTTCTTCTATGTTTTTTACTTGGCTTTCTATGGTAAGAAAGACCATCCTTCTCTTCCATTTATGTATTAATTTATTTTATTTCATTATGGAAACTTGGTTCTATTTTATTCAGTGGCTTTTAACCTGATGCTATCATTATTTTAATCCACAAACTCTTCCCAGTTTGAGCTCCCATATGCTGGCTTTTATGTCCTCTTGGCATTTAACCATCATTTATGCAGCGTTTCCTTGCTTTCTGACACAGATGTTCTATGCTCATCTTGTATTTTCCCTGCTCCAACCCTGAGATCAAACTTTCAAACACTCTGATTCCTGTTAGTGAAGGATGATATTGAGAAACCAAGGACTGTTTGCTCACTGTGCTTGTTGCTCCTATATATACACATCCATGCCTGTGTAGGAATACACACATACACAGGGGTGGGCAAAAGTAGTCTTACAGTTGTTCATATGGAAAAAGATATGCAGGTTATGATTATTACAATAGCTTTACTGACTCAAAAGAATGTCACAGCGGCACAGTAAACCTACTTTTGCTTATCCCTGTATTTGTGTATGTGTATATATATCACACAGAAATACAGAGAAAATAAATATTTCTGTGTTGGAATATATACTGAATGCCTATCAGTTCATATCAATACTTCTAATTACAACTCAACACCTCAGAGGTCTTTTAGCCACATTTGCATGTTTGGAAATCCCTTCTCAAAGTGACAAACGTGGCAACTTTTATTTTCAATGTACTTATTTGTTCAGTGTAACCAGTATTCCTAACTGTTCTGGCTGCCTCTTCTGTTTGCTTTCTTTTTACCTCCAATCCCTTCCTGTCTGCTTTCTTGACTGTCATACTACCACCAATGTCTTTATAAGGCAGAAAGGCTCCCCCCTCTCCTTTCTCACATTCTTGAATGCTGAGGGTCAATGTCAGGAAGTGAAGACAGGAAGAAATAGGTACCGTATTTTTCAGACTATAAGACACACTTTTTTTAAAACCACATTTTTGCTTCAAAAATTTCCCCCCTATTTTCCTCCTCTAAAACCTAGGTGTGTCTGGGGTCCATACCGTAAGATGCACCTAGGTTTTAGAGGAGGAAAATAGGAAAACAAATTTTGAAGCAAAAAATGTGGTAAAAAAGTGTATCTTATAGTCTGAAAAATATGGTATATGCCTTTAGGCAGGGAATATGTGCTTTTCCCCCCTCTAACCCTAACACCTGATGTGGTATGTGGCAACTGGGGATTTGTTAATGCCATGTGAATGAATTAATAAATGGACAAATGAACAAATTAATGAGTGAACAAACTTGTACTGTTATTGTGTGTTGCTTAATTTATTAATGTTATGTTGGGATTATCAGAGGGTGAGAGTAGAATAGATACAATCAAAGCATCTTCTCTATCCAGGAAGATTTATGTCTCTTTTCAGTCTTGTAAGCAGCTTGGAATGCCATAGAGAAAATGTACCAGACTTGGGAATACCTGCTCAAGCAGCCAGAATTACTGAACGAAACTGGTCTGGAGTGATTGACAGATGAGGCAGTCTGCTTGTCTGTATCCAGAACAGCACCAGGCACATAAGGACCCTTTACTCGGGAGGTGTAATGATGAGAACAAGTGCAAGCAGCAGTCTGAATTTTGGTTGCCTCATTTTGTTTGAGACATCTGTGTGTGTGTGTGTGTGTGTGTGTGTGTGTGTGAGGGGGAGAGAGAGAGAGAGAGAGAGGGAGAGAGAGAGAGAGAGGGAGGGAGAACGCTAATATAAGGCAACACTCCAGAATAGTTAGTACCCAGTCACCTATGTATTTTCTCAAAGTCCTTTCGGATTCCAGTATTCCACGACATCCTTGTCCAACTCTAGTGGGATGTGTACTGTGTTGGCACAGAGGCACTAGTCTAAAGGTGCTAGTGCTTTAAAATCAATGATTCCACTCTAATAGTATGCAGCTGTAAGTAAGCATGCATAATGTTCGTTTTGTGGATACTTAGAACCTCTTTTCATCTCGTTGGAGTTTTCACTAACCCTTACCACGGTAACTACCTGTACTATTATGACAATACATAAAAATGCCGTATTGTGTTAGAATCATTTTGAGAACAGATTCTGTTGGGTGGCCACTCCAGCTAATTCCCAAGCCCTCTCTGTCTTGCCTATTGCCCACTGTGGTGACTAAAGAAGTCAGACCCTTGACTTCACGGCTTCCTTTGCAGCTGGGGGTGGCTTTATGACCTGATTCGTCAGTGAGAGGGCTTATGGGAAGTGGTTTTCACTTTTTCTTTGTCTGGTTGTGGAGCGTAGGATTCCTCGTACCTCGGGCTGCTGATGCTATGCTCTATTAATGAACTTTGCCTCCCTGATTCAGGGTTGGAAATGGTCTCTGCCTTAGATCCTGAAGGACTGGAGGCTTAGTGTTAGGCACCAAGAGGAGAAAAGAGATAGGGGAGGAGCAAAGGGGAGAGAATGAGGATGGAATTTGGTCAAAGCTGGGGGATTCTTACCCTTGACATCTCAGGCTGCTCAGAAGTTCAGAGAATAAGACTGCAGTCCACTACCTCATGAACGCTCTTGTGAGCCTTTTGCAACTGAGCTGTACCTGGACAGTCCTTTGCAGCCCCTGACTTTCCACATTATGACTGACAACCTTAGGTTTTGAGTCTTTAGCATGTGTTTTGGTTACTGTGAAGGCTGAGATAATACACAAAAGAGTTAACTGTGCCTGGGACATAGTCAGTACTCAATAACTATTAACTATTCATATGATTATCTTTGAGAGTATACAACAGGGGTGTGAAACTTATTTTCACCAGGGCCCACACCAGCCTTGAGGTTGCCTTCAAGGGGCCCAAATAATTTTAAAACTGTATAAATGTAACTATTTCTTAACTGTTAAGGAGTTGAAATTACATTCGGCCCTTTGAAGGCAACTGCAAGGCTGATGTAGCCCCTTGTGAAAATGAGTTTGACACCCCTGGTATGCAAATCTATTGGTGTACAAATTTTATAACTTTATGAACAAAAGGCAAAGGACCCACAGAGAACAGTTTTCAGCCAGTCCAATAGAAATGTATGGTGTTTGTTTATTCACTGATCTGAGGAGAGAGAAAGAAGAGGGTTAATTTACAAAGATTATAGAGGACCAAAAATCTTATTGTTGTGGATTTTTTTTGTAAAGAAGGTTTCTTTTCTACCAGAAATCAAGAATGGAGTTAACACCCATCGTGTGTGTATATCTGCCTGTTCTCTGCTAACACCTCCTCATTCCCTAGACCTTTGCCAGCATCTGGGAGGTCTAGTAAGAATGCTCTTTAAATCCTCTGCATTCTTCCAGAAGCCCAAGGGGTTTAACAAGTTCTGATTTTAGCTAAAACATATGAACCAAAAAAAAGTACACTTTCTGTAACTTGGTTCTTTATGCCAGAAATCTTTGTGTGTTTGTCAAGTAAAGAAGCAAAACCTGGATCTTTTGTTAGTAGTTATTAGGCAATCAATATTAAGCAAGATACTTTTTCAGAGATAAGAGAATTGTATTGCTTTTAACATTTTATAATGTATTTTATTGAATGAGTGGGTTTCAAGTTACTATCAGTAAACCTTAATTTCTAGAGATAAGGCTACATTAAAAGTATAGCTGGAAAGAGGTAATTTAAATTTTTTTAAGTTAAACATCTGATGAGAAATAGAGAAAAATTATGAATGAAATCAGAGACCACTTTGATATACCGAATTAGGGACACACAGCATCATGAAGTGATTTCATTTCGGCTGCTCAGTTGTAATAATTAAACTTGAATTGCAGCCTCCTGCTTTTTTTGGGAGGGAGAAAGGGGGTATCCTGTAACAGTGACATCAGCTCCTAAGAATCAACTGCTTGTTTAAAATATTTATAGTACACAAAGGAATACATTTAGTGCAATAGGCCATTTTTCTAAAATTATTCCACTCATTGTGTAAATTATTTTTCTTTCACTTTAATGACATTATAGGAGATTTGGCTCAAATTTTGAATAGCTTGGTAGAGGCAGAGAAAAAAATGTGGATTAACATTGGAACAATCTTTTTTGATGGAGATGATAGCAGTTGTTGAAATTTGAGTATTGGTTGAAATTCCAGCAAGGGCTTCAGTGAGGAGCTGAAGCAAGCACTGGGGGCCGTAGGGAATAGTATTTGGTTTATGACAGTAAAGCCCCCAGTAGCTTATGAGTGAGGTGGGGAGAAAATTCTCATTGTTTGAATTAGGCACTGGCTACTAGACTTGGAGCTTCTGTCTGCACATCTTGTGCTGCTGCTTGTTCCTGTGAAGGACAAATGTGCTCCTTTCTGTGGCTAGTCAGGTGGGAAATGGTATTGGGTAGGAGGGCTGGGGCAGATCACATTGGAGCCAGGGGAGGGTTAATGGGAGCTATTTTCTCTCCATTATCCACAGCATGAGACAGATTCATATTTAGAGAAGGAAAGGCCCCCAGAAGTTTTGACATAGAGAGAAATTAGCATGAGAATTTGACATGGAGGCTAAAATACCTCAGTACCAAGTTTTGGGGCTTAAGGCAATGGGACCTCTAGAAATGCTGTGAAGTGCTTCGTAATTCATTTAAGACACTTGGCAGCTTCCCGGCATTTCAGTACCTCTATAGTGGACAAAAGCATGACCATATCCAAGAGATGGGCTGTTAGGACACTGGGACACTTTTCTGAGGAAGGCGGAGTGCAGCTGTGCCTGGAGTACTTCCTGCTCTTTGGACCTTTGGCTCAGCGCAAGCTGTCACCATGCACCCGCTGCAACTCAAAGCAGAAATCCAGGGCCGTGGTGGATGTACAAGCTGACAGGTTTGGGTAGGGAGTGCACTTCAGCTGATGGCCAGCGTTTTATTTATAGATACACTCAGGACTTCCAGTTCTTCTCCTAAACTTGAAGCAAAGAGAGGAGCAGTTGTCTTTTATGAACTACTGCGTGGGGTAATCTGACAGCTCATAGATGACAGCTCAGGGTAAGCCTAGCCAGTCCCTGATTATTCCCAAGAAAGAGGCTGTGAAAACATGGTCCTTCATTGTTATTTATGCAAAATGAGGAACAAGGCATGTGTGGAGGGAGAAATTATGAAACAAATGAATACATGTTTAGTGGTTGATGTCAGCTGGCTGGTGGAAATTAACATGGTATATAGCATAATTTTTGTCTTTCTACCTTAATTAATTATCTGAGATATTTAATGTGTCAAAACATCAAGCCAGACATCTGGGGTTTGATGGATGGTGGCATTTATCCAACTGTTTACTCCCCTTGCTTTCCAAGTAAGATCCATGCTCATTGGGTTCTGTTTATTCTTAAATGTGGTAGGTCAGAGAGCACACACTCCAATTCCAAGCTCTGTGATTGTGCAAAGAGAAGTGTCTCACATTCTGAGTAATCAACATGAATTTTCCTTGGAAAGGAATTTGATAGGATGAAAAGAGCAACTCAGGGAGTCAGCAAAACTGGCACTTCTCCTGGTTTTACCCACTGATTGTTCTGCGGGATTGAGCGAGCCTTGAACCCCCTGGCCTTGCTTTCTCTTCTGGGATATTGGTGGGAAGTTAATAATTTTTGCCATGGGTAGCTCTTCAGGCTGCAGGAAGAATAACATGAGTCCATATGGGAAAGCCCCAATGTTTTACAAATTGTTCATCTGGCCATCCAAAAACATTTTAGTAAACATTTAAGTGTTGCAGGCATTGTGCTTTGCTGGCTTTCTAGCAGCGAACAAGATATCCCTCCCACCCATTCCAAGGATCCTAGTCTGGGCAACACATAAACAAGCATTTTAAAAAGTATTGTGGGATAAAACAAAACCCAAAAAATATATTGTGAGCTAAAGACTGTGATAAGAGTAATCACAGAGTGCTCTGCAAACAACCTGGTCTTGGGTAGGGGTGAGGTGGGTAGGTCAAAGAGTTACTGCTTTAAGATAAACATTAAATGGGCTTTGGTTGTTTTTTGCAATGTTTGGAAGAGAGCCTTGGGAAGATTTGTTTAACACAGCTGCTGGGTTTTATCTGAAATTCACAGGGTACTTAATAGATTTCTTGAGAAGAGAGTGAAACTCCAGTTAAGCATGGAAGCTTGCTGCTTTTTGGCTGGAGGACACTAAAAGGCCGTGTGGGAACAAGCCCAGTGCAGCTGACACAAACTTCAGCATGTGAGGAGAAGCTTCCTTTGGTTGTTGGCTCTGCACTTATCATCAGCTTAAATCAAAATCTTGTTTTGTCCCAGGTGGTTGGACTAAAGCCGTATTAGCCTCAAGGGAACTCTTGCTTAAGCAGATGCACACTTGTTTCATGTGGGTCCTACCTCTTACATATTTGTTTTAATATTTCTCTAATTAAAAAATTAAATCTGCAAAAAAGAGAAAATAGAGTGATGAATCCTTATGTATACATCCCCTAGCATCAATAATTATCAAGATTTTGCCAAATTTGGTTCATCCATTGATTCCAGACATCATCTCATTTCATGCCTATGTACTTCATTATGCTTCTTAAAAGTATGTACATTTTCTTACCTAACCACAAAGCTATAATTGGGGATTTTTAGAAACTTTTACTTGCTCTTTTTTCTCCCCAACATTTTATTATGACAAAGTTCAAGCATACAACAAAGTTGAAAGAATGTTAAAGTGAATAGCTGTCAAGCCACTGCCTGGATCCTATCATTAACATAGACACATCTCTCCAGTTATTCATCCCATCATCCATCCATCCATCCATCCATCCATCCATCCATCTTTTCAACATTTTTTGAAGTAAAGCACTATCAGTAATTTTTTTCCCTATGTAGTTCAGCATTCATATCATTAAAAACGGTTTGATGTTGGTTACTCTTTTCTTCTTTTGAGGTAAATTTACAAAGAAATGAAAAAATCTTGAGGTGTTTTTGCTCAGTTTTGAGAAATTCATGTGCCTATGTAACCCAAATCCCTGTCAGGATATAGAACCATACTAGCATTCCAGAAGATTCCTGCACTCTCCTTCCCAGTCCCCTTCTCTTTCTCCCAGTGTTAACTACTGATCTGATTTTTTTCCACTAAAGATTAGTTTCTTCTGTTTTAGAATTTTCTATAATTAGAATCATAAAGTATGCATTAAAAAATTTTTTAGTATGTACTTTTTTGATTGATTCCTCTTTCACTCAGCAAAATATTCTTGAGATTTATCTATGCTTTTGTGAGTCTGATGTTGTGTGGCTGCAAGTAGTTCCTTTTTGTTGCCAAGTAATATTCCATTGAATGATTATACTACAGTTTATTCTCCTGTTGACGGGTTTTGGGTTATATAAATAAGCTTCAATGTTTATTCTTGTTCAACTCATTTTTAATGAATGTATGGTGTTTTAATTTCTTTTGGATAAATTTCTAGGAATGGAATTGCTGCACCTGCCGTATCCAGGGAATGGCAAGAGTAGATTTACAGTTGTTCACATGGGAAAGACATACAGGTTATGATTCTTACAATAGCTTTGTTAACTGTTTTGTGTACTCACAACTGTAAACCTACTTTTCCCATTCCTGCATTTTGTCAAATTGCTTTGAGTCATTTTATGTTTCTACCAACAGTGAGTGACAATTTCAGATACTCCTGTTTGCCAGCACTAGGTTTTGTCAGTGTTTTTACCTTTAGCTATTGAGGTGTATGTGTAGTGGTATTTCATTGTGGTTTAAACTTGCATTTCCCTGATAACTCATGATGTTAAGTACTTCTGTACATGTTATTGTCCATTTGTATATCTGTTTGTGATGTGTCTGTTCAAATCTTTTGTTATTTATTTTTTGTCTTTTTAGTTTTGAATTGTGGATGAAATTTACATATCCTCGATACTAGTGCTTTGCTAGATATCTATCTTGCAAAAAATGTGTGGCTTATTTATTTTCTTAATGGTATCTGTTTTTAAATATATTTTATTAATTATGCTATTACAGTTGTCCTATTTTTGTCTACCTTTCATTCCCCTCCACCCTGTATCCCTCTTCCTACCATCATTCCCTCACCTTAGTTCATGTCCATGGGCCATATGTATAAGTTCTTTGGCTTCTCCATTTCCCATATTATTCTTAACCTCCCCCTGTCTATTTTGTACCTACTATTTATGCTTCTTATTCCCTGTATCTTCCCTCCATTCTCCCTCCTCCCCCTCTGCACTGATAACCCTTCAAGTGATCTCTATTTCTGTGAAACTGTTCCTGTTCTAGTTGTTTGCTTAGTTCATTTTTGTTTTTGTTTTTTTTAGTTTTGATTGTTGATAGTTGTGAGTTTATTGTCCTTTTACTGTTCCTACTTTTCATCTTCTTCTTTTTCTTAGATAAGTTCCTTTAACATTTCATATAATGAGGGTTTGGTGATGATGAACTTCTTTAACTTGACCTTATCTGAGAAGCACTTTATCTGCCCTTCCACTCTAAATGAAAGCTTTGCTGGATAGAGCAATCTGAGATGTGGGTCCTTGCCTTTCATGACTTGAAATACTTTCCAGTCCCTTCTTGTGTGCAAGGTCCCTTTTGAGGAATCAGCTGATAGTCTAATGGGAACTCCTTTGTAGGTAACTGTCTCCTTTTCTCTTGCTGCTTTTAAGATTCTCTATCTTTCATCTTGGGTAATGTAATTATGATGTGCCTTGGTGTGTTCCTCCTTGGGTCCAACTTCTTTGGGACTCTCTGAGCTTCCTGGACATTCTAGAAGTCTGCTTTCTTTGCCAGATTAAGGAGTTTCTCCTTTATTGTGTTTTCAAATCCGTGTTCAATTTCTTGCTCTTCCTCTTCTCCTTCTGGCACCCCTATGATTCAGGTGTTGGAATGTTTCAGGGAGTCCTGGAGGTTCCCAAGCCTCTCCTCATTTTTTTTTGAATTTTGTTTCTTCATTCTGTTCTGGTTGAATGTTTATTTGTTCCTTCTGCTCCAAACTGTTTTTTTAAAATATATTTTATTGATTATGCTATTACAGTCGTCCTATTATCCCCCCTTCATTCCCCTCCACCCTGAACACCCTCTCCCACCCACATTCCCCCCTTTTACTTCAGTCCATGTGTCATAAGTTCTTTAGCTTCTACATTTCCCCTACTTGCCCTCCCCCTGTCTTTTTTCTATCTACCTTCATTGCTACTTATTCTTCCTATCTTTCCCCGACTCTCCTCCTCCCACTCCCCTGTTGCTAACCCTCCATGTGTTCTCCATTTCTGTGGTTCTGTTCCTCTTCTAGTTGTTTGCTTGGTTTCTTCTTGTTTTTGTTGCAGGTGTGGTTGTTAATAATTGTGAGTTTGCTGTCATTTTACTACACATGTTTTTTATCTTCTTTTTCTTAGATAAGTCCCTTTAACATTTCATACAATAAGGGCTTGGTGATGATGAACTCCTTTAACTTGACCTTATCTGAGAAGCACTTGATCTGCCCTTCCATTCTAATTG
>CM052540.1:59228941-59255877 GCA_028533065.1 Trachops cirrhosus | reverse complement strand
AGTGTCTTTTGTTATATTTCACTTGCTTCTTTGTTTTGGGGTTTAGGTTCCTGTTAAAGGTGAGATCATATGGTATTTGTCTTTCACTGCCTGGCTTATTTCGCTTAGCATAATGCTTTTTAGCTCCATCCATGCTGTTGCAAAGGGTAGGAGCTCCTTCTTTCTTTTGGCTGAGTAGTAGTATTCCATTGTGTAAATGTACCATAGTTTCTTGATCCATTCATTTACTGATGGGCACCTAGGTTTCTTTCAGCACTTAGCTATTGTAAATTGTGCTGCTATGAACATTGGGGTGCATAGGTTCTTTTGGATTGGTGTTTCAGGATTCTTAGGATATAGTCCCAGCAGTGGAATTGCTGGATCAAAAGGCAGATCCATTTTTAGTTTTCTGAGGAAATTCCATACTGTTTTCCACAGTGGTCGTACCAGTCTGCAATCCCACAAACAGTGCATTAGGGTCCCTTTTTCTCCACCACCTCTCCAACACTTGTTGCCTGTTGTTTTCATAAATAAAACAACAGACCAATTAATTTTGACTGAACACATCAATTTAAGCAGCACCCAGACCAAGAAATAACATTGATACTCCCTTCCAGTAATCCTTTCTGCCCAGGATACAACCATTATGCTGACTGGTAACACCATAAATAGTTTTAACTATCTCCTGAATTTATATAAATGGGATTGACTCCTTCTTTATTAAAAATCAACTACATACATCCCAGGCATGGCATTAGGAACTATGAAGGAAGTATTGTGACCTCCTGTGACTTTTTAGTCTAGTAGGAGATGCAGGATATAGAGTCATATGTGTGGTGCAAGCAATGTAGCAGTCACTCAATGGAGCAAAGCCACAGGCTGAGACCCTGAGAATGGAGGTCAGGTTTACCAGTAACTTTCCTGCTCATGGTACACCTAATTTCCTTAGGAATACATGCTGAACCATTCATATAACATTTCTGTGGATCTCTAGATGACTGTGATAATAGTTGCTTTTATGTCATCAAGCCAAACAGTTAGGCAGAAGGAGCTGGGGAGGCTCGGGGATGTAGAATCTTCCTGGAGCCCTTCCCTGAATACAGAGCTCTAAATCTGTATTTAGGAAGACATCACATGTGGCTGAGTTTCTCTGCTTCTCCTAGGAACTGGGACTCAGTGCCTCTTTAGCATTCTGGTCTCTATTCTTCCACCTTCTTATCATTGCTATTATCCTCTTCCATTCTTCCATAGCTACCTTCCGCCAAGCCAGGTTCTAGATATTGTCATACCCCAAAATGGTTATGCCTTTGTGCACCCCAACATCCAGTTCTTCCTCTTGCTTTCTTGTCTACTCCTGTCCTGACAGTCCTTGGCCTCAGTAGGACCTCCAGTTCACTGCTTCAACCTTTCTTCTTAACACCAGCCCCTCCTGTGTCTGTTCTCCATGTGGCCTATTCCATGTTATATTATTGTGGCCTGTCTTTTTACACCCTCTCTTCTCTCCTTTTGTTACTTCTTCCCAGAAAAGCCCTAATCTAGCCTTCTCTGCGTCTGCACCTGGGCATACACCTGAGCCTATCTCCTGCCTTGTCAGCTGTTGTTCATTTTCTACAGAAAGGAACCAAGAAGAGGTCTTTTAAAAAATGGCAGTCTGACCTGACCTCTTCTATGCTTAAAATGCCTTGAATAATTGTTATGGTTCTTAGGATAAAATCCTAAACCTTTACCAATTTCTTGGATGCCTTGCAGATTCTGGTGCCTCCTGCCAGTGCCCCTCTGCTCTGCCACAGGACCTTCTTTCAGTTTCTTTCCTCCATTTCTTTTCTGTCTCAGGGCATGTTGCACATGCTATCTCCTCTCTATAGAGCCCTCTTCTCTTGCCCAGTCTAGCATTTGTCCTTCAGTGAGCAGTAGAATGTCATACCCTTCAAGGCCTTTCCAGACCTCCCCCAACCAGCATGCCAGACTAGGCACATCCTGTTATATGCTCTGGAAATGCCATGTAATTCATTGCATAATTTATTCTTCCTTTCTTTCTTTTGCTTAACATTTATCTCCTTGGCTGGACTGTAAGCTTCAAGAGGTCAAAGACCTATCTTTCCCTGCCAGTTATACCCAACAAGGCAGGAACTATAGTAGATGCTTTACAAAGGAGTCAGTAGTACGAGGTACATGGTTGTGGTGCTATTGCCTCCAAAGGGCTCATTCTCCCTTTTCATCCAGTGTTTATGGGAAGGCAAAACATGGGGCACCACAGACACTGAGCAGGCAGGAGGGAGACACAAAGCTGGTGTGAGCAGGCACTTCCAGCTACAAACTCTCCTTTCCTCTCCACCTTTCCTAGGGCCCTCCTGCAATTATAAATTGGCATAGTTAGAGTTTCTTTAGAGCAACTGCATGCCCAGCTCACTTCCCCTCTCCACCCTTCCCTAGGTGCAAGGAGGGTCTGGGAGTGAGAAAGGCTCCTTGCTTATTTTAGTGGTTAGCAAGGATGCAGTGGTCCATTGTCATTATTTGAAGACAGTCCTCCCTCTTTCTTCCAGCAAAATACTCAAAATAAGCACACAGAAGGAAAAAAATGTAATATATATACTTTAATCTCTTCCATCTCCAGCCTTGCCATATTCCTCACGTTTTCCAAACAGTTACATCTGAAAGTCAGATCATAGTATTCCACTGCTGAAATGGAATTATGGCTGGCTTTTCCCTGCTGATAAAGTTGAGAAAACTCTATTTTTGTCTCCATTTTTCTTAAAATTCTGGCATCTGTTCACCTGCTTACATGGAATTAATGAACAAATACTAGTCAAGTATCAACAGAACCAGACATACTTAGGTAAAGGGAGAGGGTTTGTTCTGGCTACAGATACATTTGGGTTGGATTTCATAGTTCTCCTCTGAAATTCAGATTTAAAAACAAGTCAGTATGTAGCCAAGGAAACATATATGTAGTTAGATTTGATCCATAGGTGCCATTTTCAACCAATGTGTCTTAATAGTTTTTTTGAAATAATATATATTTGCCATATTCTATTAATTTAAATGGTTTCTTTGTTCCATTCCTCTCCTATGATATATAATGGCTTCCAAAACTGGGCCATGAATGGCCAAATAAGTAGTCCCAGCATTTTGCACCAAGGATGATATTACAAAGGTCTCTTTACTGAGGAAATGCATGAATGAGTGGTTCTGGACCATTGTTTACAAGGACTCCAGGTGACACAGTTTGGCACTGGACAAACACAAGTCCTCATCAGCCTATTACCCTGAGGGTCCCCTGGCCAAGAGCCAGAGTAAAGCTTGGGGAAAACCTGTTACATTTACCCTGTCCTTACATAAGTCCTGCGCAACCTCTTGTACTTGTTAAAGGATGACACCTTGCCTTATCTCTTGGAGTATCACCTTTCAGTTACTTGCCTCTTGTGGAAATTTGCTGCTTTAATAAGATTTTTTCATAGCAACATTATGGTTTTATGGCTATACATTGATTCTCCTTCCAAAATGGGCAGTGAATACAACCAAAGACCAAGTTCATTAAATATGTGTATTTCAGTGGGTGCCATCTATATTATATCTATGTGCTCTGCTTACTATGGTTCTACAGGAAAAATATGCAAACTTTTCCCTTTCCACTCCTGTAGCCAGCACCTCTACTAGGGTCCAGAAAACCACCAGTAAAATATGCTGCAGCAGCATTTGGTTGTAATTTTGACATTTTCAAAACACTGTGCAATTGGAAAGATTGAGAGTGTAATTACTTGATGCTCAGCTTTAGGTTTAGCTAAGTTTTTTAAAAAGACACATTATTGAATGGAATCCCTTTTAAAGAGGTTCTTGCCAATTACCCACATGACACCCTGGCCCTGAAGGGCTTTACTGATGGTTTTCATGCTTATAAATAGTTTGTCATGTGGAATTCTGAGGTTTTCAGGGTCTTGTGAAGGTTTTTTTTTTTTTGTAATGTATGCTGGGTGGAGGAAGTAAGAAGTTTGGATAATAATGTGGTTTTAACTGTATCGTTGGTTATCAGAAATCACGTGAGGCAAATTTCAGCTTAGGAACCTGTTTTCTTATCACTTCATCCATCACAGAAGAGGGTCAGGAAAGTCCTATCCTTTCCACCCCCACAAACCTTGAGGCAGTGTGTAGGCTTCTACAGGTAGATAATCCCATTTCAGGGAGGCCTGAAGTCTGACGGGGAAACATGTGGTTTATATTCGGCAAGATGGTTCCCTCTGAGGCCCCCTAATGCTTTCAAGATGCTGATAGAGCCATTAATGGCTCTTGGAGAAAGATTAGATTTTCAATTAAAATGAAGCCAATTTAAAATAAATAGTTGGTAGTATTATTAGTCTAAAATAAACTTAAGAGTGTGCCTGGCAGGGGATGGGGGCAAGGAACAGGGATGTCAGGACTTCCAGAGTAGTGAAGTGAGAGCTTGGCAAATTCTCTGCCCCAAACACAACAATAAAACTGGACAAAACAGTAAAAATCAACCATTTTAAGGCTCAGGAAATCAAAGGTGTACAGCAAATTGAGAAGCATTTATTCAAGAAACACTACCAAAGCATGGTTACGAACAGTCGGAGTTTGTGGTATCTTATCCTGGGGCTTCCATCACACCCCTCCCTTGCCCGTTCCATCTGGGCAGGTGGGGCTGTGGAAACTGGCAGCTCTGCTGCCTGTGGGTGCTGACTTGATCTGGGTTAAAGTGCATGCTCAGGGGCTTCAATAAAATCAATGGCAATATCAATGGTAAAATACCAGGAAAGACAACTTCTGCAGCTAGTCTGAGGTTGCAGACCAGCCAGAAATTTAAGTTCGTGCTTATTCCTGCTGGTCTGGAAGACAGCGCACGTGGACAAGGTGCAGCGTGCAGGCTGAAGAGAGATCAAACACAGGACCTAGTTATCTACTCATCTTCCCTGGTTGAATATGGGACCTAGTGCAGGTGCAAAGATGACATGAGAAAGCCCAGGAAAAAATAAAAGCCAGGACAGATTTGTAAAGTGCCTGATCTATGACCGTGTTCCCCAACTCACGCACAGATCCATTAGCCAAAGGTGAAAGCCTTACAGGTTTAAGGTGCTTAAGCATAACTTCTGATCAACTGAACTATGCTGATACAGGATGACTCTTAGGAATTTAGGATTAATAATAACAAACTTAAAAAAGAAACCATACTGAGCAAAAATATCAGTCATCACACACTGCATGAGAGATAAAACTATAGAATTAGTGCAGGAAAGTCACTAAACACACAGCAAAAACAACTACCAGTGGGGGACAAGAATTCAGAGTTGCTGCAGCTAATTATCTAAAATGTGAGTTTTTAACAAAAAGTTATAAGGCATGAAAAAATAGGGAAGCATAATCTGTGAATAGGCAAAAAGGCAGTTGACAGAAACTATCTCTGAAAGGACCAAGATGTTAGACCTAGCAGACAAACATTTCAAAGTAGTTATTACAAATATATTCAAAGAACAATAGGAAGCCATCTTTAAAGAAATAAAGGAAAATGAGACAGTTGCCCATCAAATAGAGACTGCTACTAAAGGGAAATCATTAAAAAACCAAATAAAAACCCTGGAGTTAAAAGGACAATAACCTTAACAAGAAGTTCATTAGAGGGGCTTAACACCAGATTTGAGCTGGCAGAAGAAAGAATCAGTGAAAATGGAGATTGATCAATAGATATTATACAGTCCGAACAGAAAAACATTAAAATGGATAGAAACTCACAGACTTGTGAGATACCATCACTGTACCAATGTACTCAGAAATCCCAGGAGGGATAAGGGGTAGAAAAAGATTTAATTGCTGAAATTCCTCAAATTTCATGAAAAATATTAATCTATATATCCAAGAGGCACAATAGAAATAGAATGAATACAAAGAGGTCCACATCTAATCACATAATAGTCAAACTGTTGAAAGCCAAAGATTTAGAATGAAGCAAAAGAGAAACAATTTATTATATACAAGGAAACAATAACAACTAAGTTCTCATTAGAAACAATGAAGAACCTAAGGCAGTGGGATGACATTCAAAGTAATGAGAGAAAAAAACTATCAACCAAGAATTCTATAACTAGTAAAACATTATGCTTCAATAATTATGGGGAATAAAAACATTCCCAGATAGCCCTGGCTGGTGTAGTTCAGTGGATTGAGTACGGGCTGTGAACTAAAGGGTCACTGGTTCGATTCCCAGTCAGGGCACATGCCTGGGTTACGGGACTGGTCCCCAGTGGAGGACACCTGAGAGGCAACCACACATTGATGTTCCTCTCCCTCTCTTTCTTCTTCCCTTCCCCTGTCCCTAAAAATAAATTAAATCTTAAAAAAAAAACATTTCCAGGTAAAGACTGCAAGTATTTCTAGCTAGCTGATTTGCCTTACAAGAAATAGTAAAGGAAGTCTTTCAGCGTGAAAGAAAATAATACAGAATGGTAACACAAATCCACAGAAACATATAAAGAGCACTGATAAAGGTATTAATGTAGGAAAATGCACATTTTCCCCTTAATTAGCTTATAAGATAATTAAAGAACCAATAATTCTAAAACTGGGGTTTATATCAAGAATGCAAGGTTGGTTTAACATCAGAAAGTCAGTGTGATATGCCACATTAATAATGTAAAAGACAAAACTGCATGACTGACAGACACAGAGAAAGCATTTGACAAGATCTGTATGCATAAAAGCTCTTAACAAGCTAGGAATAGGAGGAAATTTTCTCAGCCTGATAAAAGTCACCCCCCCCAAAAATCCCCTATAGCTGATATCATACTTAGTGTGGGAGGACTAAATGCATTTCCTCTGAGACTGGGAGTAAGAGTAGGATGTCTACTATTACTACTTCCATTCAATATTGTACTGGAAGTTTCAGCTAGTGCAATGATGCAAGAAAAACATATGTATCTAGATTAGAAAGGAAGAAGTAAAACTGACTTTATTCTCAGACAACATACTGTATTTTCTGATGTATAATGAACTCCTGTGTATAATGTACACTCACATTTTGTGGGCATTATACATGGGATTATTATACCCATTATTATACCCACGGTATATAATCATGTCCATGTGTGTCCTTATTTTTCCCTCAAAAATTTGGCCAAAGAAGTGCACATTATACACTGTAAAATACGGTAATCCTGTATGCAAATAAAACTAAGGAATTCACAAAAAATACTTCTAGAGCTATAATACATGAATTATGCAAAGTGTCAGTATTGAAGAGAAATATGTAAAAAACATTCTATTTCTATATATTACCACTGACAATCTACAAATGAAGTTAAGAAAACATCTCTTCACAGTAACTTCAAAATGAGCAAAATACTTGGGATAGTATTTTTTTAAAAAAGTATAAGACTTTTATACTGAAAACTACAAAACAGTGCTGAGAGAAATTAGTATCTAAGCAAATGGTAAGACAGCTCATGTTCATGGATTGGAAGTCAATACAGTTAAGTTGGGGTTTCTTCAAATTGATCTATAGATTCAGTGCTATTCCCATTAAAATCTCATTAGCCTTTTTTTTTGCATAAATTGGCAAGGTGATCCTATGTTTTGTATATTAAATTCAAATAAACCAGAATAGATAAAAATTTGTCTTTTTGACACACAGTGCTGGGACAATTGGCTATCCACATGCAAAAAAAGGATCTTAGACCTTTACCCCACACCATACTAAAAATTAACTCAAAAAAGATAAGAGACCTAAATTTAAGAGCTAAAACTATAAACCTTTTTGATGGAAAGGAAAAACATTGGGCTTTATAAAAATTCAAAATCCTGATGCACTTCAAAAGACACCAGCAAGAAAATGAGAAGATAAGTGATAGACTGGGGGCGGGGAAAGCACATATCTGGTATAGGTGTTGTATCCAGAATATGCAAATAACTATTATAACTCAATAAAAACAGGCTAACAGTGACCAGAGGGGAGAGGGGAGGGAATTTCAGGGGGAAAGGGGAAGGGTTTACAGGAAGAAATATAAAGGGCACATGGACAAAAACTAGAGGGGGAGGGAATGGGAGGGAGGTGGGGAGGGATGTGTGGGTGGGCTGGGATAGGAGTAAAAGACAGAAAACTATACTTGAACAATGATTAAAATAAAATTAAAGAAAGACAATTTAATTAAAAATGGGCAAATGATTTGAATAGATATTTTACAAAAAAAAAGAAATGTGAATGGCTAATAAGCACATGCAGAGATATTATTAGTCATTAGGAAAATGTAAATTAAGCTACAATGAGATACCATTAAATACTCACTAGAAGGTCTTTAATTAAAAAAACTGATAGTAAGTGTTGGTGAGGATGTCAAGAAATAAGTACCTTCATGCATTGCTGGTGGGAAAGTAAAATTTCATATCCACTTTGGAAAAGTTAGCAGTATCTTAAAGTTAAACATAGCTTTACCATATAATCTAGCAATTCTACTTCTCAGTCTTTATCCAAGAGAAATGAAGACATATATCCACACAAAGACTTGTCCACAAATGGAAAATTTCATGACAGCCAAAAAATGGAAACAACCCAAATGTCCATCAGTTGATAAATGGATAAACAAAATTTGTTATATCCATACAATGTAGTACTGTTGTACAATAGGGTTGAACCTCAAATATGTTATACGAAGTGAAAGAAGCCAAATGCAAAATACTACATATTGTTCAATTGTATTTACACAAAATATCCAGAAAAGGCACATTTATGGGGATCAAGAGAAAATTAATGGTTGGCTGGAAATGGGAATGTAGAATGACTGCAGATGGGCTACATTGATATTTTTGGGGTGATGGAAATGTTCTATAACTGGATTTTGGTTATGGTTTTACAACTCTGTAAAAGTTACTAAATTGTGTATTTGTTTATATTATAAAGATTATATCTCAATAAAAATGTTAAAAAAAGTGTGTCTGTGGATTCCACTGGTGTTAGCTATATGCATTCAAGAGAAGCTGCTTTTCTTCTAACCCTTTATGGAGCTGTAAGCTAGAGAATTCCCTGTGGATTCAGAGGGTCTATGAGAATTCCATATTGGCTACTTTATTATTTTTTTTCAAATTTATTCTGATATTTTTTAAATTTTATTTATTTATCTTTAGAGGCAAAGGGAAGAGGAGAGGGAGAGAAATATCAATGTGTGGTTGCTTCTCTTGCATCTCCTGCTGGGCCCTGGTCTGCAACCCAGGCATGCGCCCTGACTGGGAATCAAACCTCGATCCTTTGGTTCACAGGCCCACGCTCAATCCACTGAGCTACACCAGCCAGGGCTATTCTGATATTTTTATCCTTTATCTTGTTTATGTGGTATATTACATTAATTGATTTACAAACATAGAATCAACCTTACATCCCAGGAATAAATTCCACTTGATTATAGTATATGATGTTTTTAATACATTGTTGAATTTAATTTGCTATTATTTGGTGAGGATTTCTGCATATATGTTCATCAGTAATATTGGCATTTTTTTTCTGTAATGTCTTTGTCTGGTTTTGGTATCACGGTAATGCTGGCCTCATAAAATGAGTTAGGTAGTGTACCCTAACTCATCAATTTTTTGAAATAGTTTGAGAAGAGTAGGTATCAATTCTTCTTTTCATACTAAGTAAAGGTCACCTGTGAAGTCATCTGGTCCAGGGAGGTTTTTGCTGGAAGGTTTTTGATTACTACTTCAATTTTGTGAGTAATTATCAGCCTGTTCAGATTTTGTTTCTCCCTGATTCTGGGTTGAAAGGTTATATGTTTCTGGGAATTTATCCATTTCTTCCAGGTTGTCTAATTTCCATATAATTGCTTGTAGTATTTTCTTATAATCCTTTGTATTTTTGTGGTGTCAGTTATCGCCTTTCCTCTTTCATTTTGAATTTTATTTATTTGGTCCCTCTTTTGTTTTTTGAATCTGGTTAAGGGTTTATCAATTTTTTTTTTACCTATTCAAAGAATGGGCTTTTGGTTGCACTGATCTCATCTGTCGTTTTTATAGACTCTTTCATTTATTTCCACTCTGATCTTTATTATTTATTTTGGGCTTGGTTTGTTTTTCATTTTCTAGTTCTTTATGTGTAAGGTTAGAGTGTTAATTTGAGATTTTTCTTGTTTCTTGAGGTAGGTTTGTATTGGTATGAATTTTCCTCCTAGAAAAGCTTTGTATTTTCATTTGTCTTAGGGTATCTTTCGATTTCTCCCTTGATTTCATTGTAAACCCATTCATTGTTAATAGCATGTTATTTAACCTCTATATGTTTGTATGATTTTTCAGTTTTCTTCTTGTAAGTGATTTCAGTTTTGTTCCACTGTGATCAGAGAATATGGTTGATATGATTTCAATCTTCTTAAATTTATTGAAACTTGTTTCATGGTCCAACATGTGGTCTATTCTGGAAAATGTTCCATGTGCACTTGAAAGGAATGTATGTTCTGCTTTTGAGTGAAATGCCCTAAATGTATCAATTAATAGCACCTGGTCTGATGTGTCACTTAAGACCACTCTTTCCTTGTTAATTTTCTGTCTGAATGATGTATCCACTGATGTTAATGGGGTGTTAAATTCCCCTACTATTATCGTCTTACTGTCAATCTCTCCCTTTATGTTCATCAGTATTTGCTTTATAGATGCTCCTACCTAGGGTGTATAGATGTTTATCAGTTATAACCTCTTGTTGGATTGATCCTTTACCACTATAAGATGTTTTTTAACTCTTTACAGCCTTTGTTTTAAAGTCTATTTTTCTCCTATATGTATTGCTACCACTGCTCTTTTTCATTTCTATTTGCATGAAATATCTTTTTCCATTCCTTTTCTTTCAGTCTGTGTGTATCTTCTGATCTAATGTGCATCTCTGATAGGCAATATTTGTATGGGTCTTGTGTTTTTAGCCATTCAGTCATCATGTGAGTTTCGATTGGCACATTAATTCATTTACATATAAAGTAATTATTTCTAGTTATGTAGTTATTGCCATTGTATTCTTGTCTGATAGTTTTTTGTAGTTCTAATCTGGTTCTTATTTTCTTGCTCTTCTCTCATATATGTTGGTAAGTTTCTGTAGTATTGTGTTTTGATTCTTTTCACTTTATTTCTTGTATCTCTCTTACAGGTTTTTGGTTTCTGGTTACTATGTGCTTCCTATGTACCAAGCTGTATTTATGGCAGTCTATTTGAAGTTTATATTCAAACACATTTTAAAATCACTATGATTTTTACTTATCCCCTCCACGTTTGTTTTTGTCATCATGTTTTACTTTTTTGTGTGTGTTCGTGTATATCCCTTATTTTAATTGTTGTAGTTACACATGATCTTTCTACTTTTGCATTTTAATCTTTGTTCCAGCTTTATAGTTTGTTGAACCACTGCTTTTACTAAGTGATTGTCTTTGTCAATGATAATTTTTTTCTTTCCTATATTTCCTTAATCATATTTTTGATTTTTTCTTAAAGGAGCCCCTTTAACAATTCTTGTAATATTGGTTTAGTGGTGATTAACTCCTTAACTTTATCTTGTCTGGGAAACTCACCCTCCTTCAATTCTAACAATAGACTTGCTGGATAGAGTAATCTTGGTTGTAGGTCTTTGTCTTTCATAACTTTGAACATTTTTGCAATTCCTTCTGGCCTGCAAAGTTTCTTTTGATGGGACCTCCCATATGTGTGAATAACTTTTAAGATTCTCTATTTATCTTTATCTTTTGCCATGTTAATTATAATGTGTCTTGGTGTGAGCCTCTTTGGGTTCATCTTGTTTGGGATTCTTTGCACTTCCTGGGTTTGTATGTCTATTTCCTTTCCCAGGTCAGGGAAGTTTTCTATCATTTCTTCAAATACGTTTTCAATCCCTTGCTCTATCTCCTTCTATTAACACTATAATACTAATGTTGGTGTACTTGATATTGTCCCAGATGTCCCTTAAACTATTCTCGTTTTTTTATTCCTTTTTCTTTTTTAATTGAATTTATTGGGGATGACACTGGCTCACAAAAATATGCAGGTTTCAAGTGTACAACTCAATAAAACATCATCCGTTCGTACACTGCATTGTGTGCCCACAGCCCCAAGCAAAGTCTTTTACCATCCACATTTCCTCCACCCTTTGCCCACCTGTACCTACTCCCCACCCCCTTTTGTCTGTGTCTATGTGTTATATATATATTTTTTCTTAATCCTTTCACCTTCTTTTATCCAGTCTTCCACCCCAACCTTGACAGTTCTGTTTGTATGTATCCATGACTCTGTTTCTATTTTCTTTGCCAGTTTATTTTGTTCATTAGATTCCACATATAAGTGAGATCATGTGGTACATGTCTTTCTATGATGATTCTTTTTTGTTAATGCTGTTCCAGTTGGGTGTTTTTCACTACCTTGTCTTTCAGATAACTGATTTGGTCCTTTGCTTTATCTAATCTGGTGTTGATTCCCTCTAGTGTACTTTTCATTTTGGTTTTTGTATTCTTCATTTCTGACTTGTTATTTTTTTATGGTTTCTCTCTGTTGAATTTCTCACTAAGTTAATATTATATATTTTTCCCTTAAGTTGATTGAACATTTTTATAACCAGTATTTTTTAACTCTGTATCTGGTAGATTGTTTGTCTCCAGTTCATTTAGTTCTTTCTTGTGGAGTTTTACTATTCTTTCACTTGGAACATGTTTCTTTGTCTCCTCATTTGACTGAATCTCTCTGTTTAGTTGTTCCCATATGATGGCTCAGTAGTGCTTAGTGGTCTTTAAATTCATTTGAAATAATTTTGTTAGATTGCAGTGTGACAGCTCTCATATCAGCATGCATTTAAATAAACATCAAAATTGGGGAATTTTGTGTATCCATTTTAATATTGAAGATGGAAGAAGATATGCAACATTTTCAGCATATTATGCTTTATTGTTTCAAGAAAGGTAAAAATGCAACTGAAACACAAAAATAGATTTGTACAGTGTATGGAGAAGGTGCTATGACTGATTGAATGTGTCAAAAGTGGTATGTGAAGTTTCTTGGTACTATTGACATTTTGGACAGATAATTCTTTGCTGTGGGGCTTTCTTATGCATTGGAAGATGTTTAGCAGCACCCCTGGCCTCTACCCACTAGAAGCCAACAGCAGGAAATAGCCAACATACTCAAAATATCAAAATGAATAAAATCATTGTTGAAAATAAAAAAATATGTGCTTTATTTTATAGAAAAAAACTAAATAGACCTTTTTGGCCAACACAGCATTAGGCAGAGCTGCTACATCTCCCGGAGTTGACAGAGTGGCCTTATATAGTTGGTGTCCTGTTGGCCCAGTGGTGCAGTCTCCCTGTTTACCTGAGTCTGATGCTCCAGGATGTTTTCCATGTGGGTTGTGTATGCCCTCCTGGTGTGGTTGAGCCTTGATTGCTTTTAGCACATCAGTGGGTAGGATTGTTCCCAGGTTGAATGGCTGTGATGGCTGACCATGAATAGAGCAGATGAGCTGTTGTACAGAGGCTGATCTCACAGAGTGGGAGTCGCTTCAGCAGGGCTTTGGTGCCAGGCTAGTCTGCCCTTCAAGCGTGTCATTTGTGGAGCTTACTGGGCGGTGTTCTGGTTTGGTCTGAGCCTGATCACTGGGTGTGTTGGTTCTCTAGCCTCTTGGGAGGGACTCTGGGGTTTGTCAACTGTAGCTGCTGCTTGTGCTGCCTAGTGGAAACTACAAAGTGATCTGTGGTTGGTTGCTGCTTTTCATGGGCTTATAGGCACTTGTGAGAAGCTATGATGTGAACTGAGGCCTGCTGTCATTATTGTTGGGCTTGGGACCCTTGATGGGTATCACAATATGAGCTGAGGTCAGCTGCTACTTGTGCCGGACTTTTGGCCCCTTACTTGATGCTATGTTCTAAGCCAACACCAGCCTCAGCATATGCCAGGCTTGAGACCACCTGACGGAAGTCACAATGCAAGTTGAGACTGGTTACTGCTTATGCTGGGTTTGGGCCATTTCATACGTGGTACAGGGCATGCTGAGGCCAGCTGCTGCTTGTTTTGTGTCTGTGGGTCTTTGAGAGATTTTAGAAAAGCTTGCAACAAGAGCTGAGCCAGGCCACTTACGTGAAGCAGCCACTTGGAAAGGTTTAGTTGGGCACACAAATTGGGTGGGGCAGGGTTTCAGGGAATCACCAGGATGGGGAGAATGTTGATAGCCTGGTTATGGACAGCTCAGATTTGGTGTCCTCCTGCACCAGCTGGCTAGATGGGAGGAGTAACCAACAAAGGAACAGTGGTGCCTTCACACTTCTGTCCCCAGAGAGAGCTGTTCTGTATCTTGGCCCTCCCTTTCTCACCCTGAAGTCAGGTAATTCAGTTCCTCTTCATATGTCCCTGGCATATTTTTAGCTGCTTATCCTGTTCTGGAGACCAGAGTGTAGGAATTTGTAAGCTGTGAATCTGTGCTCAGCCCTAAAGAGGAATACCTGGGACTCCTGCAGCCTACATCTCACTTGGATGAAATTCATGCTGGTTTTTAAAGCCAGATGTTATGGGGACTCCTCTCCCTGGCACTGGATCCCTGGGTTGGGGAGCCCAGCATGGGGCTAGGATGCCTCAGGGGAGGACCTGTGGAGCTGAGATATTTCTGCCCTTTCTTAATTGCCACACTTTGGGTATGGAACCTGTCTGTTCTGTGTCTTTGCCCCTCCTACCAGTCTTGTCTGTCTTTTTTATGTTTTGAGTTATAGAACTTCTGTTCAGCTAGTCTTCAGGTGGATCTCAATGATAGTTGTTCTATAATTTAGTTGTAATTTTGATTGGTTGTGGGAGGACACAAGCACAGTGTTTACCTATGTCACCATCTTGACCAGAAATCCCATATTGGCTACTTTAGATCTGGAAATTGACACTGATGGACTCAGTGGAGACAATGTAGAACTTGGATTTGAACCAAATATTATGGAAACAATGATAGCAGTCTCACAGCAGAAGTTCCTTTTAGACAAACATCCCCTAAATACAACTGGCCAATCCTTTTCATTTTTAAAACATTTTGACATTCCTCTTGTCCTAAAAATCTTCCCTGATTATTCATTAGCAGTCTTCTTTTTCTTTCTTTAACCCTCACTCTATCTAGAAATGTAATGGTCCTAGCTGTGACATAGGCTGTCAGAAGAGCATGGGTTTTCAATCAACTATGTGACTTAAATTCCAACTTTAAATTCACCAGCCATGTGATCTGTGGTCAAGTATCTTAGTCTCTTTAAGCCTTGCTTTTGGAAATCTATGCAATGGAGACAGTCATACCCATTATAAAGGGTTATTATAAATATGAAACAAAACTGTTTGAAAAGCCCTGAGTATATTTGATTGGCACATAGTATTTCTTACCTGTCTACTTCTAGCCATGTGACCTTGCATAAATTCCGTACTCTTTCTGTGCCTCTTTTTCTGTAAAATGGGCGTATTGATGGTACCCACCTCCTTAGGGCTATCTGAAGATTAAAAGAGCTAACACCGAAAGCATTTAGAATACTGCCTATCACATAATAAGGTCAATACAAAAGACAGCTGCTATTATTCTATCACCAGCCAATACAATGCCCTTATTCCCCTGGAGCAGTCTATTTGATTTATGTGAATTAGATGTGTGGGTTATAGGGACGCAATAGCAGTCTTCCCAGGGACACAGGGTTGGTCTGGCTGGCAGCCCATTAGTGGTGGATTGTGAATCCCCTCTCTCACTGTAGCACATGCATCTTCCAGTCACTCTGTGTTGATTCAGAGAGGGCACCTTCCCCACAGAGGAATGGAACTATTCTTGGATAAGGCTAAGTCAGTGGTGGGACAACCCTACAGGAATTGGTTCCCTGGATCTTACCATGGCTGTGGACCCTCTAAAATCCCCATGTGCAGCATTGTAGGGTATGATAAGATTCCTATAAATTTTTCTCTTCTGCACAGTAACTCTCAGATACTGTAAAGTTGAAACACCAAGCCCTTATTAAAGTGATGGCAGGGATCCACTCTGTTTTTCCTTTGTCCAAGGAACATCTCACTGGAGACTGGCTTAGGTCTTTGAAGGCCCCTTGGAATACATGCAGGTTAAGTGAATTGGTTTATGAGTAAATACCACTTCTGTTTGTTTTCAGCTGATTATTTACCCTGGAACCAACCAAGACGAGAGCTACTTCGTCCAGAACACAACTACTGGCCAGAATCAACTAGGTTTGATAGTAGAACCACACACCAGGATGATTACTCTGCGAAGGGCCTTGTGAGCACCATGAGCTGTAAACCTCCAGTCATGCCCAAGGTCTGTAACATCCCCCTGGAGGATCTGACTAACTACAAAATGAGCTATGTGGCCCACCCTATGGAGAAGCGCTTTGTTCACGAGGCGGAGAAGTTTAGAGCCTGTGAAATACCCTTTGAGAGCCTCACCACTCACAAACAGTCCTACCGGGGCCTGAAGGGGGAGCCAGCCAAGAGCTTGAAACCTCCAGCCAGGTCCTGCGGGCTAGACACACCTTTCTCTAACACCACAGAGTTTCAAGATAAGTTTCAAGCTTGGCCAACGCCCCAGGTGTTCTCCAAACCTCCTGCCCCCTACGTCCCTCCTGAAGAAAAGATGGACCTTCTGACAACAGTGCAGTCCCATTACACGTACCCCAAGGGTGCTCCAGCTCAGTCCTGTCGACCAGTGCTTTGTGTCAAGAAAGGTGGGCGCTTTGAAAGCTCCACCACCACCAAGGATGATTACAAGCAGTGGGCCAGCATGCGCACAGAGCCAGTCAAGCCTGTTCCCCAGCTGAACCGTCCCACTGAGCCCTTGGACTGCCTGACCACCACTAGGGCCCACTATGTACCCCACCCACCCATTAATACCAAAAGCTATAAGCCCTCCTGGTCTGGTCCCCGAGGAAATATCCCTGTGGAAGGCCAGACCACATACACCATCAGCTTTACTCCCAAGGAAATGGGGAGGTGCCTGGCTTCATACCCGGAGCCTCCTGGCTACATCTTTGAAGAAACAGATGCTTCGGGGCACAGGATATACAGGCCGATTTCCCAGACATGCTCTCGGCGGAACAGCCCTCTTTCTGCAGGTGATTCGGAAAACCCCAAACAGCAGGAGTTGGCAGTGTCGGCCTGATTTTTAAAAAATTATTTAGAAATTGCACAATACTTTTAAAAGCAGATGATTGAAAATTACTCATTAGACAGAAAAGAATTCCCCAAATAGGGAAAAAGTAACTTCATCATCATTCCCAGGACACTTAAATAAAATGAGAATCACTTGACTCAAGGAAAATGACATTTAGTCACTGGCTAATTACTCCTTATTCCGCCCTCTGCTGTCTTCCCCTTTTGGGTCCCTTACCTTGTGCTCATGGAATCAAAGCTGGTCTCTATGAGGTTTTCTCTGAACCAGATGTATGTCATTTATTTAATCATTGTACGAATTCACATTATGATTAACCCTTGCCAAAGACGAAGCACCAAAAAATAAAATTTATTTTGGGAGGGAGTGAATGTGCGGGTCTGTGCGTTCACCCCCCATGCACTGTCTATGCATAGAGCAGGCTGTGTTCCTTGGGACTTTTGGAGAGATTTCAGCTTCAAGCCCCCCTCACTCCACTCCCATTGCATTCCAGTCCTGGTGGCAGTGCCTTGTGTTCAGTCTAGAGTCTTGTTTCAGGTTCTTTCTTTCTAGGACAGCTGCACAGGGTGTCTTTCTACCTCTTCACATTATGATCTACCAGCAGGAATAGCACTGTCTGATGGTGCCTGGGTTCCTCTGATTATAGGAGATGGCAGTCCCACGGGAGCATGGACCTGCCAGACTGCTCCCACCTCTACACCAGGGCAGGTTGTGATTCCAGAGGGAAGAGGGGGACAAAGGGACCCTGACAACCACGCATTCAACAACCAGTCCCTGGGCTTCGAGTTCTAAATACTCAGAGCCTGGGAAAAGTGGCCCCATGCTGGGCTAGTTCCTGGGAAGGCTGGACCTTCTTGTCCTAAAATGGTAACTCTGGCCAGACCTGTGACAAAGCTTGAGTTAGTAGTCAGCTGGACCCTGCCCTGGAGAAGGAGTGGGAGATCTCTCTTTTGGGTCTAAGGTTTTGCCAAGTTTGATTCTAAAGCTAAGCAATTTGGAAATTATTTTAAGTTGAGAAAAATTGAAGAAGGACTTTGTTCAAGAGGGCCCAATGCCGGCGTCATGATCTGGGTAAGTCTCTTACAGGCGGATGCAGACTGGCATACAACCTCTCTCTGGAGTCCATAGAACTTAAAATATAGGCCATGTTCTTAGAGAACTTGGAAGCACAATGCAGGGAAGAGAAAATTTCAGCTCAAGTCCAGAGATGCGAGCTTAGGTTCAACGCCTCATTCATGAGTGAGAAACCTGCACCCTTAGCCAGGCCTCAGGCTTCCCATAGCTCTTACCCATCTGGCCCAGACTGCTTAGGTCCCTACCCCTTTTCGTCTCACCACAAGGTTAGTTTGCATTATTGGGTTGGGATTTATATCACTTAATCCTCTTTTCGGTTAGACAGGGTCTGGATACCTGCCCTTATGGAGTAGAGAGGCTCAGGAAGATTACTCATAATGGCCAAGGCCACAGAGCTTGGAGCAACAAGGCCAAGATAGGATCCTAGGTCATCTGATTCAAGATCCAGGGCTTTCCCACAACAGCAGACAGCTCTGTCTGCTGTGTCTCAGAGACCAGGTGCCACAAGCCACATCAAACCACATTCTCTTTGTCTGAAGCCCTTCCTGGAGTCTGTTAAGCTAACAGAGATCACTAAGGAAGGTAGGTTTTATTGTTTCATCATTTTATACAAATCGAAAAAATATTTGCACTTGAAAAGCCAAATAGTGCCAAAATACTTATAAAAAATTCAGCAATCTCTTATTCCCCAGGCCCTTGGCCACCCTCATTATCACTTCCCCAGAGAACAATTTTAATTTGTTCTGTTTCTGCTAATGTTTCCTTTCATATTCCCAAATAATGTACCTGTACTACTGTCTGTTGACTCATCGATTTTAGTCATGGTCTATTTTGGTTCTGTTACACTTCCCCTACCCTCACCCTTCTTTTCAAAATGTTTATATGACGATACTTAAAAATTTTTTTGTTGTTGACAATACTTATTTATACCAAGACTAGTAAGCTTTTCTAATGTTTCTGATGAGCAGAAAGGGAAGAAGATGAAGAAGGATGGAGAACCTTCCTGATTAAGGAGCACTGAGCCCTCTCAGGGTGAGGAGTATCCTTTGAGCCCTTCCTTTGTGACATGTAAGGTTACCTCCATGGCGACCCCAGGCTAGATGAGCTCTTCAGGGCATCCCTGCCTTTCCCACTTTCGGGCTTCAGGAGCCAGCTCTCCCTCCACTATCTGTCCTGTTTTGGTCTCAAATTAAAATATCTTTATTATAATAAAAGTGATTAATACAAGTAAAAAATGAAGAAAATATATAAAAAAAGGATACAAGTAGCTATTACGGGGACCAGTGGAACACAGTGGCTGAGAGCATATAGGGAGACTGTCTGGCAGACGTGGGCTTGTATCTTGGCCTTTGCTAAGAGACCTTGGTCAAATTCTTTGGCATATGGACACTAGCAATACTGGCTACATGATTTTGTTGTTTGGATTGAATGATAGAATATATGTCAATCACCCCTGGCTCATGGTTAACTCTCATTAAATGTAGGATGATGGTGATGATGATGATGAAGATGGCTGCTAAGTTCTGCCTTGTTGAATCTACGTATGATTTTATCGGTAAGTATTTACAAGCATGCAAGTAAGGATAGCTGCTTGTATTTTGTATTATATGTTCTTTTCAAAGTAACATATTTACCATTTTTCACAGAGTTAAGTTTTTAGTTCTGAGTCAGGGCTGCTAACTGCCCACCCTGGAAATGTCATTTTAGGAGGTACTTGGGTCAACTGGACCCAATGATAAGGGGAGAAGCTGGGTGGAGGAGATGGGGCTTTGGTTCCTTTTCCCTGTTCTGTCATAGCAGCAGCTTGCTAATCAATTCTGTGTATTGGGCTTCCATATAAGAATTGGCTGGAAAAGGGGTCTGCTCTGCTAAAATGCTCTAAGACCTGATATGATCCTGTTTCATAAGCTGTGATGACAAAAGGCTTCAAACTGTCTTCTTTTCAAAATATGCACACATTATTTATATCATATTTTTTATTTGTGAGAATGAAGTGGGAGCTTAGTCACCTACCACAGCCCAGGGTTCTCAAGACTTCAGGCATGTTATAAAAGAAAATTATTAGAGATCAAAAACAGGACACAAAGGAAAAAGTCTTGTGTCTAATCAGGAACTTGCTCTAGTTCAGAATCCATATGCTCTGTGGATGAGGTTCTTGGAGAAGAAAACAGATAAGGGCTTTGAAAGCCCCAAAGTGATAGTCTACCCTGTCAGAGGGAAGCAGAATTTCCAAGTGAGGCTGATGGGCTGGAGAGAGTGGAATTAGTTGGCATGGAAGCTCTGGGCTGGTGGGACGTGGTCTGCTGGTTTGGGACATGGTGCTGGGGGGTGGCATCTGGGATGAGGTCCCACTCCCTGTGATGGTATCTCCCTGCCTGTGCTGTGCACAGGGAAGCCCCCATGTTAGCAGGATTGGTGGCCAGGCTGGGTCTTATTCTTTGGTTTCCTTACACTGGGGCCACCTGTGTGGGTGAAGACCCTGGCAAATCACTCTCTTTTTGGTGATCAGGAACCCATCTTTAGTTTGTCCTCCAGTTGAGGTATAATTATAGCATAAAGAACAGCTTAAAGGACTCTCCATTCTACTACTTGGTGTATTTTCACAAGGGTCAGTGTCTTTACAGATGAGTCCCCCTTTTCTGGCTTGGCTCTAAGACCTTCTGCCAGATAACGGCTAGAGGCTGGGGAAGGTGGGGCCTACTGTTAGTGATTCTTTTAGCAATCCCCAGTTTTTACACCATTTGTCACTCTGCTTTCTATGGTACCTATATTTCAGATCCAGAACCTCTGCTGGGTTCTGCCTTGCAGAGCTGTTCCTGACCAGCTCCACCATCCTTGCTGTATTTTTGTTCTAGGCCATGGCTTCCCCTCTACACTTGTCCATCATTGTTCCACCATCTGCTGCATTTCTCCTTCAAAATTCTTGAAAACCCTTGTCCATTGATGATCCTCCTTGTAGTTTACTATGGCATTTTGCCAATAGTGATTTATTAGAGCTTAATGGCATATGTGAGGTAGTAGGAAAGGGATAAGCACAAGGAGGCATCCCACCACTTGATCTGGGATACAGCCAGCTGCAGGTGAAGAAACACTAATGGGATTTTATTAGCATCTTCTCAAGTGGAATGTCCACCTGGAAGGTGACTTTTTGCTCTGACTGGAAAGAAAGGCAAACCTAGATAGTGCAGAATAAGTACGAGGCCAACCAGTGTATGCAGGTGAAGGGAGGCTGAACCCCAGGCTGTCCAGACAGCACCAGCCAGGGCTCTCTACCTCTATCCTTGAGCCCACCCATCCTTCTTCCCACCCTGCTCAGACAGTACCCACAGTTTCATGGAGGAGGGTCTAGGGGTTCAGAGAGGGCCCTCAACTGAGCAGAGAACACAGTCCAGTTGTGACATCAGAGCAGCTGTCCTGGTCAGGGCCTGTGCTGGGGTGGCCAGGGGTGCAAGCACTCCCTGCTACATGTCATGGCATTGCTTTCATGTAGTGTCCTCCAAATACCTTTTAATTATAGTCTCATTGCTCTAAACATGTTTGCAGTAATGTACATAGTTGGAATATCTGTCCTCCTCACCCCAGGCTTCTGTCTCTAAAACAGGAGTGAAGCAAACAGCTCAAGGCAATGGGATCAGCACAACAAAATCTTTCCAAAATGATGCACCTTTTTGGGATCTTGTGATTCAGGGCATGAAGATGAATTCTGAGGGATCCATTTCCTCTAAAAGTGCTTTTCCGCTGTGCAGTTGTCAAGAGGAAGTAGGTGGGACAGTTAGGGGTGTGCACAGGTCCCAATTGCAGATTAAATGCCCCCCCTGGCCTCTCGGGCCCGCCCCTACCGTCACCCAGGCCCACATCTGGTCAGCAGGCCTCGAAGTGGGAAGACAGAGATCCTTCTGAGTTTGAGTGCTGGGGGTGGAGGGCAGGCGGGGGTGTTTTCTTTGGCAGGGCAGGCTCAGAATTTCCACATGGCTGGCTGAGCAGGTGCCTGGCTCCTCCTCACTTTTGGGGTGCAGTGAGAGCCTAGGAGCCTGTGACCCTTCCAGAACATGTGCTCTGGATTCTGGAACAGACATCAAGGCAGTGCTATCCTGGGCTCCTCTTTAAGCCATCCTTCTGGGCCCCAAGTGCCCCGGCCCCTGTTTTTGGATCCTTGGACGCCAACATAAGGAGTCCTGATGGCTTCTGAGTGTGGCAACAAACCCAGCCTGATGCTAACCAAAAGGGTTTGGAAACTTGTCACTCCTGTGATTGAACCTAACACTGATTTTTCTTGGGTTTTTACTGCCTAGACCAGTCAGCTAGGCTGTCTGCCTGCCTACTTCACCCTGCCTGTCTACTCAGGGCCACAGATGTTGCTTCAATGATAAGGGGGGAGCTTGATTACTTCAGTGTTGTCCCAAATCCCCATCCATTTCATGTCATAGGATCATTAGACAGGAGAGTGTACAAATACCCTTAAACAGGCAAGCAGCTACTTGAGGGTTACAGCAGACAAAATGCCTGAAAAATGACTGCGATTTGACATCTATGCCAGTGAATGACTTATAAACTAAGAAATTGAATTTTTTGGACTGTAGGTTCTCCTGGGTTTTAAAAAAAAAACCCAGTGCTTTTCATTTTAAAGTTTCTGAGCAAAGCTCAGTGCTTACTATCAACTTGGAGTGGCTCTTTTCTTGGCTAAGTATTGCAACACCTCCCATATTTGAAGGTCAGTTATTTGGAAACTTCAGCTGTCCAAAACCAAGGCAAGAACCTGGAAATAAGCAGCCTTTAAGTTGCCAAAATCATTGACATGCATCTCATATATAGAAACTTAGGTACTTTATTCAGTGCTTACCCCCTACCCTGGCGCTGTCTCTGAGCATATTGGCCTCTTTCCACCACATTTTTAAAAAAAAACACACAGTTCCAGTGAAGGTCTATTATCTGGTTTACTAGCCCACAGAAGAGTAGGAGGGGCTGCTGTTAGAAACAGACACATTTAAAACAAAAATGAGTGACAGCTAATAGCTTGGCAGTGGGATAGAGGCCCCCCAAATTAAAACAAATACAGAACTTAAAAGTATGGCAGCTCAGAAATTATGATCCTGATGTAATAAAAAAGTAAGAATACATACTCACGTGAGTGTGCATGCACATGCATACATTTTTTATTAAGACTGAAAAATATACCATGGCTTGTGCTCATGATCTCGATTTAGTAAAAAGAATAAAAATTATATACACATTTTTAAAGTCTGGACAAATATATCAACAGTATTGGACAAATGAATTCCCACTTGTCTCATTTATCTGTAATAATAGGAGAATGGGGATTTGGAGCATTTTAATATGAAGTTAACTTATAGGTAATATGTGTCAACCTTTCCCAAGGTGTTTTCTTTGCTATACCAGCCCTGTGAAACAGTCTTCAAAAAAGTTCATTGGACACATAAGTTTGGGAAAGGCTGCATGCCATATCCTCCCATTGGAGATTCATGATACATGCTAACATTCTGAGGGCTCTGTGAAACCCTATAGGAAGGGAACTTTGTATAACCAACTGTATGACTGCATTCTTGCTATTACAATTGCTCAACCAAAAAAAGGAATTTGTTTAGGCAACTGAAGAGTCTAAAGTGTGTAGGCTTTAGGCATAGCTGGATCCAGGGGCTTGAATGCTGTGATGGGAGATAAATCTTTGATTTTTTGGCTTTATTTTCTTCTGCATTGCCTTCTTAGGCAGACCTTTTCCATGTGGTAGTTTTTGGCAATTACGAGCTTAAAACATCCTATTAACTAAAGGGCTTCTCCTTTCTAGTGGTTCCAGCAAAAATCCCTGAATTGGGTCTCTTTTGCCGGATTGGGTCTTGAACTCATCCCTGACCTGATCACCATGGCCAGGGAGATAGAAAATGTGCATTTTCAGGCCTCAATGGAGCTCCACCCCTGGCCATAGCATTGTGTATGTTGGGGTCAATCTCATGTGAACTACATGAACTGTAGCTGGGCTGGGGGTGGGTGGGTCTCTACAGGAAAAGTGAGGTGTAGTTACTGGGCAGGGAGGGATGAATGCTGAGCAGGCAGAAAGAAGTTTCCAACTCTGACAATAGAGCCCTTTTATTGTGTAAAACCTATTGGAACACATTTGGAGAAATACTGCCAAGTGCTCGTCATACATTTTTTCAAATAAGTTTAGAATACAATAAAAGACATGCATGCAAACATGTGGTTGAACTTTTCTTTGGTGATTTAGAAACCTCAGTTCATCCTGCAGTTCCTTAGGGGCGACTCTGTTGAAACATCCTGGTCACTGATGGTTGAGATTGTTTGACTTCTTGATAAATGGGAGGTTGGGGGATAGCCAGAGTGCAGGGCACAGGGAGCCTGGGAAAGCTCATTGACTGGACAGTAGACAAAAGTGTATAATGTAGTGTTCTGTCAAGTTTTGACCTCACCAGCATGTGTCACTTCACTTTATCCATAGACAACCCTCTCTGGGTTGTTATCTTCCCGTCTGGGTCGGGAATTAAAGCTCAGAGAGGTTAAGCAACTTGGCAAATTCTTCACAGGCTTGCTCAGGGCTTACCTTGAGTATCTTCATTCCAATGGGGAGGGCCTATGCAGGTGAAGACATTCAGCTCGGGAGCAAATGGTCCATGGACCACATCTGCTCTGTGCCCTGGCACTGTGACATGCTGAACATAGCAATGGGACAGAGCTACCTGGATGACTGAAAAACTTCATCATTCTTCAGATGACCTCAGCCAAGTCATTTCCTGGTCCTTTCATTGTTACTTTAGAAATGGTGGTGAAATGGGGGGAGCAAACCAAGCCCATGACACACTTTATCACATACTCCTTGCTTTGATCATTAAACACTTCCTAGAGTTGCTCACCTGGTAACTAAGTGTTCATAGTGTGCTACTATCTTTCAAGGGATTTGTAACAAGGTCAACCCTGGCCATCACAAAGACCTGCAGGAGAGCTGTTTATGTCATCTTAAAGAAGGAGGTAAGTTTCCCAGGCATACTTTCTGATCTAAATCATGACTGTTCAATCTCTCAGGTACTCCTAAGCATTCTGTTTAAACAAACATTATTTATGTTTGGCAGGAGGACCATTCCCCACTGTCTGCTTTCTCTTCACTTACCTAAAACTGCACATTTAATTTCTGTTTACACATATATAAACCATGTTTTTAGGAGCAACCTGGGAAATACTTGGTTGGAGATGGATTTTGCCTTTGGAAAACACAGAGGTGAGTGACATCTGTATATTGTGTTATCAGAAGCATGACATGTGGTTGATTGGGACCAGGTGCTTCACAGACTCCATCTGAGTGAGTTGTAAACCTCTAGTTGACAGGCAGGGTGGCAGCCCAGTTCTTGTTAGGAAAGGCTTGATTAGCAATATCTATTTTCCACTTTAGGGGTGGTAAAAAACAGTTGAAAACCTTGGGGTGCTATGACTACAAAGCTGAGGTTTGTCCAAAGATAACACTCTCTTATCAACTCATATATATTTGACCTGTAAAAGAGCTGAAGTGGACAGGATGGATATGTGGGGGCAGACAAAAATTTTAGGATAAACTTAGGAGATTGATAAAATTCATTAGGGACTTCTGGTTAAGATGGTGGCATAGGTAGACATGCTTCACCTTCTGGCTTATAACCATAAGAAGGATCACAACTACTTCCAGCCAAGATGGAGGCATAGGTAGACACACTGTGGCTCCTTCCACAACCAAAAGGACAACAACAAATTTAAAAACAAAAAACAACCAGAACTGACAGAAAACCAAACTGTATGGGAGTCCGACAACCAAGGAGTTGAAGAAACACCTAGACCGGTAGGAGGCATGGAGATGGGCAGCCGGGCAGAGAGGACTCTTGGGGAGGTGGTGGCTGGAGGACTGGGTGTCCCACATCTGCAAGTAGATAAACCAGGAGGAACAACTGGGGAGCAAGACAGATTGCACAAACCAGGGTCCTAGCAGGGATATGAAGCCTTAAACCTCTGACTGAAAACACCTGTGGGGGTTGAGATGGTGGCAGGAGAAACCCCCAGCTTCATAGGAGAATTCATTGGAGAGACCCACAGCATCCTAGAACATACAAAAACCCATCCACCTGGGAATCAGCACCAGATGGACCCACTTTGCTTGTGGGGGAAGTGACTGATAACTGGCAGAGAGTGGAGCAAGCAGCACTGTTCCCTCTTGGACCCCTCCCCCACATACAGCATCACAACTCAGTGGTGTGGGTTGCCTTGCCCTGGTGAACACCTAAGGCTCTGCCCCTTACTATGTAACAGGTACACAAAGACTTAAAAAAAATGGTCCAAATGAAAGAACAGACCAAAGCTCCAGACAAAATACAACTAAGCAATGAAGAAATAGCCAACCTATCAGATATACAGTTCAAAACACTGATTATCAGGATGCTCTAGGAACTCTCTGGGTACTTCAACAGCATAAAAAAGACCCAGGCAGCAATGAAGTTTGTATTATGTGAAATAAAAGTCTACAGGGAACCAACAGTGACAGGAAGGAAACCATGACTCAAATCAAGGGTTTGGAGCAGAAGGAACAAATAAACATTCAACCAGAACAGAATAAAGAAACAAGAATTTAAAAAAATGAGAGGCTTAGGAACCTCCAGGACATCTTTAAATGTTCCAACATCCAAATCATAGGGGTACCAGAAGGAGAAGAGAAAGAGCAACAAGTGGAAAAGTTATTTGAACAAATAATAAAGGAGAACTTCCC
>CM052540.1:59192041-59228841 GCA_028533065.1 Trachops cirrhosus | reverse complement strand
AGCAGCAAGAGAAAAGGAGACAGTTACCTACAAAGGAGTTCCCATCAGACTGTCAGCTGATTTCTCAAAAGAGACCTTCCAGGCAAGAAGGGGATGGCAAGAAGTATTCCAAGTCATGAAAGGCAAGGACCTACATCCCAGATTGCTCTATCCAGCAAAGTTTTCATTTAGAATGGAAGGGCAGATCAAGTGCTTCTCAGATAAGGTCAAGTTAAAGGAGTTCATCATCACCAAGCCCTTATTATGTGAAGTGTTAAGGGACTTATCTAAGAAAAAGAAGATCAAAGATGTGAACATTAAAATGACAGCAAACTCACAATTATTAACAACTACACCTAAAACAAAAACAAAGACTAAGCAAACAACTAGAATAGGAACAGAATCACAGAAATGGAGATTACATGTAGGGTTATCAGTGAGGGAATGGGAGGGGGAGAGAGGAGGAAAAGGTACAGAGAATAAGTAGCATAAATGGTAGGTAGAAAATAGACAGGGGGAGTTTAAGAATAGTATAGGAAATGTAGAAGCCAGAGAATTTATATGTATGACCCATGGACATGAACTAAAGGGGGGGAATGCAGGTGGGAGAGGGTGTGCAGGGTGACTGGGAATAAAGGGGGGAAATGGGACAACTGTAATAGCATAATCAATAAAATATATTTAAAAAAAAGAAAAAAAGAATCATAACTAACCTCAAAACAAAAAACACTAAGAACTGCCAGAAAATTGTACTGTATGGAAGTCTGACAACCAAGGATTTAAAGGAGACATATTCATCCAGATGGGTAGGAGAGGTGGAACTGGGGAGCCGGGGTGGAAAGGACACAGTGTGGCAGTGGCAAGGTGCTGGTGGTGAGGTGGTGGCAGAGGCAGCTGGCAGAATGAGAGTCCCACATTCATGTGTGGTGGATAGAAATTGGGAAGGACAACTGAGGAGCGACTGATCTGAGCCCCAGGATTCCAGCACCAGTAAAATAAAGCCTCAAAACTTCCATCTATAAAGACCAGTGGGTTTTGGGGTGCTGGAAGAACCTGTTTGTCTCTCAGGAGAGTCTGTTTAAAGGGTCCACACAGTCCTAGAGCATACACAAACCCACCTGCTCTGGGAACCAACACCAGGGAAACAGCTAGTAGGGCACCAATTGCATATGGGAACTGGGTAAAGTGACTGGAAGTGGAAGTGGGGTGAGTGCCAAGCAAACCTCCAGCAGCCAGGCAGTGGCATTGTCTGCTCTCTGATCCCTTCCATACCTACAGAGCCACAAAGCAGTGAAGCAGATTGCCCTACCCTGGTGAACACCTAAGGCTCTGCCCCATACAACTTAACAGGTGAGCTAAGACCCCTAGGGAGTCAAAGCAGCTCTACCTAATACATAGAAACAAACACAGGGAGGCTGCCAAATCAAGGAGACAAATATGGCCCAAATAAAAGAACAGAACAAAACCCCAGAAAAAGAACTGAATGAAGTGTAGATAGCCAACCCAGCAGATGCAGGGTTCAAAACACTGGTGATAAGGATGCTCAGAGAACTCATTGAGTACAGCAAAAGCATAAGGGAAAAAAATGAAGGCTACATTAAGTGAAATAAAGAAAAATCCACAGGGAAACAACAGTGAAGGGAAGGAGGTCAGGGTTCAAATCAACAATCTGAAACATAAGGAAGAAATAAACAGTCAAACAAAATGAAGAAACAAAAATTCAACAAAACAAAACAAAACAAAAACAACTGAAGAGAACATATGAAGATTCTGGGACATCTCCAAAAGTGCCAACACCTTAATCATAGGGATGCCAGAAGGAGGAGAAGAGCAAGAAATTGAAAGCATTTGAAAAATATGAAAGAAAATTTCCCTAATTTGGCAAAGGAAATAGACATACAAATCCAGGAAGCACAGAGTCCCAAACAAGTTGGGCCCAAAGAGGACTACACCAAGGCACATCATAATTAAAATGCCAAAGATTGAAGACAAAGAATCTTAAAAGCAGCAAGAGAAAAGCAGAGACTTACCTACAAAGGAGTTCCTATAAGACTATTAGCTGATTTCTCAAAAGAAACCTTGTAGGCAAAAAGGGGCTGGAAAGAAGTATTCAAAGTGATGAAAAGCAAGGACCTACAACCAAGATTATCCAGCAAAGCTATTATTTAGAATGGAAGGGCAGATAAAATGCTTCCCAGATAAGGTAAAGCTAAAGGAGTTCATCATCACCAAGCCCTTATATGAAATGTTAAAGGGACTTATTTAAAGAAAAAGATGATGATCAAAAATACAAACAGTAAAATGACAACAAACTCACAACTATCAACAACTGAACCTAAAAAAACAAAAACTAAGCAAACAACTAAAACATGAACAGAATCATAGAGATGAAGATCATTTGGAGGGTTATCGGGGGGAGGGTGAAGGGGGATAATGGAGAAAATGTACATGGATTAAGAAGCATAATTGGTAGGTACAAAATAGACTGGGGATGTTAAGAATAGTATAGGAAATGGAAAAGACAAAGAACTTATATGCATGACCCATGGACAAGAACTAAGGAGGCAGAATGATGGTGGGGGTGTACTGGGTGGAAGGGGGAAATAGAAATTGGGACAACTAGAATAGCATGATCAATAAAATATCCTTTAAAAAATTAATTGGGTATTTATTGGGTTGGCAAAAAAAGTCTGCTTAGTTTTTTCTGTAAAATAAAAGACATTTTTCATTTTCACCAGTTACTTTATTGATTTGGCTATTTTGAGTATGTTGGCAATCTCCTTTGTGGTGTACATTGATTGTTCTCATTTAATGTCTCAGTTTGATTGTCATCAACTTCAACTGGTCTACCTGACCATGGAGCTTTGTCCAGTGAGAAATTTCTAGCACAAAACTTCACAAACCACTTTTGACACATTTGCTTAGTCACAGAACCTTCTCAATACACTGTACAAATCTTTTTTTGAGTTTCAGTTGCGTTTTCACCTTTCTTGAAATAATAAAGCATAATAGGCCAAAAAATGTTGCTTATTTCCTTTCATCTTCAGTATGGCCACGTGAACTTCTCCAATTTTGATAAGTTTTTTAAAAAAATACATGCTGATATGACAGCTGTCTCAATATAATCTAACAAAATTATTTTGAATGAAGTTAAAGGCAACTAAGTGCTACTAAAGCCATCTTCTGGGCACCACAAAATTTTTGGCCAATCCAATAGTTCTTTACTGTTTACTTCAAGGTTCATATTAACACCAATATTTTCCTAACTGGCAGTGTGTGACATGGGTCAGTAACCTTCCCTAATTTAACTCATGTTCAATGCATTCTGAACTTGAATCCTGAAGTCTTTAAATCATAACTGGTTCATTGAATAAAATAAGGGACAGAGAGACGAAAGCAAGGAGATGTCACCTTATTTTGTTTCCTAATTTATCCTTCTGTGGTTTAATTCACAGAGTTTTCACCAGGTTGTTCTCCAAGAGTTTCATCCTTCCCTCTACCTGAGCTTTCCCTTTTCCTTTGTGGATGAATTTGCCTATTTTGGAGAGCCCCACGGATGGATTAGTGAGATCTAAGTTGTCTAATTTTAGCTAATAAAATTGGGTTATTTCTTTTTAGTTTATTTGCAGGATAATACCTGAGGCTAGTGGATAATAGCATGCTGCTTATGAGAAAATATATCACCTGGTAAGTGAAAGAGCCTTATTTTTAGCTTTTACTTCACTTGTATATTCATGAATGAGTATTTCTCAATTTTTTAAAGTAAATGAAAGGAAATAGCACTTATGTGTACATTTGGGTATTTTGTATTGAGACTAGGCTGTACATTTGGATCATAAGGTAACATCTGTCTTTGGAGGCATTTCTGGAAGTTTGCCAGTATTTTGCTGAGTCTTTGGCTTGGCTACATGGACTGATCTGTTTTCTTCGAAAATACAGAGCTTGGTTCCCTAATGTCTCTATTGTTTACACCATTGTCATAGTAATGAACTTTTAAGGCATAACTGCTGTCCTTATCAATCAAAAATGTAAACATGGGGGAATCTTTCAATGTTGACAGTAGGAAGTAATGTGATATTACTGTCCTTCATCTCCTTGTCTCTCTAAGGTTACTTGAATGACGATAATAGCAATTAGCATTCAGTGAGTGCTTCAGTGATATGCCAGGCACCCTTATATTTCCTTGACATGAAGTAATTAATAGTTTGTTCACAACAGCCCTGTCCTATGAGGTATCCTCTTTTAAAGGTGAAGAAGCTGAGGCATAAATGACCTTTGGTGATTGTTGACCATTCTAGTCTCAGAGGACTCACAGATTTCTTGGGCTCATCTTGCCGAAGTCCTGGAAACATCTGAGGCCAAGCAGAGGATTGATTCTAGTGTGAGCAGTTATGAGCCCAGGAGTGGCCTGTGGTTAACATCCCAAACTTTCACACTGTGGTTGGTGGTACCTGGGTAGGACTCTGTCACTCCTTGCTCTGCTGTCATTTTGGCTGGAAAATTTTCCATATGATCTGCTTGAACCATTCCCACGATTTAGCCTTCCTGGAATTTGGATCTGGAATCTGATTCATTCCCCTCCACTGGAGTTTCTGTAGCACTTTGGTTGCTGGTATGTATTTATAGTTCTAGTATTGGCTTTCTCTTTAAAGCAAAGCCTAAAATGCCTTAGGAAATAATTGGAATTTCAAGAGGAGCTTTCTGGAATATTTTTATACTGCTCAACAGGGTGTGATGTGCTGAGGTCAGTTGCTGGGAAACAGGCCAGAGGGTAGCATTCAGGCTGGGGGTCCCCAGGCACATCTCCCGCAGTGGTCCATGCATGGCCATCACCTGGGCCTGGAGACATGCTGCCCTTCACCAGAGCCTGTTTATGAAGAATCCTGTAATATGCTTCTTTTTTTCAAAAACACTTCCTGCAGTGGCTTTATTTAAAAATAAGGAACCAGGAGCCCAAGAATGCCATAATTGGTTTTAGGGGATGAGAAAATGACCACTCCAGTAAAATGTACTATTGTCATCTCTACCAACTTCCAAGCAGTAAGGAAGCATAGGGGCACATGCCAAGGTGGCCACACATGGTTGGCTCTTGCTCAGAGGAGCTGGAGATAGCATAGTGGGTAAGAGCAAAGCTCTAGCTAAACAGCCAGACTACTCCAGTTTGAATCCGGTCCACCAGCTGGGTGACTTTGGTCTTCTCTGGACTTATCTCCATTTATGTATTACCCATATGTAAATGGGATAATCATGGGGTTGATGTGAGGATTAAATGTAGCAGTGATTTACAAATGTTAGTCCCTGTCAATAGTGTACATCCACAACTTCAGCGCGCAGTTACTTCACAGTGCTCACTTTCAGGCATGCATTCCAAACCCGAATCCTGAAGTCTTTAAATCCAGGAAGCCTGGAGTGAGACTCCTCCTGCACCCAAGTCTGCATCTACCTAGACGTGCCTGTGCTTGCTTTTCTTCCTAAAGGTACTGTGGCTCCCATCTTCCCACTACCTAGGGTCATACATAAGACAACTGTCAAAGGGCAGCACTAAGTCAGAATATGTGCACACCTACAACCATAGCTCCTCTGGGTCCTTTTATAGAGCTGCCCCCTCCAGGCATGGAACCCTTGCCCCCATGTGAAGCTGAAGACTGCAATTCTTCCTCTTTAGCCAAACACACATAAGTGGCTAGGCACCACCCTTTCCCCCTGCACAAAACAGGATGGGACGGCTGAGCTTAAGAGAGAGTCAGACAACACGATTTAAATAAATAAGCTGTATTATCTGTACAAAAAATATAAATACAGTTTTGTGTTTTAGAGGAGGAGGTGCCTCCTTCCATATTATTCAGCAGCCCTAATAATCTTGGGGTGCTGCTGAGTCACAATTCACAGAACAAACAGTAAATGAACATTCGTCTCATGCAAGGAGCATGCGGCTTCCTACCCCAAACCCAGGTCCTCCAAGCTTGCTCTGAAACCCACTTTCAAAGGGTCCAACCTGGCACATGGCAGAGATGGAGGACAACTGCTTTGTGAATATTGTGAATATTGGCCACTGATTTTCAATAGCTATTGAACTAGAAATAATCAGCCATATTAGTAGTAGAATAGAATTTGTCTTTCTTCATTCTGTGTGTAACTACTGTGTCACAAATGAATTCCCTCTTATTGCCCCATCATCCCGTGTTAGTTTGCACAATGTATTCTGTACACAGTGAATGGATCCAGAATTAAACATCAGGTTCTGTTAAAAATAGGAACAATACAATAATCACCACTGAGTTTACAGGAACACAACTGCAGAAAGTTACTAAAATGTCCCCCAAATACTATGATTTCTGTATGACAATGTACAATTATTAATATTGCACTTTTTAATACAAGAAATCCTAATAAATATTCACAAAAGATATACATAGAAAACATTCTTTTATTTTAAATAAACATTACACTGATTTTTTAGTAACATGATTCCTTAGAGCCCATTTTTGTGTTGAGGAAGAGAGAAGCTCGCCTCATGGTCCACGGCTCACCTGGGGAGGGTGCAGCGCAACGTCTCTCCCCCTCAGCTCTTCCCTCCAGGCTGGCTGGAAATGTGTCACGGTGCCACTGGCAGCCCCGGAGGGAGGGGTGCTTCACCTGAAGGGTGAGTGGCTCTGGCTACCCTGCCCTGCCGTGACTATTAAACTGTGGCCACTCAGGGAGAGGTGGCCAAAATCACTTGTCCAAAGCCACTTGCTGAGTCATTTGCCAAATCATCCAATCTGGTATATGTTGATGTCTAGTAGTTAATTGTGTGGGGGGGAATGGGTTGAAATGCCTTTGAGGAGGGTCCTGGAAACTTTAGTTATCCTTCAGCTTTGCCACCACACCCCATCACCCTGTCCCATCGTCCCGCCCCAGCCTGCTCTATGGATGGGAGGGCAACTCTTGCTGTGAAAGCCCACTGTCCACCTCACGCTCTGACCAGCTTTGGAATGGAGTGGTCGCTATGACCTGACAACTGCTCTCTGGCTAGCTGATTAATGAATTGGTTTTTGAAGACTGACTCTAGTCCCTGGCTCCTTAAGTGGGGCAGCATAGGCTATCCAGGCATAAAATCCAGCCTATTCATGTTCAGAATGCCCTGGCTCACATTAGCAGTGAGGGCCAGGCTGGGGAACTCTAGATGTAGATAAAGAGATGCCAGGGGTGGTTCTGCCGTGGGTGTAGAGGCAGAAAGTCCACTGAGACAGCACGGGGAACAGGGACTCCTCTCCACCCCATGGAGGGTAAGTCTCTCACTAAAGCCTGAGCCTCTGTGAGGGCAGCAGAGCTCTGAGCATCCCCTCCCGAGCCTACAGAGTCCCACACACACAGGCAGGGTTCAGAGCCCTTCTGCGAGCCTCCTGCCTGCTCCTTCCTCCCCCGTCTCACTCCACTGCTCACTGAGGATCATGCACAGGCTTCTTTTTGCTTCTGTCCCTTCTGCCCTCGCTAGTTCATTCTCTGCACTGTGTGCTTTAGGCCTATTCCTACTTGGACTGTTTCCTCTACTCCTACATGTCCCCTCCTCCACTCCTACATGTCCAAGTTTTGAGTTTTCGTTGCTCTGTGTCCCCCAACCCCCACCAGTAGAGCTGAGTTCTAAGCTGGGTTCTGCCTCAGCATTGTGTCCCCCCTCCCTGCTTGCCCTTCCCAAGGCTGAGGGGCAAAGGCAGAGCAGGAGAAAGGGACAGCACATTCCTGCATTAACAGTGCACCACTGGGAAAGACCCAGTTGCTTGTCCAACTTGTGGACTGATGCTTTGCAAACCATCTGGGACCCTGCCCTCCTGCCTGCTGGGAGCTCTGGCTCCCTGCTGTCCCCAGGGGCTGTGCCTGCCTTTTCCTAGGTCTCTTCAAGACCCATGTTTGGGAGGAAGCCAGCTTTGCAGGGAAGCCCCTGCTGTCTGGCCTGGTCAGCTCTGCAACCTCCTTTAGACCTCTGTCCTTGTCCTTTCCCAACATCCTGTCCTCCATCCAACTGAAAGAGAAGACATGCTGAGGTCCTCATGTCTGGGGGTGTGCTGGGGGAAGGGGTTGGATGACAGTGTGTGGTTGGGGGCAGGGAGGGGGAAATAAATAAATAAAACAAAGAAAGCTTAAGTTCTGTTCAAGGTGGTTGCATGAGTCCTTTGTGCAGCCAGGGTGGAGTTCTTCCCTGTGCCCTGTCTTCACACTTTGCCACAGGTTCCACAGCAGCGAGACTTGAACTGGCTGAGTTGGCAGAGTTTGAGCTGTTTCACCTTCTCGCAGTACCTGGTGGTATCCCTGCACTCCACTAGGAAAGAAGGGCAGGGTGGGGGAAGGGGACAGAAAGGTAATATGAAATAGAGGCTGTGGGTACACCCGGTCTGCCCTGGACACCAGATTCCTGTCTTGGAGGGGCCACTGCTGTCCAGCTCCTCTGGGCTGACCTTGCTCCAGCGGGCCTCAGTCACTTGCCCCAGGCTGCCAACAAGCTGCAGCTGCGGCTGAATGGCAATGGTGAATGCTGGGGCCCTGCCCTAAGGCTGCTCTGCTATTTTTCTGATAGCTCCCTCCCTTCCAGAGGGTGTCTGTCATTTCCCTCTGTAGGACTTCCTCACATCCTAGGCAAGCTAGCCTTCTCACATGGTATTTTAGTTAAGTGACTTTCCTCCTTGAGATGGTTCCCAGAAAGACTAGAATTTGTTGTACTTTGAGGTAGCATGTTAGTGAGGCCCTAGTTGATGGCCACATCCCCAGAGTGAGAGCTTTCCTTTCCTGGGGAAGCTTCATTTTCTTGTATTCTCCACCCAAGCCTCTCTCTCTACACCTTCCCCTCACCAGGCCTTACCAGAAGACCATGGCATTCTAGTTCGGTATTGGCAAGGGCTGGATTGCTCCTCACTACTGGTGCTGATCTGGGTTGTGGACACCTCTGACATAATGAGTCTGCTACTTTCATTGAACATTGGTACTGAGTGTGGTGAACTGCTACCACAAAGATGGGTCAGCACCACACAGGAGGACAAAGACCACCCCTCCCAGTGTAGAGAAAGCAACTGGAACTGTGCACCTCCTGGGCACCTGCCTCAGCCCTGGGACTCTGACGCTTAGTGAGGCCCTGTTGGGAGAAAAGAGTGCTGCAACAAGTAAAAACTTCCTGTTGTCTCATGCTTTGCCTTCCCTGTGGGGAAGCACCGCCAATTTGTTTGGGGTCCAGAGGAAGAAAAAAGTAGATCCCTACCCAACAGGGATATAAATGCTGGTGTTAGGCTGAGGAGGATCAGACCTTAGGGAGGAGGGTGTGAAGGAGTGCCAGCAGGGCTCAGTCTGGTTGGAGCCATGGGGCAGGGGAGGAGGGAGGTTGTCAGCGGGTCCCTATTCTGTGAGAGGCAGAGCTGTGATGGGTGCAGGGCCTGTTAAGCAGAAGGCACTCCGGGTGCTGCTTTACTGGGAACAGTGCTTTCTCTGTAGCAGCCTGCCCCTCAAAGAGCTGTTGCTTAGTTGATACCTGTGGACACCAGCCAAACTGCCAGCGAGCTGGAGGCTGATTTCATCTGGCACTTGGTCAACAGCACCTGGCTCTTTCTCAGCACCAGGAGGGAGCCTTTAGGGCATACCCAGCCATCTTTTGTGGCCTAAATATGTGTACACACATCCTTGCACACACCCATGCACCATGCAAATACCTAACTCTAGCCCCGCTCACAATTCTTGGGAAGCTTGATCCAATGCCCTCTGCTCAGCTTTGGGCCCAGGGACTATTCTCTGCACCTGATGCCCCGTGGGGAATTTGCAGAAGGCTCTTTGGGATTGGGACATACTGTTTTCACATGGGGTGATGTTGCAGCGCTGCCAGTTGGCAGGCCGGGGCCCCCAGGAGCACAGGTGCTCAGGCACTGCCTTGTTGGTGCGAGCATGCACACACTCCACACGCCGAGATTGGAAGCCATAGTTGCCGCAGGTCGCTGTGCACAGGGTCCACAGGCTGACTCTCCAGTGTACGCTGCAGGCTTCTGACCAGCAGTTCTGGGTGCTCACAGGCCTGTAGGAGGAGGGTGGCAGGGTTAGAGCCTGCTTCTGTGGGGGCTGAAGCCATACAGGGTGGGGGGCAGATATGAAAACAATGCTGCAAAACCAATAATTATGGGTAACTCAAGACCTTCCTTCCAGTGCTACCAGACCTAGGTATTTAAAGGCTGTAATATCTCAGAAGGCCACTTCCTCCAACTGGGACTCTGCTTGTCTCTACAATGTCTGCCTCACTGCAGACCTGAGAATGAGCTCTACCCAGAATGTGGATTGGCAGAGGCAGAACCTGAAGCTAGTCTCAGGGGCTGGGACCTTACATGAGGAGGTGGGCCCTCACCCCAGGGGAACACCTACAAGGAGGTATGACAGGAAATGGGGGCTAGATAGGGACAACAGGTAGAGACAGAGGGACAAAGGCCCTCATGGCAACATAACTTCTAGAGGGAGGTCAACAAGAGTGAGGGGCTGCTGGAGTCCTTAAGGTCTGGTGGTCACTTTGTAGACCTGACCTTTTGCTCACCCTGGGGCTAGTTTGGGTCTTGTGGTATCAGGCTTCCTTCAGAGGAATCTGTGTACTGTTCATCTCCAAGAAAGGAAAGCCCAGCCTGGCCCATTTGGCAAGCACAAGGAGGCCAGTGGCCTAGGGAGAACTGAGGTGAAAGGAAGGGCATATGAACTCTGGGGCTGCAGGAAATTGGAGGACAAACATTTATTCTTTCTATCATCTTTCCATACTATTGACACAGGGTCTGGGGAAAGGAGGCCCATGGTTTTCTCTTACCTTGGAAGGGCACTGCACTGCTCTGATGGCAAGGTGATGCCATCCAGTGTCTGGCAGAAGACTTGTCTGTGTTGCACAGCTAGGCGAGGCCCGATGCAAGGCCCGTTGCACTGGAAAAGAGAAAAATGTGACATATGCACCTGTCATGTTAGCCAAGTCAGGGGGGAGGCTGCAGTCCTCAGGCTGCATGGGACACAGGTTCAGGGTCTTGGGTGAGGCTTTCAGATCATTTATCAAGCCTATTTTGGGCCCAACTAAAAATGTTCACTGGCATGTTTTCTTCATGCTACAGTGGAATGGTCAGCTTTCCTGTGGTCTGTGAGCATTCTGCTGGAAAATGGCAGACAGTAATGTGGAGGCAGTCAGAGAATGTCAGTCCCTCCCAGATGAAACATTTGAAGGACATCTTGGCATAATGTGCCGGGAATGTGTTGGTAACTTTTAGAGGTAAAGATCTCTAAAAAGTGCCTTAGTCCTTCTTTTAGTCCAAAGAGTTATTTGGTTTATTCTTTTCTTGCTAAATTCCTTCAAGTAACCAGGTCCATTACTTCTTTCCTTCCTTTGGCTTCATTTTCTCAAGGTTAAATCCAGGAGGGTTGAACAAAAGCATACTTGAGTATGTGTAGTTAATCCCTGCTTATACTGTTTTGATATGTGCTCATAGAGATTGTTAAGCTTTTCCAGGAGTTGGCAGGGCCAGAGTCCATCATAGTAATACCCCTAACAACATTGTCTGTAAAATAGAAAGGAAGCTGACCCTTAGCTGACATCTGCTATTTGAGTAAGAGGATAGATATCCCTTGGAGGTCACTTTCGAATAAAAGGTCCTTAACGGGGGTCTTTGGACTTCCTAGGGGACCACAGGGGAGCTGTAAACCCCTAAAATTATAAGTAGAAGTCTTGTGTTTATTGACATTTTTCTAGCAAGAAGCTCTAGCTTTTATCAGCTGTTCAAAGGATTTCAAAAGTTAAGGACCACTGAAGGAAAGGATTTTAGGTAAAGGTTGTCTCTTAGGTCAGGTAACTATGGCCAAAGACAGTTACTGCTCCTTCTGCTACAGCTGAGCATACCAGAGTCTTGTCTGTTTTTCTGATCAAGTGATGCTAGAAGGTGTGAACTCAGACCATAAGGAAATGGGCTCTGAAGGGTCCAGTGTCATATTGTTCACAAAGACACAGGAGGGTTAGGGGAAATATAAAAATGCCCCTTGACACCAACAACTGGGAGTTTTTTTAAAATGTGATAAAATAGATACATAATTTGTTAAAATGTATAATTTGAACTTTTTATGTGTACAATTCAGTGGCATTAAGTACATTCATATTGTTGTACACCATTAAATTTATTCATCCCTAGAACTTTTTCATCATCCCTATCTAAACTTTGTACTGGTTAAACACTAACTCTCCATTACCCTTCTCCAAGTTCCTGGTAACCTCTCTTCTAATTTTGGTTTCTATGACTTCGAATACTCTAGGTACCTCATTAAAGTGGAATCATACAGTATTTGTCCTTTTGTGTCTGGCTTTTTTTCACTTTAATGTTTTTAAGGTTCATCCATGTTTTAGCATACATAGAGTTTCTTTTTTTTTCAAGGCTGGATAACATACTATTGTAAGTATATACCACATTTTGTTTATCCAGTCATCTCTTCATGGACATATGGGTTGTTTTCACTTTTTGGATATTGTCAATATGCTACTATGAATATTAGTGTACAAATATCTTTTCAAATTTCTGCTTTCAGTTCTGCATGTATACTAGAAGTACAATTGCTGGATTTTAAGGTAATTCTATGTTTGATTTTTGAGGAACTTCCATACTATTTTCCACGGCAGTTGTTCCATTTCATAATCTCACCAACTGTGTATAAGGGTTCCAATTTCTGCACGTCTTGGTCAATACTTGCTATTTTCTGTTTCTTTGATAATAACAATCCTGTAGGATGATAAGTGGTTTGCGTTTCCCTAATTACTAGTGGTGTTCAACATCTTTTCATTTGTATAATGACCGTTTGTATATCTTGTTTACAGAAATGTCTATTCAAGGCTTTGTGTTTTCTTGTTGAGTTGTGGTTCTCTTTAAGAGAATGTGATATTAATCCTTTATCAGCTTTATGATTTACAAATATAGTTGACCCTGGAACAACACAACTTTGAACTGTGCTGGTCCATTTATATGCAGACTTCCAGTAAATACCTGCACTGTTTTTGATCTGTGGTTGAGAGTCCATGGATGTGAAGGGTTGACTGTATGCATTGAGCTACACCAGTTTACATAGGGCACTTGAGCATCTGCAGATTTTGGTATCTGTGGGAAGAGGGGAGTGGAGGGGCTGTCCTGGAACCAATACCCTGTATAGACTGAGGAACAATTTAAGTTTTGTGGGAGACAAAAGTTATAGATTTTGACTGTGTGGGGAGTGGGTACTCCTAATCCTGGCATTATTCAAGGGTCAAATGAATTTTCTCCCATTCTGTGTGTTGCCTTTTTAAAAATTCTGTTGATAGTACCCTTTGATGAAGAAAAGTTTTTAAATTTGATAATATCCACTTTATATAATTTTTCTTTTGTTGCCTTTGCTTTTGGTGTCAGATCCAAGAAATCATTGCCAAATCCGTTATTATGAAACTTCTTCCCTCCCTGTATTCTTCTAAGAGTTTTTATACTTTTAAAACCTATGTTTAAGTGTTTGATTCATTTTGTATATGGTATAAGGTATGGATCCAAGTTCATTCTCTTGTACCTAGATATACAATTTTCCCAGTACCATTTGTTGAAAAGACTGTCCTTTTTCCATTGAATGATCTTGGCATACTTCTTCTGACCATATATAAAGTGTTTGTTTCTGGGCTCTCTATTCTATTCCATTGCTTTGGTTTATACGTCTGTCTCTATGCCAGCAGTATACTGTTTTCTTTTCAGATTTTATTTATTTAATAGAGAGGGGAAAGACAGGAGATAAAGGAGAGAAACATCAATTGGTTGCTTTTCACATGCATCCTGACCAGGGACAAAAACCATAACCGTGGCATGTTCCTTGACTGGGAATCAAATTGGCAACCTTTTGCTTTGTGGGATCATGCCCAACCAACTGAGCCACATGGGTCAAGGCAGCACTATACTACTAATTACTAGTAATTAATTACTAGTAACTTTGAAATCAGGAAGTGTGAGACCTTCAACTTTGTTCAGCTTTCCAAGATTGTTTTGGCCATTTAGGATCCTTTAAGATTTCACATGAATTACAGGATGGGTTTTTCTGTTTCTACAAATAAAGTCATTGGCATTTTGATAGGAATTGAATTGAATCTGTTGGTTAATTTGAGCAGTGATGACATCTTAACATTAAGTTTTCCAACCCATGAATACAAATGCCTTTTCATGTACTTGTGTCTTTAGTTTCTTTTATCAATTTTTTATAATTTTTAGTGTACAAGTCTTTTGCCTCCTTAGTTAAGTCTATTCCTTAATATTTATTATTTTTGGTGCTATTATAAATTGCTTAAATTTTCTTTTCAGATTGCTCATCATTTGTTTATAAAAATGCAACTGATTTTTTGTGTTGATTTTGTATTCTACAACTTTATTGAATTTGTTCATTAATTCTAAGACTCTTTTTTGTTACTAGGATTTTTGGGCTTTTATATGTGAGATCACATCATCTAAGAACAGAGATAATTTTACTTCTTCCTGTCCAACTTGGATGGCCTGACTTTTCTTTTTCTTGCCTAATGCTCTGAACTTTCAATACTATGTTGAATAGAAGTAGCAAACATTGTGTTCCTGTCTTGTTCTTCATCTTAGGGGAAAAGTTTTCTGTCTTCACCATTGAGTACGTTGTTAGCTGTAGGTTTTCATAAATGGTTTTTGTTATTTTGAGGTGGTTTCTTTCTATTCTTAGTTTCTTAAATTTTTTTATCATGAGAGGGTGTTGAATTTTGTCAAATGATTTTCCTGTATCAGTTGAGATGACCATGAATTTTCTCTTTATTCTGCTAATGTGTAATATCACAGTGATTGATATTCATACATTGAATCATCCTTACATTCCAAGAATAAATTCTATTTATTCATGATGTATAATAATTTTTGTATTCTGCTAAATTTGGTTTGATTGTATTTTGTTGAGGATTTTCTGTATCAATAAGTAGAAGGGACTATTAGTCTTTCGTTTTCTTTTCTTGTACTTCCTTTGTCTGGTTTTAGTGTCAGGATAATGCTGGCCTCATAGAATGAGTTAGTAAGTATTAGGGCCCCCTCCCCTTCAATTTTTAGGAAGAGTTTGAGAAGAATTGGTGTAAATTCTTTAAGTATTGTGTGGAATTCATCAGTGAGGCCATCTCACCCAGGGGTTTTCTCTGTTGAGAGATCTTTGATTACTGATTCATTCTGTTTACTAGTTATAGATATATTTATATTTTTATTTTTTCATGATTCAGTCTTGGTGGGTTATGTGATTCTACAAATTTTTCCAGCACATCTAGGTTATCCAATTTTTTGGTGTATAATTGCTTATAGTATTCTCATAGAGTCATTTTTATTTCTGTAAAATGAATAATGTTGCCAATTTCATTTCAGATTTAAACAATTTGAATCTCCTCTGTTTTTCTTAGTCAATGTAGCTAAAATTTGCTCTATTTCAGATCTTTTGCAAGAACCAACTTTTGGTTTCATTGATTTTTCTCTACTGCTGCTCTATTTTTTATTTTACTTATCTCCACTCTATTTTTTATTTCCTTCCGCCTTAGATCATAAATTTAGGTTGTTGATGCAAGATCTTTCTTTTTTAATGTAGTTATTTACAACTATACATTTTCTTTTTAGCACTGTCTTACCTGAGCCCCATGTTTCACTTGTCTTAAGGCATTTTCTAATTTCCCTTGTGATCTCTTCTAAATGAAAGTGGAAATACAGGTAGAACATAATAAAACTTACTGGATATGGCAAAAGAAATTCCAAGAGGCAAGTTCACAGCAATATATGCCTATATTAAGAACCAAGAAAAATCTCAAACAACCTAGCTTACATCGTAATGAACTATAAAAAGAACAAATGAAACCCAGAGTTAGTAGAAGGAAGGAAATAAAGATCAGAGCAGAAATGTATGAAATAGAGACTAAAAAGACAATAGAAAAGATCAATGAAACTAAGGGCTAGTTCTTTGAAAAGAGAAACAAAATGGACAAATCCTTAGCTAGACTCACAAAGAAGAGAGCTCAACTAAAATCAGATATGAAAGAAGAGATGTTACAACTGATACCAAAGAAATACAAAGGTTCATAAGAGACTACTATGAACAATTATATTCCAACAAATAGGATAACCTAGAAGAAATGAATAAATTCCTAGAAACATATAACATACCAAGACTGAATCATGAATAGAAAATCTGAACAGACTGATTACTAGTAAGGAGATTGAATCAGTAATTTAAAACCTCTCAGCAAACAAAAGTATGGAATGAGATGGCTTCACTGGGGAATTCTGTCACCAAACATTTTAAAAGAGTTAATACCAATACTTTTGAAACCCTTCCAAAAAAATAGACGAGGAGGGAAAGCTTCCAAACTCATTTTACTATGCCAGCATTACCCTGACACCAAAACTAAACAAAGACACTACAAGAAAAGAAAATTACAGGCCAATATTCCTGATGAACATAGATGCAGATATCCTCAACAAAATACATTCATACCTTGGTTCTCACTGGTTTCAGAACTTGTCAAACCCTGTCCTCATTGCATTTTTATGAGAAAAAAATGTTTCAGCACTCAGCGCTTGCTCAGGACTCATTGCACTTGCTAGAATTTGTGTGAGTCATGACACCATTAGAGAAAAATGCTTCATCACTTGTTGCTTGCTCAGTACTTGTAAGTTTTGGCACTCGTTATGAGTTCCAGGATGAATTAATGATGAGTACTGAGGTACCACTGTATTAGGAAACCTAATTCAACAATATATTAAAAGGATCATACATCATGACCAAGTAGGAATTATTCAGGGATGTAAGGATGTTTTTATATCCATATATCTATCAATGTGATACATCACAGTAACAAAAGGAAGGATAAAAATCATATCAATAGATGTAGAAAAAGTATTTGACAAATAAAACATACATTTATGATAAAAAAAACTGTCACATGACAAGCCCACAGTTAACATACTCAACATTGAAAAGCTGAAAGCTGATCTCACAGGAGTTGGAGTGGATACCCACTCTCTCCACCTATACTTGTATCAAAAAGGATAAAATACCTAGAAATAAATTTAATGAAAGAGGTGAAAGACATGTACACTGAAAACTATAAGACATCAATGAAAGAAAACACAAGTATTTTTTTATTGTTGTTCAAGTACAGTTGTCTCCATTTCTCCTCCACCACTTCCCCCTACCCCAGCCATCCTTTCCTCCCACCCTCAAGAAAACCCAAATATTATATGAAAAGATATTCCATGCTCATGGATTTGAAGAAATAATGTGTTTTTTTTAAAAATAAAATGTACTGTCCAAAGCAATCTACAGATTTAATGTGATCCTTTCCAAAATTCCAATTTTTCTTTTCTTTTTTTTATTGTTGAAATAGAACAAACAATCCTAAAATTTGTATGGAACTACAAGAAACCCAAATAACTGAAGCAATCTTGAGAAAAAAGAAAGATGGAGCAATAACACTCCCTTATTTCAAACTATATTACAAAGCTATTGTAATCAACAAAATATGGTACTGGCATAAAAACAGACACATAATAGAGAACACAGAAATAAACCCACAAATGTGGCCAATTTACAATAAATGAACCAAGAATATACAATGGGGAAATGACAGTCTCTTCAATAAATGGTTCTAGGAAAACTGGACAGCCAAATGCAAAAAAATGAAACTAGACTATCTTACACAACAAAAATTAACACAAATAGATAAAAGACTTGAACATAAGGCCCAAAACCATAAAACTCTTAGACGAAGACATAGGCGATATGTCCTTAACATCAGTCCTGGCAATAATTTTTTGAATCTGACACCAAAAGCAAAGACAATAGACAGAAGTAAACAAATGGGACTACCTAAAATGAAAAATCTCCTGCAAATGAAACCATCGAAAGGAAAAAATTCAACCTATTGAATGAGGGAAAATAATTGCAAATCATATACTTGATAAGGGATTAATACTCAAAATATATAAAGAACTCATACAAGTCAAGAGCAAAGAATGAAAAAAAACCCAATTATTTAAAAAAGTGTAGAGGATCTGAGTAGACATTTATTCAAAAGAAGACTTACAGATGGCCAACAGGTACATGAAACTGTTCAATATCACTAATAATTGAGGAAAGGCAAATCAAATGCACAATGAAGTAGCGCCTCACACCTGTTACCAGACAAGATAAGTGTTGGTGAGGATGTGGAGAAAAGGGAACCCACTGTTGGTGGGAATGTAAATTGGTACAGCGACTATGGAGAGCAGTTTGAAGGTTTCATATAGTTCTATTTTCAATAGAACTACATGATCCAGCAATTCCACTTCTGGGTATTTGTCTGAAAAAAACTGAGAACATTAATTCAAAAAGATATATGCACTACCATATTCATTGCAGCGTTATTTATAATATCCAAGGTATGGAAACAAGCTAAGTGTCTATTAGTGGATTAATGGATAAAGAAAATGTCACACACACAAATATTACTCAGTCATAAAGTACAAAGACATCTTGCCATTTGCAACAACATGTATGGATCTTGAGGGAATTATGCTAAGTGAAATAAACCAGACAGACACAGACAAATACTGTATGATCTCACTTATATGTAGAATCTAAAACAAAACACACTTGAAAAACAGATTGGTGGTTTCCAGAGGTAGGGGTGAGCACAGGCAAAATTAGAGAAGGGAGCTAAAAGTTATAAATGTCCAGTAAGAAAGTCAGGGAGGTGTAATGTACAGCTTGGTGACTATAGTTAATAATATTGTATTGTATATTTGGAAGTTGCTTAGGGTAGATCTTAAAAATTCCCAGAAGGAAAAAATATTTTTTAAATACATACATATGGTGACACATGTTAACTAGACTTACTGTGGTGATTATTTCACAATGTATACAAACATTGAATTATTATGTGGTACACCTGAATCTAATATAATGTTATGTCAGTTATACCTCAATAGAATAATCAGAAGCCAAACTACTTCAGACCTGCCATATCGGAATTTGCATGTTTAACAAGATGCACAGGTGATTTACATCAAAGCTTGAGACATACTTGCTTAGAGGGTTCTAGAAGAAATAAAACAGTGATGAGAGTGTTTGATGGGAAAGACCTAGTTTCTTTTCTTCTAGGAAAAATAATTACCGAGAATGATCAATGTGCACTGTATGTCCCCTTGATTGACCTCAATGATACAATGCAGAAATTTCTCCCATGTGTAGCCAGATCTGTTCCCAATTGTAATTTCACAAGCTGCCAATAAGTTGAGGCCTAAAAGCAGAGCTGCCTAAATGAGAAGTATCAGAAGTGGACTTTTCCAGGTAAGAGAAAGATGATATCCCCAAGGCACAGGAGCAAGGGGGAGTTCATGCCTCTTTTATTATGAAGCACATACATTAGATCACTGGAAATAAGGGGGGTTGGTAGAGGTGCCAAAAAGGAGCTTTTAGCTGAATGTGTTAATAGGCCAGTACTGAGCATTGTCCCCTAACTCACCTGGGACACAAATGGCTTATGTATTACATGCATATTCTGTGGCCACATTTCCCCAAATAACATTAGAGATAGCAGTGTATATTTTTTCATTTTATAAAGATTTTAGTTTTTATATTTTATTGATTATGCTAGTACAGTTGCCCCAACTTTTCACTCTTTGCTTGCAACCACCCAGCACCCACTACTCCCTTAGACAATCCCCACACCATTATTCATGTCCATGGGTTATGGGTATAAGTTTTTGGCTACTCCATTTTCTATACTGTACTTTACATATCCATGGCTATTCTGTAACAACCAATTTGTGCTTCTTAATCCTCTCACTTCTTCACCCATTTCCCTACACCCCCTCCCATCTGGATCTTTTTTTATGCTGTTGAGGTACTCAGTTCCTTGAGCATCCTTCTAACCAGTGTTTTGAACTCTGCATCTGATAGATTGCTTGCCTCCATTTTGTTTCATTCTTTTTCTGGAGTTTTAATCTGTTCTTTCATTTGGGCCATATTTCTTTGTCTTCTCATTTTGGCAGCCTCCTGTGTTTGTTTCTTTGTATTAGGTAGAGCCTCTATGACTCCCTGTCTTGGTAGCATAGCCTAATGTAGTAGGTGTCTTGTAGGGTATGCACAGCCTCTTCTGTTACCCAAGCTGGGTACTCAGCGTGCACCCTTCATGTGGGTTGAGCATACCTTCCTCTTGTAGTTGAGCCTTGATTGCTGTTGGCAGGTCAATGGGAAGGATTTACTCAGGCTATTCAGCTCCAAGGACTGTCTGTGATCACTGACCACCAATCTCTGCCCACTGTGGAGGATCAGCTGTGCAAGGGCAGGATAGTGGTATTCTGCTGTGGTCAGTAGCTGTCCAATGGGTATGCAGGCTCTGGAGTTTCCTGGGTGGTGCAGGCCAAGGTCAGCCCCTACCTCTGTTTTGTCCAGGGCCACCCTGCCTGAGCTATAAAGCAATCTGAGATGGCTGCTACTTGTGCTGGGCTTGGAGATTCCCAGGTGAAGTCAAGCTGTGAATGTAGGCTGGCTGTTGTTAGTGCTGGGCAGGGGACATGTATCAAGAGGTATGGGGCTAAAGGCTCACTGAGGCTGGCTGTTGCTTGTTTAAGAGGATTTAGGAAGTTGTGAAGCATAAGCCAAGACCAGCCATTCATATGGAAAAGGCACTCACTGTTAACAGCTTGGGTAAGCTCATAAGTCATGTGGACAGAGTCTCAGGGGATCTCCAGGGCTAGACAAACTGTGTTAGCTAGGTTGATGGAGTCTCAGATATGGAACCCCCACTGCCAGCTCTGTGGCTCTGTGTGGGGAGTATTCAGAAAAGGGAGAATAGCCTCTGTCCACCTTTCTGTCTGGGAGAAGCTGTCCTTTAGCTCCTGCCTTGATTCCAGCCCCTGTAGTTTTTCACTGTATGCCACTGGTGCCAGAGCTCAGATGTAGTGAGGCTGAGTAAGTTTGTATGTGGGTTCTTTAAGAGGAACTTCTTAGGACTACAGAAGTTTCTTTCACCAACTCAATCCCTACTGATTTTTGTAGTCAGAAGTTATGGGGACTTAGCTTCCTGGCACTGGGACCGTGGGCTGGGGGCCCAGAGTGGGGCTGGGACTCTTTTCTCACAAAATATCCCTCCTAAATTTTTATCCAACACACATGAGTGTGGGACAGCTTCTTCCATGTCTCCACCTTTTCTACCAGTCTGGATGGGTGTAGCTTCTTTAATTATGGAGTTGTCAGACTTCCATTCAATTCTATTTCTGATGGTTCTGAGTGATGGTTGTTTATAGTTTAGTTGTAATTTTGATGTGGTTGTGTAAGGAGGTGAGTTGTGTTTACCTATGCCTCTGTCTTGACTAATAGTCTCAGCTGTGTGTATTAACTAGCTACAATTCCAGGTGATCTCCAAAGGACACATCTCAGGGTGGAGATGGAGGGACATGAATGCAGCCAGGTGTAGATAGCCAGTTCCAACAAGTTTTTAGTTGCTAACTGCCCAAAAGCATTCAGTCCCATTAGTTCATATAGGGACACAAAAAAAATTAAGAGTCTTATGGTTGTTTTAGGTTGTCCCAGCTGGCCAAGCTTAAAGGTATGTTTCAGACACTAACCAATCAGAAACTATACCTGACCAATCAGAATGATCATTCTACCAAGTAGACCCAGCTGCTGACTAACCACAGTAATTGTTGCCACAGTGGTGGGTATTCCAGCTGATTATCAGTCCTGGAGGAGAGTCCTTAGATGCTCAGTAGGTCTCCAAATAGGTTTTTAACACAGTATATACATTCTAAAACATTCTACCAGGTTGAAGATGGTGGCATAATAAGTAGACACTGAGGTTGCTCTCTCATAAGAACACATTGAATATACACTTATATTTAGAGCAGTTCTTCCTAGGAGACAACTCTGAGTCAATTGAACAGCTTCCATACAATAAACAAGACAGAGAGACTGTACAGAGAAATTTAGGGGAACTGTGAGAGTTCTCTGGAAGCTGAGGGAGCAATCTGGGATCAGAGGAACCACTGAGCACCACTGTTTATTCCTCCTACACATGGATAATAGGCAGGAGTTCTACTCAGTTCTCTCTCAGACAGGGTGCTACAGTGTGTCCACAGCCACCTGTCCTGCAGGGAGATACAGCAGAAACAGGAGGGCAGGATAGCATGCATACTAAAGGCCCCTGTACCCAGAGATTGATCCAGCATGTACATCAGGATAATGCTTTACAAACCCATTGGTCTACACAAGCACACAGGACTCCTCCCAGAGAGAGAGTGCAGAGCTAGAAAAATGCTGCAGGGCTACCCTGTCCAGAGAAAGTGCAGAGATAAAGGGGTGCTGCTGTGTGCTCACATGAGGCTGCCCTCCTGGAGAGTGTGGAGCCAGCAAAATACTGTGGTATCCACATGCAGGACTGCCTCATCCAGAAAAAGTGCAGAGATAGTGTGGCACTTCTGCACACACATGCGGGACTACCTCACCTGAAGAAAGTTCAGAACTAGCAAAACTTTGTGGTACCCACACCCAGGGCTGCCCCATGTGCAGTGAATTGGGAGCTTCTGTGTATGCATGCAGGGCTTCCCTGCTGTGAGAGAGTATAGAACTAGCAAAATATAGCTGTGTGCATATGCATGCTATTCCACCCAGATAAAGGGTGCAGGTAGTAGGTAGTAGAGAGGTAGTAGAGAGGCAAGCATGCAGAGCAACCCTGCCCAGACCCTGCTCTGGCAACAGATATTTAGAGCAACAGGGCACACTAAGCATGCACTAGGCAGCCCCCTCTACACCAGGCAACCCCACCCAGATTAGAAGGAAAGGGAGCATGCACACACTAGGCTTCCTGGAACCTACTCCTTCGGGCCAGAGGACACACCCAGCACCATGTACACCTTCCCTGACTACAACTGGCCTGACAAAAGTGTTTGACACACATCTACACAGAAACTACTTTTTCAAGACTGGGAGACATAGTTATTCCATCCAACTCATTGGAACAAATATGGAAAGTCAAACAAAATGGGGAGACAAGAATATTCCCCAAATGCAGGAAATTAAAAAAAAATAGCAACCCAGAGAAACTCCCTAATGAACCAAAGGTAAGTAATTTGCTTGATAAACAATTCAAAGAAAAACAGTCATAAGGATGCTCAACAAACTTGAGAGTAGAATAGAGTAACTCAGAGAATACTTCAACAAAGAAATAGAAAATGCAAATATGGACCAATCAGAGATGAAGAATACAAAAACTGAAATGAAAAATACATTAAAAGGAATTGACAACAGATGGTCTTAGAAGACAGAATAATTGTTATCACCCAATCAGAAAGGAAAAATAAAAAATATTTAATAATGAGGATAGTATAAAAGATCTCTGGGATAACATTAAGTGCCCTAACATTCATATGGTAGGAATCCAGAAGGAAAAGAGAGAGAGAAAGGGGCAGAAGGAATGTTTGAAGAAATAATGGCTAAAAAACTTCCCTATTTTGGGGAAGTGAACAGACATCTAGGTCCAGGAAGCACAGAGAGTTCCAAACAAGGTGAACCCAAGGAGACTCACACCAAGATATATTAAAATGGCAAAAGTTAAAGAGACTATCTTAAAAGCAGCAAGAATGAAACATCACATACAAGGGATAACCCATAAGGCTATCAGCTGATTTTTCAGAAGCAACTTTACAGGCCAGAAGGGACTGGCAGGAAATGTTTAAAGTGCTAAAAGAAAGGACTTGACAGTCCAGAATACTATATCTGGCAAGATGTTCATTCAGAATTGAAGGAAAGATAAAGAGTTTCCCAGACATGGAAAAACTAAAGGATTTCACAACCACTAAACCAGCCTTATAAGAAATGTTAAACAGTCTTCTTTAGGTAGAAAATGCCATAACCAGAAATAAGAAATACAGAAAAGAAAAAAAAATCTCACTGGTAAAGGCAAATACACAATAATCACAGTGAATCAACCATGTAAGGAGCTAATATGAAGGTTAAAAGATAATAGTAGCAGAATTAACTATAAATACAATAAATAATTAGGGGATACACAAAACAAAAAGATTTAAACATGATGTCAAAAATAAAGAATGGAGGAGGTGCAAAAATGTAGTATTTTTAGAATGCAATTGAACTTCAGTGCCCATCAGCTTAAAATAGACAGCTATAGGTATGGATGGATGTATATATAAACCTCATGGTAACCATAAACCAAAACCAAAAAAATACACAAAAAATGAGGAGAACAAAATTAAATCAAAACCCTAAAGAAAACCAACAAGTCCAAAGGAAAGAAATCAAGAGCAGAGGTAAGGAACAGAGAAAAACAACCAAAACATAATTAACAAATGGCAATAAGCACATACCTATCAATAATTACTTTAAATGTAAATGGACTAAATGATCCAATTGAAGGACATAGGGTGGCAGAATGGATTAAAAAAATGACCCATACATATGTTGCCAAGAGACTTGCTTTAGAATCCAACCCGTGGCACATGGGCTGCATGTGGCCCAAGATGGCTATGAGTGCGGCCCAACACAAAATCGTAAGTTTTCTTAAAACATTATGAGATTTTTTTTGTTTTCGTTAGTGTTTGTGTATTTAATGTGTAGCCCAAGACAACTCTTCTTCCAGTGTGTCCCAGAGGTGCCAAAAGTTTGAACACTCCTGCTTTAGATAGAAAGACACACATAGGCTAAAAGTGAAAGGATGGGAAAAGATATTCTGTGCAAATAGAAGTGAAAAGAAAGCTAGGGTAGCAGTCCTCATGTGGGGTAGCTCAAGACATGGCCGCTTCTATCACCTGTGATGAGGGCTGGCTAGGGGGACCCTGGCCAGAGAGACCCCTGTGTATTGCTTTGGGAATGGATTGTAACTTCCACCTTATCTCCTTTTGCGAGAAGCTTCTGGTTCTGTACTGCTTCTTGACCTTTTTTTCTGCACATACACACTGAGGTAATGTAGTTTAGAGTCATGCATAATACACATGCTTCCTTTGTCTGTGACCCCTTATAAAGAACCTCAGACTGGAGGAGGGGCAGCTTCTCTCTCACCGACCTGCCACCGTCGGGACACTCTCCTGTAATGTGAGTAATAAATGGCATGTCCACACTGGCTAGTCCACCAGGTGGTTTTTTTTTTTTTCTGGAATATCATGAACACTTACGCAGCTCCCTGATGTGGGGCTCCTGTGCTACAACTCATATCAGACAAAATAGACTTTAGAGAAAAAAACATAAAATGAAACAAAGATGAATTACTCAAGTTTAAAGGGGTCAATTCAAGAAGAGGATGTAACAATCACAAGTATCTACACACCCGACACAGGAGCACCCAACTATATAAAGTAAATGTTAATGCACATAAAGGCAGAAATTAACAGTAGTACAAGATAGTCGGGGACTTTACTATTCCACTTTAATGAATAGATCATCCAGACAGAAAGTTAATAAGAAAATAATGGCTGTAAAATGTCACATTAGACCAGTTTGACTTAATAGACATTTATAGAGCATTTCATCCCCAAAGTGCAGGCTACACATTTTTCCCAGTGCACGTGGAACATTTTCCAGGGTAGACCACATACTAGGCACCTCCTACTGTGGCAGGGTCAGCACCTTTAGGTTTACCTTTCAAAGAAAATCCTCTCACCTGGCCCCAGCTGGAGAAGGCCCACTCCACACAGAGCTGTTGGTTACAGGCCTGGGTGTCCACTGGCCGTTTGGCAAGCTGTGTGCACATGTCATTGGACACAGGAGTGGAGATCCCAGAGGCTTTCAGCTTCTGGCAGGTCACCCGACGGGTCTGGATGCCTCCCCCACAGCTCCGGGTACAGGCGGACCAGGAGGTCACCATCCACCTGTGGAGAGAAGTCAGGGCAACTATGAAGGGGCAGCCTTGGGGAAAGGAATGATGCTGTGTGTTCTCAGAATAAGAGTCCCACCTATCGTGCTGTGCCTACCACATAGCTGCTAATTTGGGGGCCATGGCCCTTTTTACAGTGTATACTTGGAGCGATAGGCTGAAATGCCCCCCCACACCCATCCCCAGAATAAACCTATATCAGATTCCTGGAACCTGTGAATGTTACTTTATTTGGACAAAAGATCACTATAGACATAATTAGGGATTTTGAGATGAGATTATCCTACATTATCTGGATAGGTCTTAAATGTCACCACAAGTATCCTTATGAGGGAAAGGCAGGGGGCGATTCCACACCATAGAAGAGACAGTGTGACCACAGAGGCAGAGGATGGAGTGACGTGGTCACAAGCCAAGGGAGGACCAGAGGCATCCAAAGCTGCAAGGGCCACAGAACAGATTCTCCCCAGAGCCTTTAGAGGGGGCACAACCCTGCCCTCAACTTGATTCTAAACTTCTGGGTTTCAAAACAGTGAGAGAAGAAATTTCTGTTGTTTTAAGCCATCATGTTTGTGGCCATTTGTTACAGCAGTCATAGGAAACAAATACCCTTTGGAAATGAACTAAAAAGGTACATCTTGAAAGAGTATCCTGAATATCAGTTGCTTCAGCTTGACCCTGGCCCCCAAAGCTGTGAGCTTGCAGATGTAACACTGTAGGGGAAACAGTCTCGAGCTAGATACACTGCACTGTGGTGGTACTTGCTACTGGCACCCAAGTGTGTGGCAGAGGAGAGGCGATTTCCTAGGGAAGTCCAGTTCAAATCTGTGTCACCTCCTGACTTAGGATGCAATCTGTGTCTCACTTAAGTCAACATTTTGTCTGCTAGTACTCATTGTATTTTCTGTATCTCCTTAGCCCACGTATCATTTTGATTTTAATTCCTCAGGCACAGGCAAAGGCCCTTCCAACTTTCTGGAACCACTTCCCACCTTTGTGAGTCACAGGCCATAGGTCTTATACCTCCTAGAGGTCTGAAAGTAGAAGTAGTTCTCAGAACGCTAGGATCCAACTACAAACTGGATCCTTGGAAGTGACGCGGACCTAGATAGTGACAAATGGCTTTTCTCAGAGATCTAAGGTCTTGGCTAGGAAACTCTGAAATCTTGGTTCATATACAAACATGTAGGGGTTCTCTTGGCATGTTTATACCTTGGGATAATTCTCAAAGAGGAGGAGAAGAGGGACAACTTGGGGAAAATAGCGAGAAAAGACAAGTCTTCCAGCCATTTCACTCAGTCTGGGGGAAAAACATCATTCACTGGTTTTATTGCCTGAGAAAAAACATTGATAAATGGAACGGTCTTATCTGGGCCAAAACAGAACTGTCCACAGTTATTCAAGAAGATGATCAGGGCCATGCTTTTTGGCAGCAAAGGAGGCTGTCAAAGTGCCCAAGACATGGAAGCCAGTCAAAGGTGAACCTGTGGCTACTTCCTAGTCCAGGAGTGCCACATCTGGCTCTCAGGAGAGGTGAGTAGCAGGGGTGGAGCAAATTCCTGCTGCATCTGGATCTGTGGCTTGTTTAGTTTGGTGGAACTTCCCTGCTCCGTTTGCCCTGAGAGAGGACTGCATGGAGAATTCCAACCCACAGTGGCAGAACCACTTAGGAAGCAGGCAGGAGGTGTTTGAAAGCTCCTAGGGGTGCTGAAACTCAAGCAGACACAGCCATTATTTCATTTGCAGAAGTAAATGAGGCTGATTGATTCTGACCATCACCCCAGCAAATCAAAAAGTCCCTGGCATGTCCAAGACCTCTTCTTCATTTCACACAGCTTGGCAAGGGCAGTCTTCCAGTCTCTCATATCCCTGGTGAATGTCAGGCCTGCATTTCAATCAACTTTTATTTCCAAATATACATTTCAGCAATTTTTCAGGAGCTGGGATGAGGGGTTTGAGAGAGGAGGGGTACAGGCTATGTTACAGTTCAGGAAGGGTATAAAAGGACATTAATCATTCCCATGGAAACCTTCCCGTCAGCAAGTCAAACTGCTGATATTAATGAGTGTGTTTCATATTTCACTGAGTCTCTCCTGGTTTCAGCTGCTCCTTATGACTCAGTTGGCAAAACACAAAGCAGTTGCCTAAGTGGTGTGTGAAAGTCCTACAGGTAGGGTAGTAAAGGGGCATTTCAGGGACCAGCCAAGTCCCCCCGAGGTTCAGAGCAGTATGCTGATGCCAACTCTAAGTCTATCCATTATCACTTTAGCTACTGACTGAAGACTGTGGTGGGCATGCTCAGTGTGACTCAGCTTCTCAGAGCTGGAGGAAGGCATGAGAAGCAGAGACTGTGGGTGTCATCTGGGCTCCATAATGTACCCAAATGCAGGGAGTATATATGCAGCATTGAGGCTACTACAGGAAATGAAGACTTATTTCAACTTTAGCAGGATGCTATCCTTTGTAGAAAAGAGGAGGATAAGATTTCTTTAACTAAACTGAAGTACTGATTAGCACAGGTATTTTAAGTTAGAAGAAAGGGGAAGGGTTGGGGTAGAGGCCAATAATCCCCATCCCCACAGCACTTCAACTGTAAATACATTTCTTCTCCTACAGACCATTTCTTTGCAAGATGGGAGCTATCTCTTGCCAGCACCTGGGATGTTCCTGCTCCCTGAAAAGAGCCTTTCAGGAACTTGGGATGTTGGGAAAACCCTTACCTTGCTGAGAGTTGAGGAAACAACAGGGCTGAGGGAGGAGACTCATTCTGAGGGATATTTTCTGCATGGTAGAGTCCTGACAAACCTGTGCCTGTAGGAAAGGACAGCTCCTTGAGCACAGGCCCTCTCCCCTGCACTTGAAGTCTCTCCCTGCGTAGTGCTGGTCAAAGAAGGGCTGGTCACCAACCTAGCTAAAAGTCAGGGTACGTACAGGGGGTTGGGGAGGCCTGAGCCAGCCTCTGTCACACTCACCGAGAAGGGCAGTCTCTCCGGTTGCAGGGGATGGGATTCACAGCAGGGCGAACTTTCCCTGCACAGTGAGCAGGGCTAACCTCTGTGCTGTTCAGGAGACATCTCAGGCGGGGCTGCTGAATGCCCCTATTACCACAGGAGGCCGAGCAGGTTGCCAGTCTGTCCACAGACCACCAGTAATCTGTCACAGGAGGAGGATCAGAGGTGAAAAGCAGAGAGTATTATTGCCCATGCTGTATATTTCTTCTGAGCCGGGCAGTTGGGGAAGAGAGGGGTGGTGTTATGAATGAGCCTCTGCCCCTCAGTGGGCTCTATTCCCAGCTTATCTAGGCAAGTTATGTGGCCTCCAGAAGAGCCTTTATAGAAGGTATAATGAAGGTAAAGAACCTAGCCCAGTGCCTGGCACAGAGAGTACTTAACTAGAGGCTAAAGCTCTTATTAGTTTTAAGCATACTTCCTAAAGTGCTTTTTTTTTCCCTTCAGACTGGCTCACCAAAAAGTGACTTTTTCCCCCCAACAAAGAGATATAAAAATATCAGAGATACTTATCAATCATATTTAAAGGTGTAGATTCAAGATAGATTTTGTAGATGTTATAAAAAACCAGCCTAGCCCTGGCTGAATGGCTCAGTTGGTTGGAGCGTTATCCCATACACAAAAAAGCTGTAGGTTTGATTCCTGGTCAGGGCACATGCCTAGGTTACGGGTTTGATCCCTGGCTGGAGTGTGTAAGGGAGACAATCGATTGATATTTCTCTCTCTCTCTCAAATCAATAAAAACATATCCTCAGGTGAGGATTAAGAAGTAAAAAAAAAAAAAAAAAGCCAGTCTATCCAGAGAGGACTCAATTTCTTTGGATTTTCTGTTTGGGGTCTGGGACTCATTGGTAGGAAAGCTGTTAAAATAACTTGGGGTCGATAAACCATAAGTGCCTATTTCCAAAGTTGTGTGTTACAAATCTTGCAGATAAGCTCTGGTTTTCAGCAGACAATGGCTGGCTAGCAAGAAAATGGAATATTTACTTTCCTGTTTGGAAAGCAAAATGGCAGGGAAGGATGTTAAAGGGAAAAACTCCATTTTTCAGAGGTTGCCCTTTTCATGGGCTATATTGGCATAAATGGCAGTCCCTTCCCACAGAATCCTCCATTTAAGATACACAGTAGAATTTCGCTTTCCTTGAAGTGGTACCCATAGGCCACAGGTACAATGGGCCTGTGGAAAACCCAAAAGCTTTACTTAGTTTCTATAACAAGGCCAGTTTTGGCTCCTTTACCACTGTTTTGGGTTTATTCTTAACTTTCTTGGTGCAGCAAATGCCAGGCCCTGGCCAAGGGATTTCCAACCTGCCGATTTTCCTGGAGGTTTAATGCACCAGCCACATAGGCTTCTCAGTCTGTTCTCGGACGGGGCTGCAGGAAAGGGGCCTGGAAAGCACTCAGCATGTGGCTGTAGCTGAAGAGTCTTTACAGTAACGGGCAGGTACGGGCACCAGCCCTGACTCTCCAGGGCAGGAGGCAAAACCCAAATGGTTCCAATTATGACTTATTTTGGAACCGAATGAACAGAGAAAATTTGCATTTTTTAAACAGGCTATTTTACATTCATAAGTGTGTGCGTGTTCTTTACCAGTTAACCCAGCATAAAGGAAACACAGTGGACTTCGCTATATGGGGGTGTTTCCTTGGTCCCAAGCAGCAGCAACATGATGAACAGAAGGGCCCACTTAGGAAAGCAGCACTGACTTTTCCAGGTTCTGCTGGGGTGGGGGCCTGGAGGCTCTTCTGAAGGGCCTCCTTGTATGGAAACATGGTCCAGCCTCAGTTTTCATGCTCTGGGTACCACTGGAGATCAGAAATCATTTGGTCTACTAGAGAATTAGATTTTTAGGAGGACTCACTTGCTTAAGTAATAAGCCCAACTCCCAAAGCCCAAAGGTTTTCTCACCTTGGATGACAAGAGAGGCCTTCTGCATGAGCTCTCCTGCCTCATTCTGAGCAAGGCAGCTGAATTCTCCTTGAGACTCGCCACTTAGGTTTGCAACCTGGAGAATCTGTCCGGCAGCCAAGATATGATGTGACAATCCTGTGACAGTGGCAACTGACCTACCATCATGGAACCAGGTGATATTGGGGGTAGGCTGACCTTTGATGGGGCAGCCTAGAAGGAGAGGAGAGGAGAGCTAAGCCATTGGTAAAGCCAAAAGGATACATCTCCGAGGAGTTGCGTTAGTGTTCACGTGGCTCTAGAGGCCATGTGTACAGTATGGCCTTCCCCATGGCATTTTCCTTATGTTTGCATTCCCAAGCAAACAGGAGATGTTTTTATACTCTGGGATTCTGGGAGGGTGACTATTATTCATTCAATTAAGTAAAAATTCTTGGAGGACACAAAGTGCCTATTTCTATCTATATCCCTGCACTATCTTAAAAATGAAGCAATTAATATCCACTTACTGGATTTTTTGGAGTTAATTATTTCCTACAGTAATTGTGTAATGAAAGAAATCATTTCTTCAAAGCAATGAGTTGGAAAAATAAGTACTATGTAATAATAGTTAAGAATCGAACTTTAATTGGTAAAAGTCTAATATCTGCCTTCATTTTACTCTTTAAATGATTTTCAAGCCAAAAATTTTTAACAGACACTAGGAAAATAATTTTAAATACTCATCTCATTTCTCTGTAAGTCAAGAGCCTTGGCTTTCAGATAACTCTTACCAAGTCTGCACTGGACATGGATGATGTTACACTTATTTACACAGTCACTGAACATATTGTGATGCATTAAAATCCCCCAATATTTATCTGAGATATTGTATCTACTAAAGACTTTGTAGCAGAGAATTATTAAAATAAACTGATTGCAGTTCTGAAAGAAAAATCATTTCCTCTAAATTCAGGGTACTTGCTGAATTTGCTGTTGTGTTCCCAGCAACTTGGCTTCCACTGAAAATTTTCTTGGAGGTTTAAAATGCATGAGAAATCATTAAAAATTAAAAGTACTGGTGGCTTTTCTTCCGATTAGTTAAAAAATCCATTTGGTGACTGTTGTCCTGGGGACAGTTGGGATAGTTAAGACTATCTTTCCTTTTGCAAGGAAATACCTAGTGATATGATGATAAAAAAAAGTGCACTAATAAACTGTGATGTAAAGCAGAAAATGATGAGATCGATGAGACACATGAGTGACCACCTACATGGATGTGTGTGTCCATGGATCTGTAAAGAGAAGGGATTTTCAAGTGTTGGACTGTTTCCTATTCTGGGGCAGCACTGTTAGAATTGGTAGAGGATGCTGAGTTAAGAGAGCAAAGGCCCTTAGACATCACCTACTCCACTGATAGAGGAGGAAACTGGGGCTCTGAGATGGTAAGAGATCTTCCCAAGATCAAGGAACAGGCCTTTGGATTCCTTGCCTTGTGTTCTTATCTCCATACCTACCCCATTTTTGGACTATAAGACGCACCCCCCAATTTGGGAGGAAAGGGGGGTGCATCTTATAGTCCGAACGTAGCTTACCTGGCTCACTGTGGGGGGCAGGGCAGCGGTGGAGCGGGGTCAAAGGTTATTAAATATTTTACCACATTTTTTGCTTCAAAAATTTTTTTCCTATTTTCCTTCTCTAAAACCTAGGTGTGCCTTATGGTCTGGTGTGTCTTATAGTCCCAAAAATACAGTACTAACTTGTTCAGCTGGGCACCAGCGATTTACCTGGCACCCTGTTACCTATGTCCTTTGTCTACTCACTCCTTTCATCCCTTTGCTCTTTCTTTTTTTATATTTTCATTGTAACTGTGTAGGTTGAAGGGGTTGGAACAGACAACTTTGAAAAAGAGCCCTGGAGAAATAATGCTAAAATCTGTGTAGGAAGCTCAGTGTGGGATGCAGTGTTACAGGATCCAATTCTTCACTCTTCCCTGTGTAAACTCACTTTGTCATGCAACTTTGCAGTGCCCTCCCATGATGTGTGGGCAGTGCTTCCGCATCCCCTTCCTGACTTTGGGATTGGCTATGTAACTACTTTGGCCAATAAAATGAGTTAGATGCTACACTAAAAATGAACAATCCGAAAAGGGAATTAAGAAAACAATTCTATTTATAATAACATCAAAAAGAATATAATACTTAAGAATAAACTAAGGGGTGAAAGACTTGTTATTCTGAAAATTACAAAACATTGCTAAAAGCAATTAAACCAAATAAATGGAAGGGTATCTCATGTTCATGGATTGTAAGATTTAATATTGTTAGATGACAATAGTCCCCAAAATGAACTAAAGGTTTAACACAATGCCTATCAAAATCCCAATGATGTTCTTTCGCAGAAATAGAAAAATCTCTTTTAAAATTCAGATAGAATTTCAAGACATCCCACACAGCCAAAACAATCTGGAACAAGAAGAACAAAGTTGAAGATCTCATACTTACTGTTTTTACAACTTTTAAAGCCCCAGTAATTGAAGGAGTATGGTGCCGGCATAAAGATAGACAGTTAGACCAATGGGATAGACAGAAACACCAGAAATAAACTCTTGCATATTGGTCAAATGACTTTCAGCATGGGTGCCAAGAACATTAAATGGGGAAAGGATGGTCTTTTCAACAAATGATGCTAAGAAAACTGGATATCCACATGCAAAAAAATGTTGAATCCTTACCTTATGCCACATATAAAAATTAATTGAAAATGGGTCAAAAATCTAAACCTAACAGTTGAAAGTATAAAACTCTTAGGAAAAAACATAGGGGAAAAGCTTCATGGTATTGGATTTAGCAAAGATTTCTTGGATATGAAACTAAAAGCACAGACAACAAAAGAAAGATCAGATAAACTGGAGATCATAAAAATTGAAAGCTTTTGTGCAAAGGATACTATCAGTGGATTGAGAAGGCAACCCACAGAATGGGAGAAAATGTTTGTAAATCATAGCTCTGATACAGGATTAATATCCAGAATATATGAAGAATTCCTACAACAACAATCACAAACCACCAAATCAAAAAATGGGCTCACTTGAATAGTTGAAATATCATTTCTCTGAAGATATACAAATGACCAATATGCACATGAAAAGATGCTCAACATCAGTAATTGTTATAGAAATCAGGATGGTTATTAGAGAAAAATCCCCAATAGCAGAAAATAAAAAGTTTTGGTAAAGATGTGGAGAAATTAGAACCCTTGAACATTGCTGGTGGGAATGTAAAATGCTGCAGCCACTGTGGAAACAATATGACAGTGCCTCAAAACATTAAATATAGGACTACGATATGATTCAACAATTTCACTTTTGGATGTACCAAAAGAACTAAAAGCAGGGACCTGAATAGGTATTTTTACACCGATGTTCACAGCAGCAATATTCATGAATAGCCAAAAGATGAAAACAACCCAAATGATCACCAGTGGATGGATAAACAAAATTCTGATACAGGTGACAACATAGATGAACACTTAAAACATTATTTGAAAGAAGCCAGACACAAAAGGACAAATATTGTATGATTCCATTTATATGAGGTACGTAGTGTAGTCAAATTCAGATTCGTGATTGCCAGGGGCTGGGCGAAGGGGAGGTGGGGAACTATTATTTAATGGGCACAGAGTTTCAGTTTGGGATGATGAAAAAGTTTGTGGAGATGTGGAGCATGATGATTGTACAACAATATGAATGTATTTGGTGGCACTCAACAGTGTACTTCAACATGGTAAAATAGTAAATTTTATGTTGTGTGGATTTTACTACAATAAAAGAAATGAGGGAGATGTGCTGGTGTACCAGCTCCAAATCTGAGTCTACCAGGGGTGTCCAACCTTTTGGCATCTCTTGGCCATATTGGAAGAAGAAGGGTTGTCTTGGGCCACACATTAAATATATTGCAACAAATAGTCACACAAAAATCTCATAATGTTTAAAGTAAATTCACAATTTTGTGTTGGGCCGCCTTCATAGCCATCTTGGGCTGCATGCGGCCCATGGGCCATAGGTTGGAGACCCCCTGCAAGAGACCTTGTGAGTTTTTGCTTGTGGTCTTGTGCCTTTGCCATTGCCAACAGGATATCCCTGGACTGGCCTGATGATCCCAAGAGGAAGACAAGAAAAACATGGAGAGTGGCCCATGCCACTGGGTTTTTCTTACTGGGTTTGGCCAGTCACCCTAGCCAAACCCAGCTTACATAAGCTAAACTAAAAAAGATCAGTAAGAATAAATGAGAATAATAACTGTTATTTTAGGCCACTGAGTCCTTTTCTTTTTTAATGCAGCTGCTTCTTCTTCTTTTTTTTTTTTAATGCTTCTCCTCTTTCTTTACCTTCTCCTTCTTCTTCATGGCAATAGCTAACTGATACACTTAGAGAGAAAGTAATTCTTCTAGTTCTTCTTGGTCCATAGATCCAAGCTCTGGGCAGAGCTTTTACCTGAGTGCTGACCCAGCTGTTACCTGATCTGTATCTTATTTGGGTACACAGGGGGAGCGGGCTTTCCACATCCAAGGCATTTTTATGCCATGGGTTCCATTGTGGTGTCATCACATTTCTGTCATGCAACAGTGGTGGGAGTGGCCTTGGGAGAGGAGCAATGTGGTAGGCAGTTAGACAGACATGAGCAGAGCAAGGACAATGGGCCAGGTACAGGTCACCAGGGTGGAAAGGCCCGGGTACTTAGCAATGGACAAAACTGGGAAAACAAGGACCTCACCCCCAGGGTTACCTTTTCTCCTCTAGCATATCACTGGTCATGTGGTTTAGATCCCATGACCTTTCATATCACTGGTCATGCAGTTCGGACCTTCCCCTGACCTTTCCTCTCCTGGCATGTCACTAGTCATGTAGTAGACTCCTTTAAAGGAAGAACAAAGGGCAGGGGAATAGCCTTATAGGACCTCCATACAAGCCCTTGCATGACCACTCCCTTAACCATTAACCTCTAGGGTTAACATCTAGGCCTCAGTAGTGTTTCAGCATGAGCCCAAAAAAGCAGCAAAACCAGACAAGTGATGCCACAGCTGACCTCAGGACCGGCTGTGATGCCTAATGAATCCCTGCCCTGGTCCAATCAATCAGTGGAGAACACGAACCTGAAAGGACACACCTGGAAAGCTGGTGAGTATTCTATTAAGACCCTTAAAAGCCCTTAGTACTCAGTGGACTCTTCCTCCGAGGAGCATGCACATGCTAGTCCCTTTCCCCTCCCCTGCACCTTCCATCCAAGGTGTGTTTTCCTTGTCTCTTTCTTTCTACTAAATTCCAAGGGCCCTTCTTTTGCCTTTGTAACTTGTTACCTGAACTCATTTCTTCTATAGCTCACTTCACCTACCTGTGACTTTCTAAATAAACTTTTGCATATATTAGGTTGGCCAAAAAGTCCACTTATTTCCGCAAAATAAAAAAACATGTTTCCATTTTCACTAATAACTTTATGATTTAGATATTTTGAGTATGTTGGCTATTTTCTGTGTGGTGGAATATTGATTGTTCTCAATTAATGTTTCAATTTTATCACTATAAACTTCCTCTAGGTCTACTTGACCATGGAGCATTGTCCAGCCAGAAATCTCCAGCATGAAGCTTTGCAAACCACTTTTGACATGTTCAATCAGTCACAGCACCTCCTCCATACACTGCACAAATCCTTTTTGCATTTTAGTTGTATTTTTGAAATAATAAAGCATAATATGCCAGAAAATGTTCCACATATTCTTCTATCTTTAATATTAAAATGGCCACACAGAACTTCCAGTCAACCTGATGGCATAGGTAAACACAGCTTATCTCCTGCACAACTACATAAAATCACAACTAAAATATAGAATAAACATCACTCAGAACCTTCAGAAACAGAATTGAATGGAAGTCTGACAACTACAAAATTAAAGAAACCATATCCATCCAGACTGGTAGGAGGGGCACAGACACAGAATGGGCGGGTCCCACATACAGGTGTGGTGGATAAAAATTTGGGAAGGACAACTCAGGAGC
>CM052540.1:59175624-59191541 GCA_028533065.1 Trachops cirrhosus | reverse complement strand
CAGACCTCTGGTTCTCATTAATTGGAATATTTCTTGCCATTCTCTTCTGGCTTGGAGCATTTCCATTGAGAAGTCAGCTGCTAGTCTTATCAGGGATCCCTTCGATGTTACTTCCTGTTTCTCCCTTGCTGCCTTTAAGATTCTCTCTTTGTCTTGGAATTTTGCCATTTTAATTATGATGTGTCTTGAGGTGGGCCTCTTTGGGTTCCCCTGATTTGGGCTCTCTGTGTTTCCTGGATTTGTGTGACTTTTTCTCTAATCAAATTAGGGAAGTTTTCCATCATTACTTTTTCAAATAGGTTTTCTATCCCTTGCTCTTCTTCTTCTCCTTCAGGTATCTCTATTATATGGATATTATTACGTTTCATGTTGTCCTGCAGTTCCCTTAACAACTCTTCATTCTTTCTGAGTCTTTTTTCCTTTTCTTGGTCTTTCTGGAAGTTTTTTCTACCTTGTCCTCCAGCTTGCTGATTCAGTCCTTTCCTTCATCTAGCCTGCTTTTGATTCCTTCTACTGTGTTCTTCAGTTCAGAAGTTGTATTCTTCATTTCCTCTTGGCCCTTGTTGCTAGTTTCTATTTCCTTTTTCATGTTGATATAGTTTGCAGTGAGTTCATTGTAGTTTCCCTGTAGTTTTGTTAATTCTCAGTGAGCTCACTGACCTTCCCTATAACCGCTGCTTTGAACTCAATCTCTGATAGTTGATTTTCCTCTATTTCATTTAGCATTCTTTCTGAGGCTTCCTCCTTTCCTTTCATTTGGGGTTTGTTTGTCTTCCCATTGTTTGTGAGACTCTTCTTGTTAGCCTCTGATTTTTAATTGATCTGTTCTGACCTCCTGAGTTTGTGGTGTGAACTTCTATGGTAGGAGACCTGTGAGATTCAGTGGTGCAGTCTCCTTGATTTCCTGAATTTGCTATGCTTGGGATGTCATTTATGTTGTCTCTCTGGATGTATTTGGGTTTTGATTGTTGTTGGGTCATTCTTTAGTGGTTCATTCCCTCCAGCTGGTTGACTGAGGATCACTTTGCCCACCATGTCTCGTATGCTCTTGTGCAGGTGCAGACAGGTTGTACCACAGCTGGTTCTTCTGTCTGTCCGAGGTTATAAGACTTCTCTCTTGCTATAGTTCAGTTGTTTGTTCTAGGTTATTTGTCTACATTTTTTTGTAATTCCAGATTGGTCCTGGGAGGTTTGTGTGGCTTTCACTCACTCCTCTGCCATCTTGTTGCTCCCAGTGCTTCCTGGAGCTATTCCAGGCCAAGTTTCACGGACTCTGCAGCAGTGGTTAACTGGAGCTAGAAACCAAACCTGAGTTGGAGTCTGAGCCTAAACTGATAGCGGCTGATGCAGCCAAGGCTTCGGTGGAAGAGCCTGGGGAGGAGGAGGCAGCCATGATAACTGTGATGGAGGAGCTACTGTTTGTATTTTTGATTTTCTTTTTCTTTGATAAGTCCCTTTAACATTTCATATAATAAGGGCTTGGTGATGATGAACTCCTTTAACTTGGCCTTATCTGAGAAGCACTTTATCTGCCCTTCCATTCTAAATGAAAGCTTTGCTGGATACAGCAATCTGGGATGTAGGTCCTTGCCTTTCATGACTTGGAATACTTCTTTCCAGCCCCTTCTTGCCTGCAAGGTCTCTTTTGAGAAATCAGCTGACAGTCTGATGGGAACTCTTTTGTAGGTAACTGTCTCCTTATCTCTTGCTGCTTCTAGGATTCTCTCCATTTTAATCTTGGGTAGTGTAATTATGATGTGCCTTGGTGTGTTCCTCCTTTGGTCCAAATTCTTTGGGACTCTCTGAGCTTCCTGAAAGTCTATTTCCTTTGCCATACTGGGGAAGTTCTCCTTTATTATTTGTTCAAATATCTTTTCCACTTGTTGCTCTTCCTCTTCCCCTTCTGGTACCCCTATAATTTAGATGTTGGAATGTTTAAAGATGTCCTGAAGGTTCCTAAGCCTCTCCTCATTTTTTTTAATTCTTGTTTTTTCATTCTTTTCTATTTGTTTGTTTCTTTCCTCCTTCTGGTCTACTCCATTGATTTGAGTCTCAGTTTTCTTCCCGTCACTATTGGTTCCCTGTGCATTTTCCTTTATTTCACTTAGCGTAGCCTTCAGTTTTTCATTTAATTTGCGACCAAGTTGAACCAATTCTGTGAGCATCCTGATCACCAGTGCTTTGAACTGTGCATCTGATAGGTTGGCTACCTCTTCGTTGCTTAGTTGTATTTGCTGTGGGGCTTTGAACTCTTCTTCCATTTGGGCCATTTTTTTTTGTTACACCAGTTATGTATGAGAGGCGGAGCCTTAGGTGTTCACCAGCATGGGGCAACCCAGTTGCTGGGTTGTGATGTTATATGTAGGGAAGGGGTCTGAGAGGGAACAATGGCACTTGCTCCGCTTTCTGTCAGATTTCAGTCCCTTCCACCGCTTCCCCCAAGCAAACTGGACCTTTCTGGTGCTGATTTCCATGTGGGTCGGCTTGTGTACATTCTAGTACCCTGTGGGTCTCTCCAGCAAACTCTCCTGTGAGGCTGGGAATCTCTCCCTGTGCCTCACCCACCACAGGTGTTTTCAATCGGTGTTTGAGGCTTTATTTCCCTGAGTTGAGACCCTGGGTTGTGCTGTCTCACTCCCTAGTTTTGTCTATTTTATCTGCGCATGAATGTGGGACCTCTGGTCAGCCAGCCGCCTTGCACGCTGTGTCCAGCTTCACAATCGCTACCTTGCTGGGTCTTCCTGATGCCACCCCGCAGCCAGGGTTTGCCAGGTGCCGCCTGTGTGCCTAGCATCTGCCCGCTCCTATCTTGCACGCCCAAGATGTTTGTCAGCTGCTGCCTTGCGTGCCGAGTGCCATCTATTTTTTTTGCCATGACTCCTCTCTGCCTGGAGGCCCAACTCTGTCCCTCCTACCGGTCTGGATGAATGTGTCTATGTTAACTCCTTGGTTGTTGGACTTCCATATAGTTCAATTTCCTGTCAGTTCTGGTTGTTATTTTGTTTCTAAATTGTTGTTGTCCTTATTTTGGTTGTGCGAGGAGGCACAGTGTGTGTACCTATGCCTCCATCTTGGCCAGAAGTCTTAAGATTCTCTCTTATCTTTCATCTTGGGTAATGTAATTATGATGTGCCTTGGTGTGTGTTTCCTTGGGTCCAACTTCTTTGGGACTCTTTGAGTTTCCTGGACTTCCTGGAAGTCTATTTCCTTCGCCAGATTGAGGAAGTTCTCCTGCATAATGTTTTCGAATAAGTTTTCCATTTCTTGCTCTTCCTCTTCTCCTTCTGGCAAACCTATGGTTTGGAATGTTTAGCGTTGTCCTGGAGGTTCCTAAGCCTCTCCTCATTTTTTTTTGAATTGTTTTTTCATGCTGTTCTGATTGTATGTTTATTTATTCCTTCTGCTCCAAATAGTTGATTTGAGTCCTTGTTTCCTTCCCTTTACTGTTGGTTTCCTGTACATTTCTCTTCATTTCACTTTTCATAGCCTTCACTTTTTCTTCTATTTCATTACCATACTCTGCTATTTCTGTGAGTATTCTGATTACCAGTGTTTTGAACTGGGCATCTGATAGGTTGGCTATCTCGTCCTTGCTTAGTTCTATTTTTGGAGCTTTGATCTGCTCTTTCATTAGGGATATATTTTTTTTGTCTCAGTGAAGCTGTTACATTGTATGTGGCAGAACCTTAGGTATTGGGCAGGGCTAGGCAACCCACATTGCTGTGTTGTGTTGCTGTATGTGGGGGAGTGGTCTTCAAAGGAACAATGCTGCTTCCTTGGCTCTTGGTTGGCTTTCAGTCACTTCCCTTGCTACCCACAAGCAAATTGGGCCCTTCTGGTGCTGATTCCTGGGTGGGTGGTTTTGTATACATTCTAGAACCCTGTGTGTCTCTCCAATGAATTCTCTTGTGAGGCTGGGAGTTTCTCCCACCACTGCAACCACTGCAATTTTTTACCACCAGAGATTTTGAGCCTTTATTTCCCCACCCTGGAAGCCTGGGTTGTATGCTCGGTCTCACTCCCCAGTTGTTCTTCCTGGTTTATCTGCACATAAATGTAAGACCACTGGTCCTCCCACTACCCACTTGCCCGTTCTGGTCCACCAGTCACGACCTCACCTGCCTGATCCTCCAGCTGCTGCCTTGCCCTGTGTCCTCTCCGCCCTGACCACCTTTCTCTGCCCCTCTTACCACTCTGAGTGTTTCTTCTTTAACTCCTTGGTTGTCAGATTTCCATACAGTTCAATTTTCTGGCAGTTTTGGTTGTTTTTTGGTTTTAAATTTTGTTGTTGTACTTCTTTTGGTTGTTTGAGGAGGTAAAGTGTATCTACCTATGCCTCCATCTTGGCCAGAAGTCCCTTTTTGGAATTAGAGGGCATTGTGAACAGCCAGTCTACCTCTCTTTTTCCATCTGGATACGGGGTCTTGGACAGGTTTATCATACTTTAGCCTAGAGCTCCCAGTGGGGATGAGTTTGAGGACAGGGTCCTTCTAAGGATAGGCATGAAGGCTGCCATGATGTGGAATTCTTGAATTCATCTTGAGGAAGACCTATGAGGAGCAGTAACTATGGCAGATGTCTTTGAGTGCCTGCCTTTGTAGTAATGCTTCTCAGTCTGAAATCTATCAAGGTGAGAATCAGCTTTGTAGAAAGTTTTAGAAAGGAATGCAAATTAGTTACTTTCAAATGCAGCTACACAGATTCATGATGCTCAATTATAACTCTAAATTTTGATGGGGTCCTATGGCTTCAGTTTTCTAATCTCTAAATGAGCGCTTTTGACTTAATGATTTTTGAATTGATGTTCTCTGAAATCCTAGGGTTCTGCAGAGGTATTCAGATACAGGGATGTATCTTGAGAGCGATTTTGTATAGGTGGGGCTTTGGGGCCTCTATCCATATTTTAATCACAGCAGTATTACTGTATTTTGTAGTATATAATGCACACTTTTTGGTGAAATTTTTGAGGGAAAAATAAGGATGCATATTATACATGCGTATAATGATATACCATGGGTATAATGTGCACAAAAACATGGGTGTGCATTATTCATGGCAAAATAGGGTAGATACTGGGCATCTACATAAGAAGATTCCACCATTAGTAATAAATTAGATAATCTTTAAGGTGCTTTTATGCTCCAAGATTTCTCAATATCATTTCAAACCCATCTTTTTTCCTCCTTTGTGCAGCCAAGGGCAAAGACTTATATTCAATCTATACTGCTCAGAATCAATGTATAGTGAAATTGAACAATGTCAATGAAGGGTTCATGGAAGAGATAGTATGTATGGAGGTACTTAGGATTAAGGTAAGGAGAGACTAGGGACACAGAGTAGGAAGGGAAGGGCAGTCTAGCAGCAGTGTGAACCAAGGTGCAAAGATGAGAAGAGTATTGGTATAGCTGGGAGAAAAGGCTAGTTGACTGGAATGTGGAAACACAGATGTGACTGGCATAGTGGGAAGGAATTGCAATGGGAAGGGTCTTGAAGGCCAGAATATGTTTTTTTTGGGAGCAACTGAAGAGGGGGAGTGATATAATCTAGATGGGCTTTAAATGGATAATTAAGGTGATTGTTTGCAAAATGCACTGGGCTGAGAGAAAGGAGAGTCTAGGATATAAGTTTTGATGTGGCAAGACTTGAGACATATTTGCAAAGGTAGCTCTGACAGGATGTGAGGGGGAGAGTGGTGGAAATAAAGAGGAGAAGCTAAGGCACTGGAACACTAGAGGGACTGTTAATGGATATAGGTAGTCAGGAGGAGAAGTTATTCCTTATCCCCATCTTTGAAGATAGATAAGTTTTGTTTTAAGCATATTGATTTTAAAGGTTGTTATTGAAATTCAGGATGTAAAATCAATTGAGATGATAAAGATAAAAACAGAAGTCAAAGATAAGAGCTAAAGACATAGATTTTTTGGACCCAGTCACATATATGTGTGTAGATAAAATCTTCAATGAGGAGAGATTAGGCCTCAGGACAAATCAATGGGACAACTCTGAAATTTGGTAGGTGAAAAAGGAAAAAGAGGTAGTAAAGGAGTCTGGGAAGAAGAGGTCTGAGAGATGGGAGGAAAATCAGCCTATGTAATATCATGGAAACACAGAAAGGATGTTGATTAAAAAACCTGTTGTAAGCATAGAAGTGATTAATAAGAACTTGTGAAATGAATGAGTAGTTTCACTAGTGTATGAAAAAAACTTATCAAACAACCCCCCCTTTCACATATGATAAATGGTAAAATTCATTAAAACTCACGTTTGAATGGTCAATAATCCTAAATTAATGAAATTGGAAATATAAGTGTTTGTATAATCAGAACACTCCATTTAATGCTTTGAGTGGACCAACAACTAGGTTATTAAGAAGATAAAGAATTACAAAGGAGGGAGAATGGGAATGCTTCAAGTGTTGCAAAACAGGAAGAGAGAAGATCTTGACCAGAAAACTCATAAGACAATTTGACTATTGATTCTAGCTTCCAGTAATGGTAAATAACTTGGTTGGATTGTTCTTCCTGAAGATAACAGTCACAAAATATAAACAAATGAAAAAAACACATGAAACAACAACTGTTTGAAAGCACTGAGGAGTGACAAAAAGCAGTGGCAGAAACAGGAGGGAGAGCTTATTCAAGAAAAACCCAGGTGCAACAGGTGTGATTTTCCAGCTTGTGGCTTTCTGCCTGAGAAAACTGCTCAATTCCCATATGGCTCAGGGAGTTGGGAAACTTAGAGCTTAATTGATTTGAGATGTCAGAGGACAGCGTCTGAGAGCTTTTAGAACAGCCTTAAAGTTAAGGGGAAAATCCTGGAAGATTCAAAGAGGTGATAAAGTTCAAAATATGCACAAATATTTCACAAATTCTTAGTAGGCAGAACCCGGGAATGCAGCAAAAGATCAGAGGCTGATTAGAAAGTTCAGTTTGTGTCCACTCAAGGGAAGACAAGAGGTTGGAATTTTAGTCTAATCAAGTTACCCACCAGCAGGAACAAAAATACTCTTCAGAGGAACGTGACAGAATCCAGACTCTCTACAGTATATCATTTGTAATGTTCAGAATACAAAAACTCCACTAGACAAGAAAAAATGTAACCTATACTCAAGAGAAACAGCAGTCAATAAAAACCATTCCTGAGATGACACAGATGCTATAGTGAGTGGACAGTAACTTTAAAGCAGCTATTATAAACATGCAGGAATAGAAAGGAAAATATACTAATAATAAATGAACACATGGAATATCTCAGTAGTAAAGTTGAAAGAATATAACAAATTCTAAAGCTAAAATATACAAAAATGAAATGAAAAAGTAGATGAACTTAATATAAAATTGGAGATAGCAGGAGAAAATGTCAGTATACTTGAAGATAGTTCAACAGAAATTATCCAATGTGAAGAACAGAGAGAAAAAGATTAAAGGAAAATAAACAGTCTCATGGATCTGTAGGAAAATATTAAAATATTAGAAAATATTAAATTAATTAAAGTCTAAGAAGGAAAGAAGAAAATGAGACAGAAAAATATTGGAAGAAATAAAACTACTAAATCTCTCAAATTTTTGAAAAACTAAAACTCCAAGAAGATTAACAAACCATCTAGATACATTATAGTCAAACTGTTGAACTTCATTAAAAAAAAACAAAGAAACCTCAAAAGCCATGATGGAGCAACAAGGCTGAGTTTCTTCTCCTGCCTTATTAACTAGAAAACTAGACGAAAATGTATGAAATGACTGTTTTCAGACATCGGGCAACAGACCATAGAGGACAGTGATGTCTGAAATAAGAGAAAATCCACTAGACAAGGTGAGCCCTGCAAATTCCCTGGCTTCTTGCCTGAAGTCACATTATTCACTATGAAGTACAGAGGGTATGTTAGTTTCTTAAGGTTGTTAATAACAAAGTACCACAAATTTACTTGATAAGCCAAGAAGCAGGAACATGTGACTGATAACCAAGACAAAAATTAGTCAATGGAAACATCAAAAATTGACAGGGATGATGGAATTAGTAGACAAGGGCATTAAAACAAGAATATTAAAATATGGTAAGTATTTAAGGGAAAATATGCACATAGTGAGAAAGGAAATGAAAATTACAAAGAGGATCAAATAAACTTCTAGAAGTAAAGCATATTTTATGAAATAAAAAATCATGGGATAGAATTGATAGAAGACTTAATACTATAGGAAAAAGATTTTTGAAATTGAAGGTCTAATAAATTATCCAAAGTGAAACAAGAGAGAAAAAAGACTGAAAAAAATAATCAAGTGGTCAAACACATGTTAGATAAGGATATAATTACATGGGTACATCTGTTAAAAGTCTATGGTTAAGAGTTGTACATTTTGATGTCTGCAAATTTTACCTGAAACAATTATTAGTAGGGAGGGGGTGGAGAGTAGGTAGAAGTACTAATAAAGTAGAAATGGCAGAATGTTTTTTAATGAAGCTGGGTGATGAGTACATGAGAGTTTATTGTGCTATTCTGTTTACTTCATACATACATGAAGTTTTTTATAATAAAAAGAAATATATTTGCATTTTCCAATCACTGATCATCATGAATAACTGGGTGTCCAAACAATTGTTTTTTATATATTCTGCTTATTCAGCTCTATGCTTTTTAAAAAATTTATGTTTCAACAACAAAAAATTTGTTGATGTTCCAAGCTGCTATTTGCAGATGTTTCCTCAAATATTTTATAATCTTCCCAACCTAAAAATTCTTGCTGGCCTTCATTCAGCTCTGTGGAAGTCAAAGATCACTTTATTTGTGCTTCTGTCACCTTTGATTCTGACAACTTTAGTTTGGTTGCTCTGTAGGGCAGAAGCCGCTAGTTACCCCCTCATATCCATTCTTTCCTTCCAATAGGAAAAGAACCCCTGAATTTCAGTTAGGTGTATAGCTGCCTGGAATGGAGACATTTCCCATATGCCCTTGTAATAAGGTGTGGGCCATATGAGTACATTAAATGAAATGAGAGGGAATGTCATGTGTGTGCATCCCGGGACATGTCTTTCACAGAAAAGAACTTGCTCTTCTTGCCCCTTCCTCTATCCTGCTATTGAGAATGTGTATGTAGAGCAAACCATCCTGGCTTAGGTGGATCAGAGTAATACTCTAGGATTTCAGAACAACAGGAGTTTAAAAATTTTTTGCATGGGTCCCTAGATAGCAGTAGGTTGCCAGACCATGCCTGGACTGTCTTCCTCTGGACTGCTATGGGAGACAGGAATGTACTCCAGTCTTGTTGACAGTTATTTTAGGTGTTTGTCAGAGGTTGCTGAATGTATATCCTAACTATAACAATCCAATATTGTTTTCTCACAGAGGCAGTGTGCATCTGCTAAATAGGTTATTGTATTTCCCTTCACATATGAATGGTGACCATAGAGGATGTATAAGTAGGACTGGTCATTTGGATTGGAAATGCTCTAGGAAAGTCTACCTTCCACAATAAAAGAAAAGACCAAAATAAACTAATTATAATTAGGTAAATGAACAAGATTACCAGTCATCTCCTTTTTCTCTCATCAATATATCTTTCAATGCTTTTTAACTGAATACATAGCTTTTTCTCCTGAAAGGTTTACTTTGTACTCAAAATTGGTGCCCTCCTCAGCACATGGAGTGCAGGCCGCTGTGCATTTATATAGATGTTTATGTGCATGTCTCTATATGTACACAGCAGTCTCTGAGGTTTGCCAACAGCAATAGTCAAAATAAGGAATCTAACATGAATTCCCACTGTGCATGTTCTCAGTGAATAATTATCCATATTTCCCTGCTAATGAGAAAACCTGGCTTGTAACAGGGGCTCCTTCCTGTCACAGACATTTCTCATTTGTTAAAGTAAAAGAAATATCAATCATTTCTGGAAGGTGAGCAATCTCTGTGTGTGCCATGTTCAAGGACACCAAAAACTATGTGCTAATGTGTTCCATGCCTCAAGAGAGACCAAATAATGAACCCCTCCCCTGGCCCTTTGCTTCATTGAGGACGTTAACAGTATTTCATGCAGGGGCTAGCATCTCTTTTTCTGTTTCCCTCCCAGTTATGTGAATGTTGACCAGTTCTATCCATGCAACCCCAAGGCCCACCCCAGGAAATGGACAGTCAGCAGGGAATGACAGTGCTGTCTCTCCTCAGCCCTCAGTTATTATAGGTCTTGAGTTGGTTAGGTGGCTGAGGAGGAAGCAGTGCTCAGGAAGGCTGCTTAGTTAATGGGAGTTCTGGCAGCAGAAAGCCTCCCTTTATCAACTCTTCTAACCAGTGAAAGAAAATATTGCCTTTTGGCCTCCATTCCTAGGTCCACTGTGGCTCTAAATTGAGCCAAAGCCAGGTGTGATTCACATATGTGTGAGGGTTTTCCTCCTAGTTTCACTTATTTTTTTTTTTTAAAAACCACATTAACTGGAGAGTGGTAAAAGTTTAGAACGGAGGAGATATGTACAATAAGAAAAATAAATTATATGTGAAATTGTATCCTCTGGGAGTCAGTTTAGCTATAACCTGCCACTAGTTGACACCCCTGATTAAGTCAAATCGACCTCACTGACTTTCTTCACTTTTGTCTCCTATTTCATGTTGGTTTCTGTAACTGAAATAGCATCACTCAGGGAAAAAGCCTAAGTTCAACAGGTGAGGGAAGTTGGGAGTAGAAAACAGGGAGGCCTGGTGCCCTGGCTTCTATACTGTCTGCGGTAGAGGCTGGCTTACTTTATCGGGAGAAGGTGGGCTGCTTTTGAGGCACCTGCCTAAAAAGAAGCTCTGAACTAATCATGATCATTACTCAATGAATATTGTTGTTCATCTGAAGGGCTGAAAATCAGCAGGACTTCTGGTCTGCTAAGAGATGGGCAAACAGCTTGATTTGTGGGCTTCCTTACAGGATAGATCAAGCCAACTCAGGCGTTCATTAGCTGCTTGCCCCTTGAGTGAGCCACACATCCAGAGTTCACTTTCATGAGTTCTTAGCCTTAATGAGCAGAAGGCAAGAGTTCAGAGTGCATATGCCCCCTCCCCTCTTTCCCTTCCAGCCACATTGCTCAGAAAAAGGCAGGTGAGATTGATAAATGGAGTATACAAAGCAAAAATGTAAATGGACTGAAAGAGGTTCCCAAGGAAGGATGGTTTGAAAATGGGGAAACATAATCTGACAGGGGAGGAGAAAAAAGTAGTGTGCTGAGGGTTTTCACTGATTTCACTGCTATCTAAAGCTGTGGCAGATTAGGACGTGCTGTGTAAAAATATTAAAGACGTGGCATTATTACTTCATGAGTTGGCTCCAGGCCTGTCAGCATTTCCATTAGAATCCTGTACTTTGCACAGAGTAAAAAGTTACTATAAAAATGATCTGTGCTGGAATGAAACTTGGCACTTGGTGGAGTAAGTCTGGGAGTCCTTTCCTTAATTTAATTTTATACAACTGGAAAACACTCAGCCATTTAAAATTTATGGAAGGATCTCCATTCTGTGCCTAGTATATGGTGTGTATGGGCCTCACTCTAAGGCTGTGGGGGTGACTGGATAGAATCAGGGAAACAGCATTTTCTGGCTCCTTCTCCTCTTAGGTTTGGTGTCCCCTTGGGTGACAGAGATGGTCTCTAAAGCAGCATTGAATGAGTGAGAACTGGCACCAGGTAGCAGGCTGAAAGGTGTGATTAATTCACATCGGAAAAAACTCAGTTCCTTACTCCTCATTTGTCGGCTGGACCCCAGAAGGCTGTGAGAGAAGACAAGCAACTTTGACTTTCACTCCGATTTCTGGGACCTCCCAAAAAGCTGGTCAAATAACCAGGCCAACACTATTCCCATATACATTTGCCCAAAGAAAACTAACTTTAAAACATTCCTGGAAAAAAGGAACTATAACAAGCCCATTTTCCATTCCCCAAATGTCTTTTTACCCCTAGGGCAAGCTCTGGGTTTCCATTGGCAGGGGCTTTGCTAATGTCTCCATGCTCCTGGGCATCTGGTGGAAGAACTTGATATATTTCTCAGCATGAAAGCAGCTCCATCCAGACTTATGACTTGATTAAGGCTGTGCCTTCTCCAAAATGAGTTGGTTATAGCTTGGTTACTGCCCTTACCTCTACCCTTAGGTACCTGGTTATTCTCTTACAGGTAAGAAGGTGAGAGGTCATTGATGATGCCCATGCATATGCAATGCTGGTTGTGAACATATGACTGCAATGTTGAAATTAGTGTTTGGCAGTGCTGACTCCCATGCTTATCTAGGTTTAACTGTGCCGCCTGTGGTGGGGGGGGAGAGGGGCCTGAGGAAATTGGTCTGATTTCTTTAAATTCACAGTAGTGTTGATTGGGATGGAAGCTATCTCAAGTGGATAATACACAGAGTTCCCACGTGTCCTTCTCTGCCAGCAGGCTCTTGGCATTAAACACACCTTCAAAAACACATCAGCATTTTTTTAAAGTTTCAGATTTCTGGGTTTATAAGTCCCTGGTTGACTCCCCCCTCAGGCTGCTGGCAGGTGCTACCTGGCCTGCAGGAGGGAAGACTGGGCTGACACCAGAGGAGGCCTGGCTGCAGGCGGCCTGGAGCTGAGGAAGGGCTTTCAATTCACTGATGAGATGGACTTTCAATGAACTCCAGGATGAGGATCACACTCAGGCCATACCATACTTTTGGAGGTCCCAAGTCAGAAATTTCCTCTGTGTGTATGTTTATCGATTATAGCTATTGAATCTACATGCTGTAAGGAATGAGACTGATGTTTCTTTCACATTTGGTGCAAAGTGAAACAATATTTCAGGACTTCCAAGAAGTACTCTGTAATAATCAAGGTGCAACTGCTGTAGAAGGAAACTACAGTTTTAGAGTAAAACTGTGGACTCTGTGCATATTCTCTTCCCTTGAGTAATAATAGAGCCGTTCTCACCCCTCACTCCAGCCAATGGAAAGGGAAGATAGAAAATATCCACATTAGGTTGGGGGAAAAAAACCCAAACCAGCAGCAGCTCAGAGCCAACATGCCTTCGTGAACTCAACCTAGGTTTGGCTCTGTTTATGGGCCAAAGCCTTTGCAAAAGAAATAAAAACCCCCACGGGGGAAAAAAAAAGAGCCTTTGCTCACAGCCCTGTACACACCCCACTTCAGTTCTCTTCTGCTGAACCAAAGCCACAGAACAGCAGTGGATATGAAGAATGGCTAATATTCATAGCAGGTATCCTGAGAGGCCTCACTGGGGCATGCCACAGAGTTCAGCAGCGAGTCACAGGAAGGAGCAACTGCTGACGAGGAGTTCCAGAGTGAGCGGTAGGGGTGGAGGTGAGGGTGATGAGGGGGAGCACGAAGACCTTCCCTGAATTTATTATTCCCATATAAGTCTCCTGGGTCTTGAGGTTCTAGAAACTTCTCAATAAAGTAAAGAAAATAATAAACAATGTGAGTGAAGGGAATAAGGGGAGAGTTAAGCAGGTGGACTGAAGGTGGGATGTGAGCCATGTGGAAGGAGAATGAGGAGTGGGGAGAGGTGGCAGTAGTGAGTGTAAGGATGCTGCTAGTTAAGTTCTGCTTGGATAATAATATATTCTGGCAGGCGCGATGGTCTGGCCTCTGGCAGCCAAGCCTGAAGAGTGTGTGGTCTGTGAAGGGCCCATAAATAGAGATGTCCTGTGAAGAGGACAGAAACTTACAGCTGTGACTGGAAAGGCCACCGCAGCAATGTGCATCTGAAGGAGAGTAGCTGTCCAAATGCCTGCTCTTTGTCTTGCAACATACATTTTTTGTACTGATTTTTTGACTCTTAATCCACCTTGGGTTTGGTTCCTAGATCTGCCTTGGTTCTATATTTTGGAGACTTCCTTGGAGCATTTGGTGGGCTCGTTGAAGGCTTAGGGAGAGGTAGTAGGTTCAGAACTCTAGGGCCAATGCTGACTTTTGAAAGAATCACCTGGACTTAAAGGCCCTAAAACTAATGCCGTCTCCAAGTGAGGCAGGGCACATGGAATATTCTCTTGGGAACAGATAACTTCTTGATCAAATTCATTGTTTTGAGGATTCTCCAAAGCACTCACATCAGCTGAAGGTAGGAGGTCTAGAATGGAAAATGCATTCTGAAACAGTGGACATTTACCTAATCTTTATAACTGATAGAAATGAGAATTAATGTTTCCACTAATCTCCCCAGAGAGATATGAAAAGCATAAAGGTCTGGACTTGGGCAGAGCCAGGCCACTCAGTATGGGGATGGGAAGGGTTATGCCTGTTGTTCAGTAGCCTCTTTGGGAACCCGTACTCCACTTTCAAATACGCAATTAGCATTCACTAGAGTTTTTCTCCCAGATCTTCCTAAAGACTAATGGTGAGACATCTCAGAAAACATAAGGCAACATTTTCTTATAGCAATGAGATTTTTTTCACTAAAATTCACTTTTGGATTATGATTATTTTGGGGTGGGGGAACATGCATAGAAAGTATTTATAATAAGTACTCACATATTGCTGTTTGACTCTTCACTTTGTCAAAATAACTTCTTAAAAACTAAGCAGTAGAAAGCTTTTTGTCACTGTTGGTAAGAAAGCTTAGAGCAGGAGTTGGCAAACTTTTTTAAAAGGCTACATAGTAACTATTTTAGACTTCATAGGTCATGTGGTCACTGTCACAAGTACTCAACCCTGCCATTGTAACGTGAAATCAGCCACAGACCATACATAAATAAAATGGAGATGAAGTGGGTGTGGCTGTGCCCAAGTAAAATCTTACAAACAGGTGGTCATCTAGACCCCAGATATAACCCCTGGTCTAGGGTGTGAGATCATTAGGGTTTCTGTACACTGAGAACTTACACTGTAGTAAAACTACTATGTGCCTGTGCAAATTTATTTTTACACCCAAAGATAACTGCTGTTTTTATGAGAAGATGAATTAAATACATTCTTTGCTAATTAATAGGCTCAAATCATCATTTAAAAAAACACCAATACATGTTTGACATGTACTGTTGAATATAGGTTAGATATTCAGGAAAATACAAAAATAAAATAATCCTGACCACTACAAATGTTGTTTCTTCCAACCACACAGATGCACATATACTGCTGGATAGATCAATAAATCTTGGATCGTCTCCTCATCAAGATGTATATTGCCCTTTTAAATTGCTGCTTAAGATTTTTTATATGAATATCAGAACTTTTGTTTAATCAGTTCTCTACATAATTATATTGTTTTCAATTTTTCACTAATTAAACCATGGTATGGTGACTTAGTATATACATCTCTGTATCCAAATATCTCCTTAGCTTACATTACCGAGGTGGCATTAAGATTGTTTAGAAATATTGGTATACATTGTCCAATTGCCCTCCAGAAATGTAACAGTAATTTATGTTTTGGGAAACAATGCATGATAGTACATGTTAATCAATTCTTGGATATTTTGGTTGACAGGCAGAATAAACTCCCCCAATAATATCCACATCCTAATCTCTGAAATCTACAACTATGTTACCTTACAGGGCAAGAGAGACTTTGCAGGTATGATTACGAAAGGATGTTGGGAAGGGAGATTATCCTGAATTATACAGGTAGGCTCAGTGCGATCACAAAGGTCCTTATAATAGGAGGACAGAGAGTCAGGCTGAGAGTCAGAGTCCCTGGCTACTTAAGATTTAATGTTGATTTCTACAAAGCATTTAAGGAAGAGCTAACCCCCATCCTTCACAGACTACTTCAAAAAATCCAAAATGATGGAAGACTCCCAAACTCTTTTTATCAAGCCAGCATCATCCTAATCCCAAAACCAGATAAAGACACAACAAAGGAAGAAAACTTCAGGCCAATATCACTCATGAACATAGACACTAAAATCCTCAACAAAGTATTGGCAAACTGTATCCAACAATACATTAAAAAGATCATACACCATGACCAAGTGGGA
>CM052540.1:59049038-59175124 GCA_028533065.1 Trachops cirrhosus | reverse complement strand
ACAAGAAGAAACTAAGCAAACAACTAGAACAGGAACAGAACCACAGAAATGGAGAACACATGGAGGGTTAGCAACAGGGGAGTGGGAGGAGGAGAGTGGGGGAAAGATACGAAGAATAAGTAGGAATGAAGGTAGATAGAAAATAGACAGGGGGAGGGCAATAATAGTATTGGGAAATGTAGAAGCAAAGAACTTATGACACATGGACATGAAGTAAAAGGGGCGAATGTGGGTGGGAGAGAGTGTTCAGTGTGGAGGGGAATGAAGGGGGATAATAGGACAACTATAATAGCATAATCAATAAAATATATTAAAAAAAGAAAATAAACAATAATTAATACATAATAAAAAAAAGATGGGTGGGATAGAGTCTCATGGGGTCTCTAGAGAGGGACAAACAGTGTTAGCCAGGTTGATGGAGTCTCAGATATGGTACCCATCTGCCTGCCCTGTGGCTCTATAGTGGGGGAGTTCAGCAGAGGGATGATAGACTCTGCCTTCCTTTCTGTCTGGGAGAAAGCTGTCCCCTAGCTCTTGCCTTGACACTAGACACTTCAGTTCCTCCCCATATGCCACTGGTGCCTTTCAAGCTGATACCCTAATGTTGGCAGTATGAAGGATTAAGTCTGAGTAAGTTCATGTGTGAATTCTTTAAGAGGACCTCCTTGGGACTCCTGAAGTTTCTTTTACTGACTCAACCCCCACTGACTTTTATAGCCAGATGGTACAGCTTTTCTTTTTGGCATTGGAACCCCATCCTGAGGGGCCTGGTGTTGGGCTTGGATACTTTGCTCCTGAGCTATTCCTCCCAAATTTTTATCTACCACATGTGGTGTGGAACTAGCCTGTTCTGTGTCTCTGCCCTTCCTACCAGTCTGGATGGATGTGGTTTCTTTAATTCCATAGTTGTCAGACTTCCACCCAACACAATTTCTGACAGATCTGAGTGATGGCTATTCTAGAACTTAGTTGTAATTTTGATTTGGTTGTGCAAGGAGGTGAACCATGTTTACCTATGCTGCCATCTTGACTGGAAGTCTGCATATACCATATTTAACCCTTAGTATAATAATTTGGTGAGATGGGCATTATTACTATGGTCTGAATGTTAGTTATCTCTCCCTACCCACCTACCAAATCCATATGTTGAAATCCTAATGCCAAATGTGATGGTATTAGGACATGGGGCCTTGGGAGGCACTTAGGTCATAAGGGTGGACCTTCATAAATAGGTTAATACTCTTATAAAAGAGACCCCCCAAAAAAAAATCCCTAGCCCTTGCCACCTTGTAAGAACACAGCAAGAAGGGGTTGGCTACAAGTGGCGAAGAGGCCCTTCATTAGAATGCAACCATGCTGCTGCCTCCAGTACTATGAGAATAACATTTCTGTTGTTTATAAGCTACTCACTTTATGGCATTTGTTATATCAGCCTGAACAGACTAAAACAATTATTTACAAATGAGGAAACAGGTACTGAGGATTTAGAAACAGATCTTCTGAGGTACCTCGTTCCTCTCTACTCTACAAAGTGGTCATGATCCTCTCTTTCCTTCTGTCATCTGCCTCTGGGACCTGGGATTCTGTCACACTGCCTCTGGTCCCACACAGACACAAGGAGGCATAGAACCAGACTGGGTAGCTTCAAGAGCTGATGCAGGATTAAGGAAGGATTTATTAGGGAAAGTGTAGAGTTCCTTAATTTCCCTCTAATGGACTTTCAACACCTGTCTATTTCAGGGACATCCAACTCTTTCATGTCATTCCTCTTAGACATGGTGGGGAGGAAACATGGGCCTGGGAATTGTGACTTGGTGCCAGCAAAGTGCAGGGACAAGTGTCAGTGAATTTCTCAAGGTCCCCCTTTCCTGACCATTTGAAGGCTTAAAATAAGCCCATGCCTGGATGCTTGCTGTGGCTTGGAACAGTCGCTAAGCAGGGAGATTTACTGCTTTGCTTTCTGTGTCCCACTATTTTAAGTGTCACTTATGCTGTAGTGTCTTTTTAAATTTATGGATGTTCACTCTTCAAAGAACCACTGTACTCCTTTCTGTGGCTTTCTCGTAAATGCCCTCTGAAATACTGACTTAGTTTTACACTGTATGTACTATAGAACTTCCTGAAGTCCCTTTGGGGTCTCTGTTCTTTACTTTGGATTTTATGTAAAAATAGACAAAAGTGCATAAACATGTGCCATGAACAACCACAAAATGTTGATCCTTCTTCTTAATAGCAAAGTGTATTCTCTTTGAGGGCAAAAATATAGGAAATCAAAAGCATTTTCCTTGTGATATAAAACTTCAGATGCCCAGTATAAATGAGGAAACAGAGGCCAACTGATGTCTCTTTGAAAAGGGTCAGGATAAATTCCTCTTCTTTCACCTCCTTATCAAGTACACTGGCCCTCTCCTACGCGTTTTTCCCCTTTCCTGTGCATCACTTTCCTTGCCACACCTGCAATTTCTGATGGGATGGGCCACCACTGTGGACTAATTTTTACTTAACCTTTGACCATCAGAACTTGTTGTTCTCACAGCTATCTTCAGACAGGAAGTTCTGATGATCTTAGTCTTCCGAATTATCATATGAAAAGTGACTTCCCAGCAGATGTGGCCTAAGTTACTCACTGACAATTGCTGAGTGAATTTCCTCATACTAGGTTCAGGAAGTGTCTGATCCAGCCTGTATCAGAAGAATAAGGAAGTGTACAGGGTGGGGTGATGCTGGAAGTACGTATGAAAGATGATAAAGCTACAATTATAATAGACATAAAAGATGGAAATGACTCAAGAGGACTTCCAAGCCAAGAGCCGATTACCTAGTCCTGTTTCAAATCACCTGAGAATATTTATGCAGTCTCTGTTCTCCTCAGTTCCTAGAATCTAGCTAGGAGATATGACAGTGATGGGAAATATAACTAATGTTACAAGGTGTAGTAGGTGAAGTGTCATATTAGTGGTCTACAGCAGGGGTTGACAGACAATGACCTGAATGCCAAATCTAACCCTGTTTTTATAAATAAAGTTTTATTGGACCACAGCCACACCCATTTACTTATTGTCTATGCCTGCTTTACAACTGCAGAGTGAAGCAGTTGCAACAGAGACCTTATGGCCTTCAACACTAAAGTGTTTTCTACCTGGACTTTTACAGACAAAGTGTGTTCACACCTGATCTAGAGTGGGTGCCTTGTGGGTGCTGTAGAGAGATCACTCCAGGCTGGAGCACTGCAAGAGGGCTTAAACTATGTCTCAAAGACTTCCAGGGTTTGCCTAGAGAGGATGGTGTGGGAGAGGGTATTCCAGGCAAGGAAGGCTCAAGACCATGGCAATTACTAGGGAAAAGTTTGACAGGAATGGAGAGATTATTTGAATAGGAATAAGATGGAAAGATGGATGTACAGGCTAGGTCTGAATAGCAACAAGCCTTGAATGCCAGGCTAAAATACTCTAAGTGATGAAACATATATTTTCTCATACAAGCCTCTACATGGGTAGTAGGTACTTTTCAAGTCCATTTGAGCTCTAAGAATCAATTTTTTAAAAGTACTGATGCCTATTCCAATTCCCAGAGAGTCTTTCTTAATTGGTCTCAAGAGGGTCATTAAATTTTGTTTGTGAAAAACTTCCCTAATGACTCTATTTTGCATTTGGGAACCTCTTCCTAGAAGGAGTAAATAGCCAGGAATGTGCCTGCAAAAGCCAAGCTCAGGGCCAGGTAAATGTAGCAGGTGCCCAACACATGTGAATCAAATTAAATCAGCAATATTGGCTTGTCCCAGAGCCAGCCTGATAAGGCTCCATTTTACTCGAGTCAGTTATATCACATTCACTTGGCCACATGGTTTCCAATAAAAGAAATCACTTCTGCCTGCCCTCAACTAGTCTTGGAAAAGCCAATGATGCTCAATGCAATATTGAGTTTGTTTACACATTTGGGCATTTATAGAGTTTTCTTTCACTGTTATTTTACCATGACCATTTACAAGGCCTTACACAATGTGCCCCTGGCCTTGTTACCTCTCTGATCTTCTCTCCCACATACAACCCAGATGACTCCCCTCTTGCCATTACACTGACCTCTTGTTCTTTGAACACACCAGGCATGTTTCTGACTTAAAGACTCCACACGGGCTTTTCCTCTTCCCCAGATGCTCTTCTCATCTCCAATCATGTGCAAGGCTCAGTAGCTCACAGTCAGGTCTTTGCTCAAGAATTACCTTCTCACTGAGCCCTCTCCTGACCATCTATGTAATTTAAAATTGCATCCTCTTTCTCACATAGGTACTTGAATGCCAGGCTAAAATACTCTAAGCACTTATTACCTTTCAACATACCATGACATTTGCTTAGTTATGCTTATTTTCTATTTCCCCTATTACAATGTAAGCCGTATGAGAGGAGGGATTTTATCTATTTTATTCTCTTCTGTATCTGCAGTGCCTTCAATGGTGACTGGAACATAGAAGGAATTCAAAAAGTATGTCTATTACACAAATGCTGAGGATGCTTTTACTGGTTCAAGACTGAGCTCGAACGGTTCCTCTGTAAACCCTCCCTGACTCCCCCTTTGACAAAGGAAGGAGTTCTCCCTCCTTTGTTCGCTTTGGCTTCTTTTGAAACTGTTCAGTGCTTTCTCATGCATTATTGACTTTTCTTTCTCCCCTACTGCTTCTGACCTCCACCAAGTCTGGGAGAGGGCATAGGACCTGGCATCTAGACTGAACAGGTCTATGTTCAGGAAATGAGCCAGAATTTGGCAACACAAGCTTTGGACTAGTCTTTTCCCCATAACCACACTTTCTGTATTGCACACCTATGTAGTACTCCATTTTATTCTAACGTATTGACTTGAGTGGTCTGAAATGGTTCACTAGTATGTAGAAAGTACAAGAATTTCAATGAGAAAAACCTAAAAAAAATTTGATGCTTTTGAAAACCTTTTGTTTATGTGGACTATCTATCTCTTCCCCCATTAATCTATTTACTAAGTCCTGTTGAGGTTACTTCCTACATAACCCTGAATTTATTCACTTCTTTTCATCACCTCCTGCTCTCTAGTCTAAGCTGCAGTTATCTCTTACCTAGAATACTACAAACATTCCTAAATGGTATACTCTATCTAGTCTCATCCCCTGGAACCTACCCTCTACACAGCAGCCACAACAAACTTTTATTTATTTTTTTATCCTCACTGAGGATATTTTTTTTCATTGCTTTTAGAGAGAGGAAGGGAGAGAGAGAAGCATCAATGTGAGAGAGAAGCATTGATAGGCCACCTCCTCAAACCTGCAACCTAGGTATGTGCCCCAGCCAGAAATTGAACCAGCAACCCTTTGGTTATGGGATGATGCTCCAACCAACTGAGCCGCACAGGCCAGGGTGAGTCACAACAACCTTTTAAAAACTCAAATCAGTGCTTGCTTTGGCAGCACATATACTAAAATTGGAATGATACAGAGAAAATTAGCATGACCCCTGTAAAAGGATGACACGCAAATTTGTAAAGTGATCCATATTTTTGAAAAATTAAAAAATAAAATCATGAAACAATAAAATTTAAGAAATATTAATAAAAATAAAAAAATAAAATTACAAATCAGATTATGTCTCTTCCCTGCTTTAAACCATTCAGCCTTTGCATTGCACTTAGCACAAAGTGAGAAGGTCTTAACAGAGTGCCAGCAATTTGCTCCCACTTTTCTCTTCAACCTCATCTTAGGTCACTTTCCCCTTGGTTATTACCTCTGCTGGTTCCCCAGCCTGGAACACCTTCTCTTCAGTTGGATAACCTCCCTTCACTTTCCCAATCTCAGCTCAAATATTCTTCTCCTCAGAGAAACCCTGTCTAAAGCTCAGACCAGGAGTGCTGTCCTGTCTTATGTTCCCACAGCATCCACTTCTTCCTCTTTTTACTACTGCTCTCTTGTTTGAGTTACTTTCTCCATCAGACTTAAGTGGCCCTACTAGAACTCAGACTGCGCAGGGGCAGGTATGTTAATCTGCTTTGTTCATGCCTGTCTCTCAGTATCTAGAGAACAGTGTCTACTGCATAGTAAATGTGCAATGATTTTTTCTTGAATGGATGAATTAGGGGCTAGGTTTGTCTATTTTATTTACTGTGTATCTCTGGACCTCGCACAGTGCCTGGCACATAATAGGCACTCAACAAATTCTTATTGAATGAGGAAATCGATCTTTGATATTGCCTTCTGAGGAATTTATATTCTCATATGTGAACAATGACTGTAAGCTCCACCTGAGATTCCAGCCATAGCTCCCTCATCAGTGTGATGTGATTTGTAACTTCAGCATTGGAGAAAGAAATACATTTTCACCTTTTAGCTTGAGCTTTGCAGTCAACAAAACCACTGGTGCTCTTAGCAGAGATATTTGGAACTGGATCTCATGCCAGCCAGGCTCTGCAATTCTCAGCACTTTTAATAAGCAGAGAAGAAAATGAGCAAGCTCCTTGTCTCAGGTGGTTGAAAGGAAAATGTCACTGCCTGACCATGGGCTTTGGCCTTAGTTTCTGCCTCCTCCAGGGCTCTGAGAAGTGGAATTATAACATAGGCAGGGCCCTGGGGAGCATGTTGATGCTGCTGAGATGCTGCTGTGTGTGTTGGCTGTGACTCTCGAGTCCCTGGCTGGGGAGAGGGGCCAAGCACAATGACTCCTTTCATGGAAAAACTTGACTCTGCAAACTCAGGTCTGAAGGCTTGAATCTCTCTCCTCTTGGTAAATCACACGCCATGAGAAAGGCTGTGCTGTTTGTCTCTCTGAGGGTTAGCATGACATGGCAGGAGTCCCTCTGGCAGAGATGTCATGAGGAGTCCCTCTGACTGAGGCATTGGTGCTTGCCTCACAAAGGGAAGTTTGTGACTAATTATAGGGGGTGGAAGGAACCTTATGTATATATTCTGTAAAACATTCTGATGGGGGATAGGCCTAAACAGAATATGCTGAGAAAAGGCCTCTTAAGCCTCATTTTTGGTTACTGGAGGCACCTGAAGTCATCTAATTCTGACAAAAATCTATGACCTTTACAACACAGATTTTCTCTTTTTCCCAACTTCCTAAGAAAGGTCTCTATTTTTTTCAGACTCTTTCACTTTATGAAGAAAGCCTAACCTAGTGAAGGGATAAAGGGCAGAGTGACACAGTGAAAAGCATGCCCCTGCTCAGACCCAGGAGATGTGTGATCACCACCACAGACCTTGGTATTCTTTCCACATAATGAGGGGGATGGACTAATCAGTGGTTGGCAAACCTTTTTTGTAAAGGTCCAAAAGGAAATATTTAAGTCTTGTGGACCAAATGGTTTCCATTGCAAGCACTCAACTCTACAATTATGGTGTGAAAGAAGCCACACACAATACATAGGTAAATAAATGGGTGTGGCTACATGCTGATAAAACTTTATTTACAAAAACAGACAGTGAACTAGATTTTGTCTGTGTCTTTGTTTGCCCGCCTGGGAAACATTCTCTCTTAAAAGCATGTACGTAATAATTCTAGAACATGATTAGTAAGACTAGAGAACAATTACAAAAAACAATGAGAAAATAATTAATTAAATGGCAAAAGCACATACTTATCAATAATTAATTTATATGTAAATAGAGTAAATGCTCCAAGTAGAAGACATAAGGTGGCTGAAAGGATATATAAAAACAAGGTCTGTACATATGCTGTCTAGAAGAGACCCACTTCAAATGGAAAGACATAAAGATAAAAAGTGAGGGGAGAGTAAAAGATGTTTCATCCAAATGGAAAGGGAAAAAAGTTAGGGTTGCAATACGTATATCTAACAAAATACACTTTAAAAACAAAGGCTGTCATAGAAGACAAAAAAGGGCATTTTCATAATATAAAGGGATCAGTTCAATGAGAAGATACACTCTTGTAAACATTTATGGACTCAATTTAGGAGCACCTAAATACATAAAGCAAATATACAAAAGGAGAGATCAACAATAATAAAGTCATAGTTGGGGACTTTTAACCCCACACTGACATCAATGGATACATCATCCAGACAGAAAATCAACTAAGGACACGGTGGCCTTAAATGACACATTAGACCAGATACATTCATTTGCTATTTTTAACCAAAAGCACCAGAATATACATTCTTTTCACCCAGGGGCATCAGAATATACACTCTTTTCAACTGCACACAGAACATTTTCCAAAATGGACTACATATTAGGCCACAGAACAAGTCTCAATAAATTTAAGAAGACTGAAATCATATAAAGCATCTTCTCGGATCATAATGGTATGAAACTAGAAATCATTTACAAGAAGAAAACTGAAAAACACACAAACACGTGGAGGCTAAATAACATGCTACTAAACAATGAATGGGTTAACAATGAGGTCAAGGAAGGAATCAAAAGATGCCTTGAGACAAATGAAAATGAAAACACCATGACCCAAAATCTATGAGACACAGCTAAGAATAAGAAAAATCTCAAATAAATAATCTAACCTTATACCTAAAAGAGCTAGCAAAAGAAGAACAAAGCCCCAGGTGAGCAGAAGAAAGAATCTAAAAGTTCAACACTAGAAAGAAGGTTGAATAAGAATGGCACCTCCTATCAGTGCAACCAATGAAAATAAAGCTGTAGAGGAATATTGAGAGGCTTGGAAAGATGATTATTATATACCATTCAGTGAAAAAAGTTACAAGCAGTATATAGAGTATGAATTCATTTTAGACAAGAGACATGTATAATGCGTATATTAATGGTTGGGAAAAAGATGTCAGCACTGGTTTCCTATGAGCTAGGTAATTATAGATAATTTTCATTTTCTTCTTTTTGCTTCTATCCTTAATTATTCTACAATGAGTTTATATTATCCTATAATAAAAACTCCAATAAAAATTATTTTTTCAAAATATATCAAAGGTAGTACCCTATAAATGATACTGTGAGAGCTATCAGTCTTGGGTCTCAGAAGGCTGCAAAAAGGTATAGGTGCTGCAGGGAGGCATGAGCTATAGCTGTTCTAAAAATGGAGCCCTGCAACGAGACCTGGACCGGGACCACTAAGGATGAAGGCATGAACCTTGCCCTCCAGAATAGCTGGCACAGTTTAAGCCTCCCTGCAGAAAGGACAGTTGTAAAACAAGGACAAAAAATTAGTACTTGTCTTGCCTAGGACAATAGATCCAGTTAGGTCGGGTTTACTCTGCTTGGCCAAGTCTCCACTGGGCATTTCCATGTCTATGTCATACAGCAGAGAGTGTATGAGCAACAAGGGACTCTCTAGTCCCTGGTCTTCATTTACTGTTATGGAAAGTGAGGTCCAGATGGGCCCAGGCACATGTCACTCAATCAACCTTCCTTCTTGACAGTTGCAGCAGTGGCTTAAAGTGACATATCAATGCTGAAGTGTCTGGTAACTAAAATAACCATTTCTGGCATAGACTCACCTACTGGGAATCTCAACACATGAGGTTCAATGGGGGAGAGTTAGATCTGCTATATGGCTTTTAAAAATCTGACATCTCCCATTCTCTCTTCCCCTGATGAAAATGAGAATCAAGGTCTATGAATTATTGTTTCTGTTGCACAGAACCATGATGTTCTCTGAATTTGCTGCAGCCAACCTACCTTGTAGATGGGAGAAATACATACAGAGGAATCTCACATCCTCTGGCTACAACAGTGTTGGTTAATAGCTTTCCTCTTATCTACCAAATGTCGCCATGTTTGCAGGGAATGCTAAAATATCCCAAGGCAGTGCCTGGACTAAGTGCAAAAGAATGTCATGGTTGATTAGGGATGTCTTGGCTGTGGAAGGGTCAATTAACTGTTTCTTTGCCACCTATTTGCATCCTTGTCTAGAATATCTGTTACCCTCAAAATAGGGTCTCTTCATTAAATCTCTCTCACTCTTGATAACTCTTATGGAATGTCAGAGCAATTCTATAAATATTACTTTTACTGCATCATTCTCCTACTTAAAAACACCCTAAAGTCTGTCTCCATGCCCCCCGTAGTAAATCTACTTCCTTAGTCTAATAATCAAAGTCATCTACAATTTGACACCATTTAATATCAGCAACCATACATAGAATCACCTCCCTGACCCATTTCTTGTACCCAGAGCACACACTCTGATCTAAAAGGGCCAATGATAGCAGCAGAGAGGGAGCTGGTCCAAATGGGAGCAACTAAATTAAGAGATCAGGATGAGTCAATAGTTGGGAGTTTTGAGATAGAGGAGGGTATCAGAAATTTTGGGGTAAGGGACCAAGCCAAATTTGAGTGGACAAGCTCTAGCTGAGCCTTGTTCATTTTCTAAAAATCCTCACTGAGGACATGTTTGTTGATTTTAGAGAGAGAGGAAGGAGAGAGAAAGAAAGAGAGATTGGAAATATCGATGCAAGAGAGAAAAACGTCGATGTGAGTGAAAAACATTGATCAGTGGCCTCTGGTACAAACCTGCAACCTAGGAATCTGCCCTGAGAATTGAACCCCTGATCTTTTGGTATATGGGATGATGCTCCAACCAACTGAGTAAAATAAGGAAGTTTACAATGTAGACATTTAATTTAGAATAAGTTTACCAATAATAAGCCAAAGAAAATAAGCATTTTAAAACTTCTATGAATTATGATCAACATGATAAGGAAGAACTCAATGCCAAGCTACATCAGTTATAGGAAACAGAACAGGGCTACTTGTTGCTGTATCTGTGTCTTATTTTTACCCAGATCAGAGATAGAGAAATCAAAAGCCTTCCACATATGCCCATATACTAGGAATATTCTTTGCTAATTTCAGATGATAATGAAAACTGAAGCTACTCTTTTTGTGCTGTTACTCTAAAGATACCAGACCCCATGGTCTGTTGATAAGTCAGCAGTAGGAATGGGAACTCATTGGCCTGCTGGTCATTGCGAGTTGGTGGGAAGAAGAGTATAGAAACTTTAACTTTGAGCCGAAGGAGTAATTCTAGCTGCCATTACCAATATTTGGGACCACATAGAGTTAGCATAAAGATTGTCTCCATTTGTAGGCCTGTTTTTTTTTTTAGGCCTTTGAATGCAGAAGTATTCTTCTCCTCCTTAATATCTCCAGAGATCATTGGAAATGCAGAGGTTTCTCTGGCATCTTCATGATACAGGTGTGAGAGACCCGGGAGTTGGATACCCTTGTATAGCTCTCTACACCAGAGGCCACCAGCCATGTGGCATTAACTTGATGAAGGTTCCAATGACAGGTGCCAGGGAAGTTAGACGTGGTGAAATTATTTAAACATTTGATTTGCAGAGTCTTGTCAGAACTGAGTTTAGGCCCTACTGATAGAAGGCTAGCTTAAACAGAATATATTGGCTTTTGGGGGATGTTAATATTTCATCTTTCTCTTTGAAAGTTGATTACAGTTCTAGTTTAGTTGGGAGGAAGTCAGGGGGGAATTACTGGGGTATGGTTGGCAAGAAGAGAGGAGATACAGGAGCTGCTCTTTACTCATCGTTCAGTGAATTAGACTGATTTAGAGGATCTGGACTGTGGAATCAGCCCAAGAGGATTCAGAAAGGAACCACATTAGAATCTAGACAAGCTAGAGTCCTGCCTAAGAAATGCACTCACCTCATATGGAAAGTCAGCCAAGTTTCCACTGGTGAGTCTGGATTCTGTAGGCAATTTAGCGATTTCCTGTTGGCCACCCCCCACTGCTGCCTCTTTCCCACCTGCAAGCAGTCACCCATCCATAAATCCTGTCCAGCTCTGGATTTCTGCCCAATGTTCCAGAGGGTTGGACTCACCAAGGAGAGCGGAATTCCCAGGGTCCAGGACCAGCTGTGTTCCCAGAGGAGACGTCAGCACTGAAGGAAGGTTCGGTCCAGTGGCTGAAAGCAAGGCTCTGAAATCTTCCAACTGTGTGGGGACTTGGGGGGGATCTGTGAGAAGGCAGATGGTCAGTCATGCAGGTTAAAGTGTAAAGGCTCTATCAAGGGGAGAATGAGAGGTAAGGATGCATGTAAGTGTGTCTTCTGTTAGGCAGGCATTACTATTATTTCCTCTTAACATTTTTTTTCTATAGAGAAGGTGTGCCTATCAAATTGAATCTCAATTTTAAACTTAACGTTTGATGCCTGAATCAACAAGATCAGTACTCAGAATCAGGCAAGTAGATTTCAGGAGCTCCTTACTAATACCACTTTATACCACAATACCTGTGGGTCCCTATAAATATGTAGGTACATTAGACTATATTATAAAGACATTTTTAGAAAGCCAACATTCCTTCAGCATTTACTAAATGTGAAGTCTTGTGTTAAATAGTGTTTTTTTTATTTGTAACATCCTTTAGATGGAGGCACTTTATTATTGTCCCCATAGATAGGAATATACCACAGGAATTCTTATTTAAATGGAGCCTATGAGTGACTTTCTATGAGGAAAAAGGTCTATTTATGATGTTGATAATTTAATTTGTGGTGTGACTTTTTCATGCTCAGTAGGACAAATAAGCAGGATAGGGATGATTTGCTATTTAAAGTCTGATAAGGAGTCAGGGCTGAAGTCACCAGGGGTCACAGTTAACCAGAGCCAAAGTGACACAATGGGAAATATAGTGGCTTGCTTGTCTTCCGGCCTCTCCTGATGCACTGCAATTCAATTCCCAAGGCTGACTCCCACCTTTTCCTCTAGAGCCCTTGTTGGAGTGGAAGGAGGAACAGGAGTGTTGTTTTGAAACTGATGGTCATTTCAACAGTGTTCAGTGAGGGCCTACTATTTGCCTGTCACCTCATTTGGCATTTGTTAGGTATGACAAATAAGGCATGATGGTGCCAGAGTCTACTTCAGAAACATACTTCTGTAAAAGACCATTGTGTACAAAAAACAATGATGAGCTTGATATGCACATGGGGTCTGGATCAAATAATGCTTTTTTATTACAAAATCTTTTACTACAGAATCATAAGCATATAAATCTGTAACATAACAATATCACACTCAAGCACACCATATGACATTTTAGGTGAAATGTTCAAATTAAAACTATAAATTATTATACCCATATTATTACCCTACCAGCCACACTCAAGCAAGCTTGACTTCTGCCAGACCCTGTATATAACTTATATATATAATTTAAAAATTACAAAGACATCGTATTTTAGATATAAATAACTTAAATATTCTTTGTATGGTATAGGGGAAAAACATCATGTTTGGGTTCCGGAATCCTCAGTTTGAGCAGTGGCTCTGTCATTCAGTGACTTGAGCAAGTCACTTAGTCCTTCTGAGCCTTAGTTTCCTGATCTATAAAATGGAACCTCATCATATCCAAGATTTCTTTCTACTCTAAAACACCATGGTTTTAGGAATTGATGGTGCCAGTTTACTCAAACCTAGACTTTCCTTATCTCATCCTTTTAAATATTCCCTTAAGAACACTGAAATTGAACATTAAAGCAAACTGAATTCCCTCCATACTTCAATTGAATATTTCTTTAAGAATATTAAAACTCAGGAAGCCTTTGCTTATTTACTAAAAGTTAAAGGGTTAGGTTATATCCCATCTCCAAAACTATCAGGTCTCCTTGGAAACAAATGTTGGCACCTTCTAATATCCTCATTGCTTCTATCATATTTTTCTTTTTTGGTGCATGCACATTTGATCTTCCTAGATAAACTAAATTCTCCAAGGACAGAGGTCACCTCTTATATTTATCCTACATGGAACTTAGAGGCAACATTTCATGAATATCCATCTGGTGGCTATATGAATAAATGAATACAATTCCACCTCATTACACTTCAAGTGTCCATGCTACAGGTTAAGTCATGGAACTTGGCATAAAACCTCAGCTTTATACACAAAATCCCTGATTTAAAAATTAAGCTACGTTTTTGGCTGATAAAGAAAGAAGACACTACTTCTGTGTTCATAAACTACCTATGAAACTAACAAACTTTGATTAATAAACCAAAACTTCTGATCAAGAAAAGCCCTAAACTTAAGAATCTAAATAGTGATATTTTTTATCAAGCTTGATGAAAATGGGAGACGTTACAGTCTTCAAGCCCCTTGTTTGCAGTCACACCAAATTAGAGTTGAAATGTTGCAAGAACTGGCTCCCAGAACATGCACACTCCATTGGCAAAGCTGCAGTAGTAGCTACACATCCTAGGCTTTCATCTCTGTTAGCAGAGGCAACAAGGCAGGGTTATTAGGGAGGAAAACCCCACAGTAAGCACCATAACTCAGTGTGGGGCAACAGTCTCTGGGCTTCTGGCCCCAAGCTGGCAGCTCAACTGATGAAACCCAACACAAAACAAATGACATCCTTCACTGAGTTGATTTGCTTTGACTTCCTACAATGACTGGAGGTTTATGCAGCCACTGGTGAGATGAAAACCCATTTGGTTCTGTCTGAAATCTGAGTTGGCAGGGGCCAGAGATCCTATGCTTTGGTATACCATCAATTTGGGGTGTGAAAATACAAGTATAGTTTAATTGTTTTCCCCCGAGGAAGTCATGGTGTGTAATTAGTCATATTTTTCATATTTTTCTTTTTTTCTTAGAATTATAGTTTTCTCACCAAGAGAAAGTGCCCTAAACATTGACTTAAAAAAAACAAGACAAAAACAACCTTTTAAAAATTTATTCTACCGACTTCCAGACTCTGTGGGGAAGAGAAAGAGAGTGTCCTTAGTCCAAGGGATCAGGGGCTGTAGCTTACAACATGGCTGAGTCCAGCACTGGGCCACGGCAAATGTTGGATGATGTCTAAGCAACTGTTATTTTTAAATCCCTTTTTCATGCCAGGAACTGTGATAGACTCTTTAGTCAGGGGTTCTTATGTTTGGGGATACTATAGTCTGAATGACTGTGGCTCCTCAATTTCATATGGTGAAATCCTAACCGCCCTAAGGTGATGATATTGGATCGTTGGGACTTTGGGAGGTGATTATATATTATAAGGGGATTAGTGCCCTCATAAAACAGACCCCAGAGAGTTAGCTTATCCCTCTGTCAAATGAGGACGTAGCAAGAAGCCAGCAGTCTGCAGCCCGGAAGAGGGCCTTCACCAGAACCTGACTATACTGGCACCCTGATCCTGGATTTCCAGCCTCTAGAAGTGTAAGAACTAAATTTCTGTTGTTTTTTAGTTACCCAGTTTCTGGTGTTTTGTTACAGCGGTCTGAAAGGTCTAAGACGGGAGGGTACCTATGTGGACTTCATATAGACTAGACTATGAACTTTCTTAAGTTACATGAAAAACGTTGCAGTATGAATTTTTCTGGAGGGAATAACCTATAGTTTCCATCTGATCCTCCAAGAAGTCCTTAACACAGGAGTTCAGAATAACTGCTGTACATCTGTTACCTTTATTTGACACGCTCCCCCCACCCTCTCTACCTGTGTGGGCAATCCTTGTTTCACAGGTCTCCACACAGAGACTAGCATCTAAACTTAGCAAGGTTGAGTAACTTGCTCAACATCATACAGTGAGTAAGCAGTAGAGCCAGGGTTCAGGCTGATGTCTGCCTGGCCCCACAGTCTGTATTCTTTCTATTGGAAGGCCCTAGAGTGGGGAGAAGAGAAGGGATATTGATTTTACCTTTGTGTACTTAACTGGGTCAGGGAAAAGAGGAAGTGGAGGGTAGTGAGTCACCCCTAGTGGGGTCGAGGTGTTTACCTAGGATCAGGAGCTGAGTGTTCTCAGTTAGCTCTCCATGCACGTTGGCTGCCCTGCAGGAGTAGAGGCCCTGATCCGAGGGGGACACGTCTGTGAGCAGCAAGGATCCCTCGTGCACATGGTGAGGGGAGCCCAGTTTACTTTTATTCCTGAACCAAGTGACTTCAGCTTCAGGCACACCTAGGAAAAAAAATAAACTCATCAGCCAAACAGGTTCAGGTACTCTGGAGCCATTTACAACCTCTTTGCGGGCACTCCCGCAGGCAACATCTGCCCGGACATCTTCTATCACCCTTTGGCCAAACTACGTAATGCCTCAGACCTCTCAGTTGTCTGGAGACCTTCTGACTTTTCAAATTTACACTCCTGTTGCAGGAAGAGGGAGGCCAGTTAAAGGAAAAGGAGGCATGCAGCTGGCCAAGTGTGCCTCCAAGGTAGAAGACAAAGATTCTTTGGAGAAAACATACTATAAAAACGTAAGAACCAAACCTATATCTATCAGTGAATATGAATGGTCAACAACTACATGAAACAAAGTGTTGAGTAAGAAAAGTAGGACACAGAAGAGTATATACTGTATGATATCCTTTCTGTAAGTAGATAACAAAAACTGGTAACTTTGATCTAGTTGTTAGGGGTCAGGGTGATGGTTTGTTTGAGGGTGGGATGAATGGGGGGGGCTGTGACTGAGAGAAGGACAAAGGGTTTGGTTGCTGGTAATGCCCTGTTTTTTGACCTGGGGGCTGGTTTGGTGAGTCTGGCAGCTTTATATGTGTACTCTTCTGTCAAAATATTACATATTAGCAAAAAGTAAAAAGCCACAAAATGTTAATACATTCATGAGCCAGACAAAGGAAAGCTGCCACCAGAGCTGCGACTATATGTAGAAAACATGGTCACATTTTTGAAGCCTGTGTATTTTCTTAGAACAAATGAACATGTAACTATAATATCATTAACACCACAGAAAAAGAGAGATGAGAAGAAAGTACTCTGCTCTTTCCTCAGCCTGAGTTTACTGTCTGTGAGAGAGCTGGGGAGGCTGTATGCATATGAATTGGGATTGCATACCTGATTTTGGAAGTCAGGCTCTGTCTTCTAGGGGTATTATAAACTGAATGCTTGTGTTCCCACGAATGGATATGTTGAAGCTCTAACCCCAGCATAATGGTGTTTGGAGATGGGAACTTTGAAGGTATTTAGGTTTAGATGAGGTCAGGATGGGCAGACGGTGGTCCTCATTCTGAGATTAGAGCCCTGATAAGAGACCAGGGAGCTGGTACTCTCTACCAGGTGAGGGCACAGCAAGAAGATAGCTGTCTACAAGCCAGGAAGAGGGTTTTCACCAGGAACTGAATGGATCAGCATTTTGATCTAGGAATTTCCAGTCTTCAGAACTGTGAGAAGTAACCTGTTATTTAAGCCACCCAGTCTATGGTACTTTGCAGTAAATAGCAACCTGAATAGACTAAGACCAGGACAGCCTTAATTCATCAGGAAGTTTCCTTGCAGTTGACATGCTGATTAGTGGGCCCCAGTTTAGCACAAGCCTTCTGCCATAATCTGTACAGGAGGCTCCCTAGCAGTCTGAACACTGATTTGGGAGACACAAAGTCTGTGGCATTAATGCACAGATCTCCAGGGAACAAAAAGCTACATCCTATGCATGCCCCAGCCTGCTGACTCAGCTCAGAAAGTTTACTCATAGAATTCTTGGGCATATATATTCAGGATATATTTTGAATGTCAAATCCTGGTAAACAGGGGCAAACCAGGAAGAGTCAAAGAGCCAGACTTTTCGCCCTGTGCTTTCCCTGAGTTGGGGCTGGATTTTGTCCTTAATGGGCAGCCTACTATTTAGGATACAGACACTTGTCCTTGAATCTGATGAAAACATTTACCCTCAATATACTCTATGACACCCAGCTGAAGAACCCTCATTACAGCCCTCGTGCGTTTGCTGTTCCCAAACTCTGGGTGGGGGAAGTGAGATGCGGTGGGAAGGTGATCTCACACTCCCTCACTGACGATGAACTGCCTTGTGTGATCTCACTGGTGTTCCACGTGCTTTGCTGCCTCAGGTGGGGTTTTCCGGGCCTTGAGTGGTGGTCTAAGGTAGGTGGCCACAGTGCTCAGCCAATCTGTAAGCCCTCTCTCCCTGTTATGGGGAACACAGGAGTAGACTCTCTGGTCTTCTCTTGAATTCATATTACCCACAATTCAGTGTGAGTCCCTCCGGACCTGCATGGTGACTGTAAGAAGGAGGCAGGACTGAAGAGAGAGAGTGGAGACTTGGATGCTGAACCCCTGATCCATTAGGGAGAGACACACAGGTGTTACTTGATGCTCAAGTGCATGAGAGGGGCCAGGCAAGCATCGTCTCTAAATACACCTGGACAAAAGATGCAGGTATTTTTCACTGCAGCACCACTAGGGAGAGCAAGAGCATCACCATACCTGGCCATGCCAGGGTGAACTTTGAACCCTGAGCTCAGTTTTTACATATTAAAAAAAAATGCACAGCATTCAGGAGAGAGCCTCTGAAAGTAAATTGGAGAAAACACTGTCAGTCATTTCTGTCCTCAACAAAAAAATGAGGTCCCACAAACGATTTTCTACACGCATTTCCCTTGCAATGAATTTCTCGCATGTAGTACTGTCACTGGCACCTTCCCTTGAGGAGGGCTGTGGGCAGCATATGACTCCTAATGGGAACCAAGGCTTTCAGGAACAGGAGGCAGAGTAAGAGAACTGGATTAAAGAAACTTCAGTTCCTCCCACAGATGCACGATGACTAAGTGGACAGGGGGGCAAACATTCTGACTCCATGACTGTGCCATAGGGGAGATGAGCTGTGGTGTGTGGTGTGTTTCCAGAGCCAACACTCGTGGGCTCTCTGTGTGCAGCATGGGCAGCTCCTGCAGTGAGGAGCCCCATGGCTCACCAACATGCCCTTCTCTGCTCAGGACCTGAGCTTCTGCAGGGCAGCCAGAGGAGGAAAGAGGAAATGAGAGGGGAGATGGTGAGAAAGAGGAGCAAGTAGGAGATGGAGAGAACCCCAGGATGGAGATAGACCTGGGAGCCATTGCTCACTTCCCAAGGAAGGGATGTAAGCCTCTTCCGTTCCCTTCCTCACTCTGCCTCCTGCCCTCGTGAAACTGGGTCTGTGCCCAAAAGGGCTGAATTCCTCAGGTTCATGGGAGAGATGGTGATGTTCAAGAAAGCAAAGGGTAGCAGGAAATAACCTTCAGTCTCTGTAAAGCTAGAGCTATAGAGGTGGCAGCAATGCCAGAGGAAGATAAATTATGTAGGAATCATTCTATTATGCTTATTAGCAAATCTCTGTCAGGCTCAGTCAAGCAGGTATCTGCATCCTGAGCTTGCTGATGGATGTGTCATCGCTGGTGCCACATTTTGGGGGCTTCCTGTCTGAGAATATGGGCCTTAGGCAAAGAATGGCACAAAAAAGATGCTTTAAAATGACAGCCAGTCATTCCGTGACTGACTCTGACATATCACAAATATAGTAACAATAAGAGAAGAGGGAAAAAAGCAAAGCATCATAAAGTTATTTTTTCTTTTTCTCTCAAGAAGATGACAATGATGCTTTAGAAAAATCCACTAAGTCTCAGTGTGCCAGAGCCCCTTAAAAAAGGTTCCAGATACATATGCTTAATACTGACATCCAGAACATCTAGCATGGGGAGTGCACCAAGGTCAGGAGCTTTGCAAAAATATCCTGAACATGTTAGAGGGAGAAAGAACATTTACTGAAAGCTAAATATTTCATAAACATCATCACATTTTTACAAAGATCTAATGAGGACTATTATTGATCCCATTTTACAGAAGAGAAAAGTGGGGCTGAAAGAGATTAAGAAAGCTGCCTAAAGTCATATTGGTTTGGATTCCTGAATGATTATTAGGAACTCAGTCCCCAGCCAATCAGTGACCTGCAAATGGCAGGGCGGGGATCCAAACTCCTACATTAGGTGCCACAGATCTCTATCTTAACAAGCACATAATCCTCAATTAACATCATTGATGGGTTCAGAGACTTGAAGCTAAAAAAAGTATAACAAAACCAACTTTACTATAAGCTAATTGATATAAACAAGAGGAGTCCCTAAGGCACCTCATCAGCATTAGAATGAAACCATGTTGAATGAAATGACATTATTTGAGGTCCTGCTGTACTCAGTACTGTTTGCCACTATACTAGACTGACTCCAGAGAGAGGATTTGAATTTGCTGCACTATTATTTTTGGTGTCAAATCCTTAAGTACTTTCTACTTTCAGAATTAACCTTTCTACTATAACTGTAATACCGAGGTATTATTAAGGAGGGAGTTTTCTCGAATCCATGTGTGTTGGCTGTGTTAGTTCTCTTTTGTTGAGAAGCTTGGTCAGGTTGTGGGGGATTTTTTCTAGTCTGTTGTGATGTGACAGCATATTCTACAGAAAGAAATGTCTGAAAAATGACAGAAAATACACTCAACCACAGAACAAAGTCCACAGCTATGTTGTTGACAAGTTACTTGGTTAGGCTTCATATTCTGGACTCTCTAGTACAATTTGTGTCTAAAAAAGGGAAGGAAAATAACCTACCTTTACTTTTTCCTCTCAGTGGCATATCTTATCAACAATACAATGCTCTTCCTGTTGCTTGAAAGAATGAGTGAATGAGTCTGGCCCAAATGGGTTGTAATTTGATGTGATTCTAAGGATTAGTGCATTTAATGCCCATTGAGCTGCCAGGTAGGGTGATGTTATAATATTGTTTTTTAAAACCCAGACAGGATATTCTTAACTGGACTGCTTGTTATATTTGGAAAGCTGCTTGCACCATGACAGCCTGTCAACATTTCAAGGTGGGCGTCCATGGAAAGGTGTACCTTGACATGCTAAGTGTGATGGCCTGGTGCAAGAAAAGGAAAGGATACAGTAACTTAAATGTCAGCCTGGGCAAGTCTGAAAAACAAAGGGAGCCTGGAAAGGAGGTTGTCACCCTCCACATTTCTCCATACTGACTGTGCAGTCACTGACAGCTGTTCACAGGACCTATAATCTTCTACCCAGCTAGGCGATACTGCCCAGCATCCCTTGTAGTTGTGAGTGGCCGTGTGACTAGGAGGGAAAGTTAAAAGTAGTGATGTGTGCTTCTTCCAGGTGTGGCCCTTAAAAACCTCCCTAACCATCCTTTACATGTGTTTTCCCCCTCTTCTGGTTGCGAACACAGAGATAACCACCAGGGAGACCTTGGAAGGCATGTGCTTGAGACAACAGTGCCACCAGCATTCTGTGACCCTAAATGACTGTGGGGTACATCCTCACTAGCTGACCAGGCATACTCTTTGGACCCTTAAGTAGGCAAAAATATACTTCTATTGAATTTCAGTCATTGTACCTTTAAGAGTCTACTTGTTACCAGAGTCTAGCTTTCCCTAATATACTGCCTATCATTGACTCTTTGACTAGTTATTTCTATATCACTATTCCTGACAGTTTTATCTCCTAAGTCCTTTAAAAGCTTCCCTTGCTCTTAGGACAAAATCCAAAATTGTACCATAATCTATGAGAGTGTGTAATATCTAGCTCCTGGATACACTCTGCCATCCTCCAGCCACATGTCACGATACTTCGTTCTCTGTCTTCTGTACTACAGCCACAGCAACCATATTTCACTCCTTCAGATGTAGCATGCTCTTTCTGCCTCAGGCCCTTTGCACATTCTGTTCACGATGACTGAAACACTCCCTCCTCCCCCAACCTTTCATCTTCCACTCAGTTTCCTGAACTATCAAACTGGTTCTCAAACAGAGAACCAGGATGGAGGGGTGGTACGATAAATTGGATCATTTTTCAAGAAAAGGCCTCATCATACTCATTGCTTAAAGATTTTTATATTTAAGGGTTGGCAAGAATTTGTGAGGCTGCATTTTACAAGTTGAAAGCCTGTGTGTCATACGCGTGGAAAAACTATTTAATGAAAAACTACTAATAACTCAAACATGTAAGGACATGAGTTATTCTATGTAACCTATGCAGTATTCTTAAAATAGACTATCCTATAGTCATTAAAATTATGTAATAAGAGAGCCATAAGAGCCACTTGTAGTGGCAAAGTAATGGTAGTTACTGTAGTTCCTTCTGCCATTTAGCATTACAGCTGTCAGCATTTTGATTGCAGACTCAGTTTAAGGACATTTTCTTTGTTCGGTAAATTCACAGAACAACTGTGTGGTCAGAATGGGGGTTGGGGGCTTGGGTGAAAAAGGTGAAGGGATTAAAAAGTACAAACTGGTAGTCACAAAATAGTCACAGGGATGTAAAGTACAGCACAGGGAATATAGTCAATAATATTTTAATAACTATCTATAGAGCCAGGTGGGTACTTGAAATATCTGGGGGACCACTTTGTAAAGTATATGATTGTCTAACCACTATGCTATACACCTGAAACTAATACAAAATAATATTAAAAGTCAACTGTAATTGAAAAATTAAAAAAAATTTGGAAAAAAATAGCAGGCTCTTTCCCACCCACTTTGAAAAAAAAGTCTTATTTAATATAAGGCATAATGGCAGAAAGACACAGATTTTATTTTAGTTAACCATGATTAATAGAAATGGTTTTATGAATAAAAATAAAGAATTTAATGTGCATGGCCAGACACAAATTGGACAGGACAACCTATAATCTCATTAAAAATTTACAAAGAGTCAGTCTCTGGATGAAGCTGGGGAGACAGGGCCCTAGGTGACAAGGAGGAATTGGCCCAAGCTGGTTTCAGTGTCCTGGGCTTCCCAGGGTAAATGCTTCCCCAGGTGAATTCTGGGTCCCTCAATCTCCTTCAAGTGCCCAATTCCTTGTTTTGGTGCTTTTTACTCCCCATTCATTTCCTCCTACTGATCCCAAATCTCAAGAGAAGACCCAACATGGCCCATTATATCTCCAGGTGGTGTTCCATCTCTAAGGACCGTGTTCACAGTGACCACGTGGGGAGTGATGGTTCTGTATGAAGGGTCCCACCTGCATCATCAGTCCCTGCGTGAAGGGACAGCTAAGTCATGGGAAGCCCCACCAAGGGTTTTATCTTGCTCCCCATGTGGGAGTACTAGGCCTGAAGGGATTTGGTTCTAGAAGGTTTTACTGATGAGTTTAGGTGTGTAGACCAAGAGAAGCTTTACAAAGAAGAAATTAATGTACAATGAAAGAGATGGATTTATGTTTCTAGTTTCCTGGAGCTATCAGAATATTTCCTGCCTGTCTACTCTGCAGACCAGGTATGACTGGGCAGTCTGGGTTAGAGTGTGACACAGTAGGGGATATCTGATGAGGACAGGAATCAGGGGTCCACAGCCGGGCCCTGGCACAAGAGCTACTCATTTCTTCTTTGCATTGTGGAAGTGAAAACTCTTAGAGTACACAGCAAAAGCTCTGGTCCATAGGAAGGGGGAAATAGCAGCTGGACTTTGTTTGTGGGTGTTTTTGTTTTTCATTTGAAGGAACTGCAAATACCTTTACACAGAGCATACTACCACACTCTATTGTCCACTGCTTCTCCCAATCCCTGTGACTTTCTGGTCCCTATAGGCCTCAAGTTCGCAAAGCCAACCCAAGGGCAATGCCCATCTACAACTTATAACAGCACTGGCCATTTTCTTTAATGCCTCCTGCTCCCTTCTGATGTGAGTAAGCTGTGGGTTCCTGTTAGTCTTACCTCTGCCACCGACCCCTTACCTGTCTACAACCACTGCTCTGAGTTCAGGCCTCACTTCCTGTCCTCTAAACTACCATGATGCTTCCTTAACTGGCCTCCCTGTTCCAGTACTTCCTTTCTTCAGTCCACCTTATGCAATGCTGGCAGCTTACTCCTCTGGAAGTATAGTTCCCAAATGTCACTCTTTTTCTGCCTTGGTCTAAACTCCTTGGCTAAGCATTCAAGGTCTCTCATGGTGGAGTTGCAACCCAACTTACTAAAGATTAAGCCCTTCCATATCACTTCGGCACTCTGGGCTCTGGTCAGACCAAAGCACACACTGCTGCTCTTTGATAGTCCTGGGGCTTCCCTACTTCCATGAATGTTCTCACACGCTTTTCTCCACTTGGAACACTCTTTGTCCCACCATTGCATGTTCACATTCTATGAGTATGCAAGGCTGAGCTAAAAGCCACTGGTTTTTATCTCATCTGTCCCAGTCAGAATTAATCTTTCCTCCTCTAAACTTCTGCTGCACTTTGCAGTTTCAGAGTGACTGAGGTTTATGCCTTTCCCACTATCCCTGAATGCCTGAGAACAGAATTGATGTTTATCTTGGCATCCCCATCTCAGCACAGGGCTCCATTAATATATGAACAAATGAATGAACACATAAATGAATTTCTTACCTGCAACTTGGCAGTTAATGGTCACATTCACCCCCTGCACTGTTTTGATGGTGCTTCCTATATCCAAAGTGACAGTGGGCTCCTTGGTGTTGATCACAGTTGTTCGTGATGTTTTCACTAATGGCTTTCCTGAAGATGAGAAGAAATGTGAAATTTTACTATGTACAGTGACTGTGAACTTGGGGCATTTCCTTGAATCGTGGGATGATGAACAATGAACAACTGATATACCCAGCCTTTTTTTACTAACCATGTTTTCCTTTGAAGAAATTGTAACTATACAACATAAAAACCATCCATTCACCCACCTTTCTACTTACCACAGAACTGTCAGAAAAAGAACAAGGATCGAAGAATATGAGGATATAGGATGGTATCCAACAAGTTGGATTATTTGTACATTTTATCATTAAACTAACAAATAACCCTATACATTCCATTTTTTTAAAAGATTTTATTTATTTATTTTTAGAGAGGGGAAGGGAGGGAGAAGGAGAGAGAGAGAAACATTAATGTGTGGTTGCCTCTCATGTGGTCCCCACTGGGGACCTGGCCTGCAACCCAGGCATGTGCCCTGACGGGGAATCGAACCTACGATGTTTTGGTTTGCAGCCCGAGCTCAATCCACTGAGAGCTACGCCAGCCAGGGCTATACATTCCATTTTAAGAGCTTATTTTTTAAAATTAAACTTTTTACTTTGAGATAATTGTAGATTCACATGCAGTTGTAAGACCTAACACAGAGAATTCCTGTGTACCTTCTACCCAGTTTTTCCCAGTGATAATTCTTATAAAACTAGAGTATAACATCATAACAAGGACATTGACACTGATTAAATTAAGTGAAAGAATAATTCCAGCACCACAAGGATCCTGCCTGCTGCCCCCAACTCCACCTTCATCTTTGGCAACCATTTAGTCTGGCCTCCAGTTCTATAATGTTATATAAGTGCAATCATATAGTATATAATCTTTTTTGATTGGCATTTTTTTTCATTTAGAAAAATTCTCTGGAGATTCTTCCAGGTCTCACATGGTACCATGGTTGTGTATATCAATAGTTTGTTCCCTCTTATTGCTGTGCAGTGTTCCATGGTATGGATGTACCACTAGTTTTTTTAGCCAGTGACTTGTTGAAAGACATCTGAGTTGTCCAGATTCTGGCTATTCAAATAAAGCTTCTATGAGCATTGCTGTACCAATTTTTGTGTGAACATAGGTATTAATTTCTCTGGGATAAATGCCTAGAAGTATAATTCCTAGGTCATATGGTAGCTGCATGTTTAGTTTTTAAAGAAACCGCTAAACTGTTTTCTGGAGTGGCTGTATCATTTCACATTCCCTTCAGTAATGAATGATCCAGCTCTTCTAAATTCTTATTAGCATTTGGTGTTGTCTTTACTTTTAATTTTATCCATTCTGATAGGTGTGTAGTGAAATCTCACTGTGGTTTTAATTTGCATTTCCCTAATGGCTAATGATGTTGAATGTATTTTGATGTGCTTATTTGTCATCCTTATATCTTCTTTGGTAAAATGTCTCTTCATATCCTTTGATCATTTTCTAATTGGGTTGTTTATTTTTTACTATTGAGTTTTGAGAGTTCTTCATATTCTAGATACTAGTACTTTCTTTGATATGAGGTTTACAAAGACTTTCTCCCAGCCTGTGGGTTTTCTTTTCATTTTCTTAACAGGATCTTTCAAAGGGCAAAAGTTTCTCACTTTGATAAAGTCTAATTTATCACGTTTTCCTTTATGGAACATGCTTTTGATGTTAAGTCTAAGAACTATTTACCTGGACGTAGATGCTGAAGATTTTTTCTAAAAGTTTCATAGTTTTACAGTTTACATTTAAGTCTGTGATACATTTTGCATTTATTTTTGTGTAAGGTGAGATACTTAGGCCTCTGTTCATTTGTTTTTTGCCTATGGATGGCCAATTGCTCCATCACCATTTACTTATTTATTTTTTTAAGCTATATGTATGCTTGTGGTTAATTCTAGCATTTAAATAAAATTTTAATTAAATTTATTGGGGTGACATTGGTTAATAAAATTATGTAGGTTTCAGATGTATAATTCTATAATATATCATCTATGTTGTATTGTGTGTTCACCACCCAAGGTCAAATCTCCTTTGTCACCATTTATTGCACAAGCTATCTTTCCTTCACTAAATTGCTTTGCATCTTTGTCAAAATGGGTTGGATGTATTTTTGTGGATCTATTTCTGTGTTCTCTCTACTGTTCCATTGATCTATGTGTCTCTCTCAATACCACATGATTTTAATTATTATAGCTATACAATTGATCTTGAAATTGGGTAGTCTGATTATCCTCACTTTACAATTTTTTGATATATTGTCTTTCCTTTTCCACATAAATTTTAAATTAATCTTCTCTATAACTATAAAATCTTGCTGGGATTTTGACAGGAATTACATTAAACCTGTATATCAACTTGGGGAGAACCGACATCTTTACTGTGTTGAGTCTTCCAATCAATGAACCCTGTCTATTTATAGCTCCTTTAATTTCTTTCACCAGAGTTCTGTAGTTTCCAGCATGCAAGTCTTGTACATGTTTTGTTAGGTTTATACCTAATTATTTTGTATTTTTTGAGGTATGATAAATGATACTGTATTTTCAATTTCAGTGTTCATTGCTAGTATATAGAAACAGTTAATTTCTGTATGCCCTGTGACATTGCTAAACTCACATACTAGTTTTAGAACTTTTTTTTTTTGTAGATCCTTGGTATTTTTTAAGTAGGCAATCATTTCATCTGCAAATAGTTTTATTTCTTCCTATCTGATCTGTATTCCTTTTATTTCCTTTTCTTGCATTATTTCACTAGATAGAACTTCCAGCACCATGTGGAATATGAGTGGTGAAAGTGGGATTTTGGTATGATGAGTGATTTTTCAATTGAAATCTGGACATTTTCATATTATGTTATGCAACACTGGATCTTATTTAAACCTTCTGTTTTAGCTGGCTTTCTCTGAAACCACTCAAGTGGGGGGTGCAGGGAGGTGCCCTGTCATTTCTGTCCAGTGAAGGTAGAAGTCCAGGTTCTATACTTGGCCTGCTTTGTCAGCTACGTTGGGGATGTGCATTACTGCTGGGCAGGAGTGGGGCTTCTGGCTTCCCACATGGTCTCCACTGACAGTGCTTTGGGAGGGCCCTTGTTACCACTGGGTGGTGGGGAAAGTCCTGCAGGAGGCTTTCTTTAACCCAACCCCAGGTAAGAGGGTAAGGAAGGCCCCTCAGGGTGAGGGTGGAACTCCAGGCTGCCTGTGTGGTCTGTCCTGGTGCATGGTGGGGATAAAATCTGTCTTCTCTGAGGTGGCATTCGTGGGTTTGATGGGAACCTCACATCAGTACGACAGGGTGGTGTCTAGCCCCACCCATGGTGTTTGTTGGTGTGGGTGGCAGTGGACTACGGTATTTTGTGTAGTGTTTGGAGTAGAGTGGTATTTTCCAAAAGTTTTCTGTCTTGCTAGGCTGCCTCTTTCCTGGTCCTTCGGCTCCAAAGAGCTGGTTTTTCTTTTTCTTTTTTTTTTTCCCTGTTCCTATATCATTTCCTGGCAGCTGGCTTCTTCAGCTCCAAAGTTGGGGTGCAGGAGGCAAAAAGAAATCTGAAGGAAGTCACAATTGTGCTGTTCCTTAGTTCTCAAGGTGTCTAGCCAGTCTGCTTTCTCTTCCCACTATTCAATTTTCATAAGTTTATTTTATACATAATGTCCATGGATTTCAGTTGTATTTAGCAGGAGGAATAGAAAAAAGTATATCTGTGCCGTCTTCCTGGAAGTGGAAATTCTGTGTATGTTACATTTTAATAGACCTTTATCAGCTGCAGATGAAAATCTCTTATTTCATGTATACAACCACATAATCCAATGAAAAATTCATTTGTTGAGCACCTTGAGGAAATAAAGGTCCACATGAGATCATTTTCATATACCTAAAGCTTAATATTTTTTTTGTGAGTCAAATGGATTTAATTTTGTTTCAATCCTTTTACAGGCAGGACATTCTACAATGGTATTTGTTCTTCCGTGCCTTCATTAACTGTGAAGAAACCCATAATTCAACAATGCCCTTTGGAGTCTTATAACTGCTTTTTATACTTTTTGTTTTCCCCATCATCTTTTTATCTTTTATTCCTGTTTGCATGGTCACACAGCCTCATATTCAAAGCTGTCCCTCTTTTTTTCTCCCCTACTTTTTTAAAAGGGTGAAAGCATTTATTATCTCACAAAATGTCCTTTGAGAGGTGGAGTGGGCTCCAGGCTCACAGTGGGGTGACGTGGCCTTAGGGATCCAGGTTCCTGCTGTGACTGGTCAGTGGGTTCTAAGGCTCATCCTAAGGCACATGGTTGCCAGAAGACTTCAGTGTGATCCAAGTTTCAGCTCCCAGACGTGGGACACTAAAACTTTAACTCCTTGTAGTGTAGCTTGGGATAGAGAGATTTCCCAGGCTATACTACAAGGAGTAGTGTAGCAACCATAGCAATTATTTCCAAGTTGTAGTTAGTTGTTTTATTTATTTGTTCTCGGGTTCCCCACTATGATCACCTTAAGGGATGTAAAATGATTGGCACCTAATACAGAGTCAGGAGTACTAAGGTCATTGTTAGAGATGATAGCCAAATATTTCTAAATTTCCTTTCCTCTGGACACAGAAGTTTTTGGTTGAGTAGAGTGATCTGACTAAAAGCTTTGGCTAGTGAGTTTGTTGCATGAATAAATGGTTGCAAGTCTTCTATATGAATTATGAGGTGTGGTTATTTACTGTTTAGGGTCTGGGAAAGGAATTGGCCATATGAGAAAAGACGGAGGTGAGAAATAGCCACTGTGGGAAATATGATGGGCAATGTATGTGAATATAAAGATGGATGGATGAGTCTGTTTAATTGTATAATGGAGCACTGAATATGCATTTGTTGGCCTTTTGAGGTTGATATTTTCTGGATCCTTGACTTGGTACCTGGGAACTTGGCCATGGACATTGGTCGGAACTTGCTAATCTCTACTCACATGCCTTATCTTTCATTTTTTCCAGGTTTGCAATAAGCATTGGCTACTGGGATAACTCTTACATCTAACATCTTGTGAGACCACCTAAAGAGAAGAAGGGCCCTGAAACCCTGGCCAGGTGGCTCCGTTTGGCTGGAGCATCATCCTGTACACTAAAAGATTGTGGGTTCAATTCTCTGCCAGGGCCCATACCTAGGTTGTGGATTCCATTCCCAGTTGGGGTGCATATGGGAGGCAACTGATAGATTTTCTCTCTCTCTGTCTCTTTCTCTCCCTCCCCCTCTCTGAAATCAATAAACATATCCTCAGATGGAGATTAGTAAAGAAGAAGAAGGCCCTTGAAATAAACAGAGGCAAGTGACTGTCTTTCTCCCTACATCTGCTCATTAGCTGAGCAGTCTGAAGTTTTAGGGATTCATTCTTAAAAAGAGTTCCAGTATGCATTCTCTCCAACAGTTTGTGAAAATGCTTATTTCCTAACATCCTTACCAACACAGTGTATTATGAAACTTTTTACTTTTAATTTATTTTTATTGTTATTTTTTCCCTTTCCCCTTTTAACTTGCCTTTAGGCACAGAATAGTAAACTCATTAGAACTATGCTTAAGGGAAGAAATTTGAGTAAGGTTTGGAGGAACTCACCTGTGAACATACACATTGGCTCTCTATATCTATTTTGACTGTTTTGTGGTCTTCCCTCTTATTTCACTTACATTCCATATACTTGAGGTTATGTATGACCTTATGTGAAGATGAGTGGTTTTGCATTATGATGGTTTTTGAGAATAATATAGGGCAATAATGTGAGAATCCATCTGGAATTACAGTGAATTAATATCGACATGCTTACCTTACCTCTCTACCCATAAGAATCTCCCCAGCTCTAACTTGTTACCTTCTGTTAGACCCTAACGCTAGCCACCCTCTGTGTTGCTATAACCAAAACTGGCTGGACTGTAGCAGACCCTAAGTGGCCTCCTTGCTTCTACTCTTCTTCCACTATGGTCTGTTCCCAAGACAGACACAGTGATCTTTCTAAAACTGAGTTAGATCATAGAATTTCTCTGCTTGAATTATCCAGAGCTTTTTCAGTGCAATTAGCACACTGTCTCAAGCTCCTCTTCATGACTGAACATTCCCTACCTGTTCAGGCCCAGCTCTGCACGTCCCTGACACCTTGAGGCCACACTCCCAGCAACCACTGTGCTTCAGCCACACTGGCTGTCTGTCTCTTCTTCCAGAACATCAGCACATTTGTCCTTGTTGTGCCCTTTCCCTGACACCATCTACACAGACATCTGCACAACTCTGTTCCTTTGGTCTTTCATGTCTCTGTACAAATACCACCTCCTAGGGAGGACTTTCCTAACCACTCCATCTAAAACATGCACCCTTTTATTCCCTGCCAGTCATCATCAATTTTATAAGCACTAGAACTATCAGAATTTACCTGACTTATTTGTGTGTTCTCTGCCTCCTGCCCCTCACCATGTAACCTCCATAAAAGCAGGGATCACATCTTTCTCCTTTGCTTCGTTTGTCCTATCACCTAGTCCTGGCACACAAAAGGTTCTCAATAAATATCCAGTTGATGCATATATGTGTGCATATGGCATGCTCTGTGCATTATCTGATTTTTTTTTTCATAACAACTCTGAGAGGGAGGCAATGACTTTATGTCTTTTATATAGACAAGGCTCAGAAAGGCCCATGGTTTGTCCAAGGCCAGAGGGGGCAAAGAAGTGTAGGCCTGAACGAGACCCCAGAACTTTGACCTAAAGTCTGGTGCTTATAATTGAGGATCCCAAATCCATGTCTGTGGACAGGCTGCCTCCGAACTCCCACGGCACTTGTTAAAAACATAATCTGTCCTGTTATAATATAATAGTTGCCTCACAATGTAATAAAAACAACGGTGCCAATGGGGAGAAGCAGGTTAGGGACCAGAGGGTTTCAGGCTCACAATTACTGAGTTATATTTCCTACAGGAATTTTAATAATAAAAGTGGTTTTTATAGCTGCAAGTGTATAGCTATAAAATTCAATGTCACTGAATTAAATCCAGCACTTAATTAATTACATTGAGCTTTAGCTGAAAAGTAATGGCCTCTTGTCCTGTCACTGGAGGGGCTGCTATTAGCACAGGCTACTTTATGGTCTTACCTTCATGATCCATTGTTCGGACAAAGCACAAAGTTATCCAAGTATTTAGAATTCATCGAAATTTATAATGGAAACAGTGTTTCATAATCAATTGACCCTCTCACATTTGTTAGAAAAAGCTTGTATATATTATTGAGTCCCACTCTAGACCTATTAAAGCTGAATCTCAGGTGGCACACGGAAGCTGTAATCTCTGTTGTTAACAAGTTCCTGGGTGATTCTGATAAGCAGCCAGGTTTGAAAATCAATGGATTGTACTGTTTTAGTTTTTCTCGACCCAGTTTCTCTGATTCCTGGTGAGAGCTGAGGAGATTTCTTTTGTGAGACCACTCATTCTCTATTAGAAAATTTCAGTTGGGAACTCTCATTTAATGGCCAACTAAAAACAACAATAGCAAAAACAAGCCCATTTCAGATCACTTTTATAGTCACCTAATGGGTATTGCTGGGTAATGCCATGCCTGTGTTTGTGTTCAGTTTTAATCACATTAACTAGTATTACTTTAATAATGGAAGTTAACTAAAAAGAAAAGTAGAGAGGCAGAGAGGGAGTGAAGTGATAAACAGTATGTTTGTGCTAAGAGACTGCTAAACAAAGGTCTTGGTACGTCCCACCAAAAAGTCTTTCACATGCAACAAAACAGAAAAAATTGCTGGTTGTGTGAGGCCGTGGTCACAGAGGCCCTGCGAGCGGCGCCTCCGCCATGAGGTAGGTACGCATCGCCAGCAGCCATTCCATTTCTGCAAACCAGCCTGAGCCTGCAGATTGAATTCGTTTATGAAAATTGACAGGGTTTGTAGATTGCTCTTTCAGTTAATCTGTAAATCTGTGTTATAGTGGAATGAAAGCTATACGCAGATTATCCCTAATTTTATGTCTGTATAAATTCAAGAAAAACAAGGAAATGGAAACAAAGGCAAGCTTTTCATTTTATCGGGCCTGATAGGAGGAATCAAACCTGTCCCAGAGAGTCAGACCCGGAAATGGGAGTATTAAGAGAATAATTTTTGTTCAGTTTCATCAGACCTCTTGGCTTTCAGATTCTGGTTCCAAAAAAAGTAACATGGAACAGGAGAAATAGAGCCTCACTAGTAAGCAAGGGTGATCCTTGTACAAGGCACAAACCTGAGATGTAGCTAAAACATGAGTTTCAGTTATCCAGTGATGTGAACACATGTCATCTTGTGGTGGCCTTACAGCAGAGGCATTGAGTCCACCAGGCACATCCTGATCAGGCAGGGGCAGACAAGCAGCCCCTGGAGCAGATACACAGAGACACATTCCTGTGTATAGTCGGTTCTGGCTCACACCCCTTTCCCTTAAGTGTGACTCTGGGTAAAACCAAGTCCAATGGGAAAACATCTGAACCTATGTGCTTGTACAATATCTTTGACCCAGTGTGAAGGTGGCTGAGAGAGGAGCCAGAGGAGCCTGAAGGTTTGTTTTTTTGAGCGCAGCCAAGAACAGACAGCATTACAAGTAACTTTTTCTTAGGGCCCAAGTCCAGGCCTCTGCTGATAGAAAGTTTGTTTTCAACAGCATGGTGCCTTCCATTTTAGAAGCCATGCTAGAGACTGACTTGCTATTAACCAAACACTTTTCTTCTTCTTCCTGGGCCCACGGCTGGGGCGTTTCCCAGCCCCTTTGCTCAGGTGTGGGAACGGTACTGCATTCCTGCAGATGGAATGTGTGCAGAAATGAAGTGTGCCGCTTGACCCGGACCACGAAAACTGGCTGTGCAATAATTTTAGGCTTTACGTGAGGAAGAAATGATCTATCATATTTTAGCCATCTTATATTTATGGTTTTGCTCATTACAGTAGTTCTTCAATGATAATTAATCCAGGTTTAATGAATATTTGCTCACTTATTGAAGGAATGAGTGAAATGGGTCTTCTTTTGTTTCTCCTAACAAGTCACAAACGTCCAGTGAAGTGGTTCTTCACTGTCCTTAGCCATCAAAAATGAATCAAACTTAATCAATAGAAAAACAGCGAGCAAAACAGAACCAGAGACATGGAAATTAAGAACAAACTGACAGTGACCAGAGGGGAGGGGGGAGTGGGGTGGCAGGGGAAAGAAGGGGGAAGGGTCAAGTCAAGGAACATGTACAAAGGACCCATGGACAAGACAACAGGGGTGGGGGCAGGATTGAATGTGGGAGGTGGGGAGTGGGTAGGGCAGGGGAGAGTTATGGGGGAAAATGGCAACAATTTTAACTGAACAACAATAGAAAAATTTAAAAAAAGAATTGTATTTCAAAAATTTCAGGTTCCCACTGTTCAGCTAGAGGCCCCAAATCTCAATTCAAGAGAAAGGTGAATAACATAGTAATGTTCACTAATTAAAATATTTGACTATACAGCAATGAGGTGCTAGAAATTTCACAAACTTTCATAACCTAAAACTAAGCAATTGTATAAATCAAGATTTAATTGTATACATTATATAAATTTATAAAATGGTATAAATCCAGATTTGATCAATGGATAATGCTCTGTAATCAGTAAGAATATCAAAGCAATGCCTTAAGAAATGTTAGCCTCTGTTTACAATATAATTAATTAGGATAGGTTCCTCACAAGGGCCACTGGAGTTAAATCTGTGAAAACTCCCTGAAAGGAGACTTCCCAGGTGAAGAATTTAAAACCTCGCAAATTAAGTTTAAGGAATAATGATCATTGTAAACCTATGAAACACGTATCAATAATAACTACATCTTATACAACTGAGTCACTAATGATGGATACTGTTAATGTTCAGTTACATTTCTTGCTGGCCAGAAACTTTTTGGGATCTGGCTACCTGGCGATTTCAACAAGAGTGGCTTTGTTACAGATAATAGTCATATTAAAATGCATAATTTTTTTAAAAGTCTGGTTCTCCTTCCAAATGCCTTTCCCATTTTGTAGCTGAGAAATTTTAACTCCATCCTGTCCTGCTTGCTCTCTCACCCACTGCCTGCCTCCTGAGTCAGCACTGGCCCGTCAGTCAGCCTGTGTGTGCTCTGCACTCTTTCTCCCCACTAGTCTGCCGAGAACTTTTCCTCTCATCCGTTCTTTTTCTGAAGATATTGCAAAAGCTGTGCTTTGCCATCTAGTCATCTATTTCCCCAAATATAAAGGAAGTAAATTTGCAAATGCTAAAGTTTCAGGTAAGGGGAGATGATGGCTGTGCGTCATGTGTACGTGAGAGTTTGCAGAACTCAGTTTGCAGGAGACCCCAGTGTGAGTCCCAGTGAAACCCTCTGTGTACAGTAAGGACCCGGGTTTGTACTTCTGAATCTGCTTCTGTATTTTGTGATGAGGCAAATACTTTCCCTAGAATCTTACTTATTTTATTATTATTATAATCTCCTTTTAGTAATAGTAAAAGTAAATATTTTTCTTCTATCTAAATCATCACATAGTTTTTAGTTAGTATAATTTAGTAAAATAGATTGTTATTATACTTTGAGTAACACTGATCATATTTGGGAAATGAGAGGTAATATATGACCAGAGAATACAGAAAATGTAAGATTTAACCAGAGGCAACTTTCCCAGTTTATATTCAGGGCACAGCCATATAAAGCCTGAAAAGAATTATTAAAAATGTAACCTAGTTGGGCTCACTTAAAAATGGAGAGGTTAAAAAAATGTGTGTGTGTTTGGGTTTCACTTACTTGGTCTATCAACATTAGATTTGTATTTTTCTTTGGCAACAGGCAGATGAAAATGAGCTGTGCTTGTCAGGCAGGATGTATGGTTGGCAGAATAATCACCCTCCAGAGAGGTCTACACCTCAATCCCTGGAACCTGTGACTGTGTTGGATTACATGGCAAAAGGGAACTAAGGCTGCAGATGGAATTAAGATACCTAATGAGTTGTCTTTAAAATAAAGACATTATCCTAAATTATCTATGTGGGCCTAGTTTAATCACATAAGCTCTTTTTAAAAATAAAAAAAAATATTTCAAGCTTTTAAAATCAGAAGACAGAGACAGAAGACTTTGTCACATAGGCAACCTGAGAAGGACTCCACCCACCACTGCCAGCTTTGATGATGGAGGAAGAGGACCACATGCTCGGGAAAGCAGTAGTCTCTAGAAGCTGGGAATGACAGTCAGGTTACAGCCAGAAAGAAAACAGGGACCATAGTCCTAGGTCCCAGGGAGCTAAATTCTGCCTACAACCCCAATGAGCAGGGAAAGCATTCTCCTCTAGGGCTTTCAGAAAGGAATGCAGCCCATTGACATCTTGATCTTTTCCTGGTGAGACTGTACTGGGCTTCTGACCCACAGAACTAAAAGATAATATATTTGTGTTGTTTTAACAATCTAAACTTTTTGTAATTTGTTATGGCAGCAATAAAAAACTAGTGCACAGGCCATATGTCCTTTCTACATCACCAAAATGGTCACTACAACAAAGAAGACATATATGTGAGTAGTAAGCACATGAAAAGATGTTTGACATCATTAGCCACTAAGGAAATATACCATTGTTTTCGGACTATAAGACGCAACCCTCCCCCGCCCCCAATTTGGGAGGAATAATGGTTGTTAATGCTGCTGTTAAGTATCTACATTTACATTTTCATTGGTGAAATATTATGTTATTAAATATTTTACCACATTTTTTCTTCAAAAATTTTTTCCCATTTTCCTCCTCTAAAACTCAGGTGCGTTTTATGGTCTGAAAAATATGGCAAATTAAAGTCACAATGAGCTCTCATTTCACATCTCTGAGGATGGACAGAAAGAAAACGACAACAAATGTTAGTGGAATATAGAGAAATTGGAATCCTCATACATTCCTGGTAGGAATGTAAAATAGTGTGGCCACTTCGGAACATAACTGGCAGTTTCTCAAAAAGTTAAACATAAAATGTGTCCTATGACTCAGCAATTCCACTTTTATGCATATATACCCAAGAGAAATAAAAACATATGTCCACATAATAATTTGGCCATGACAATTCATTGCAGCATTATTCCTAACAGCCAAAAAGTGGAAACAACCTACATGCCCACCAACTGATGAATGATGAATATAATGTTGCATATTCACACAATGGATTATTATTCCACCATAAGCAGTAATGTAGCGTACATGCTATACAATACAGATGAACCTTGAAAACACTGTGCTAAGTGAAAGAAAGCAGTAACAAAGGCCCATGTATTGCATGAGGAATAGTCAGATCTATGGAGATGTAGTATATTACTTGTAGCCTACCTACAGCTGGTGGGAGTGGGGGTGGGGTGGGGAGTGATGGCTAAGGGGTGTGGAGTTTATTTATGGGAAAATAAAAATGCTCTAAAATTGAGTATGGTGATGGATACACAATCTGCATGTACTTAAAGCCATTGAATTGTATTCTTTAAATGGTTGAATTGTCATAGTGTGTGAACTATACCTCAATATAGTTTTTTTGAACCATCACTTAGGTTGTAGTGATTGGTATACAACTTAAAAAATTTGCTTAAAAAAATCATGGAATTGCACACTTAAATTGGTTAATTTTATGGTATGTAAATTATTCTCCAATAAAACAGGAAGAATAGTTTTAATCTGATTTAACCTTTCCTTGATGGTTCAGGGTCACCATTGTTACTACTCATTAATTATCTTGCACAAAAATTGAGAAGGAATTGGAATTTCTTTGTCCTTGTGATTCGGGTTGTCGGTACACCTGCAGTATTTATATTACAGGGCCGTTAGTACCATGCAGGTGGGTAGGGATTAGACTGCCCTTCTCTGAACATTTCCAGGCTGCATGGCTTCCCTCTTCTCCATCCATTTTCTCAAGATAATTTTGCCAATGACATGTGTCAGTTTACTCAGGTTATCTCTTCTAATTATTCTTCAAGAGACTAAGGCAGCAAGTGGTGCTGTCACAACTTCTTTTGCATGTTCTGCTGCAGAGTTTTGGACAAGAGACCCTGCACCTAGCACAGCTGTGTAATGCCACAGCCTCTCCTAGAAGCAATTAACTGAGGATGTGGCATGTCCCACTCACTCTCCAAACACCCAAGTTTCCCTCATTCCATTGGATAGCTGTGGGATTTGCTCTTTCAGAATTTGAGATGAGTTAGTTTGGACCATTTGTTTTTCCTGTTTGTTTCCTGTAGTCTACTGGGAAATAGAGTAAGTTGGATCTTCTTGCTATAATTTTATCCGTTTAATCTAACTTCTGTAACAGCCAAGAGTCCTTAGTGGGCATGCTACACTTGTGTACATATTGAGGAAAACTTAAGGGCCTTGGTACTCAGTATTCTATCAGATAATGAGGTCCCTTGATGGTAGCTTGAATCAGTCAATGGCCATTAATTACCCTGTTATTCAGAGTACCATTAGGAACACAGCCAAACTTGTCTGCCTTTGCCTCTGATCTAGTGCACTGGAGTAAACCTTCCTCTGTCAGCCCCTGCCACCGATGACAAGGCCCTCTCTGAGCCAAATACTCTGTGAAGCCAAATCTTCCTTGGTTAACAGAATTGCTGGAAGAAAAATATCCAGAAATGCCAATTCGAAATGACTTACATTATAAATAGCTTACAAACCTGCTTGTCTTTTATTGCAGCTACTAAATCATGGTGGGGAAGGGAAAGGGAAAAAAAAAGAATTTCAAAAACAACTACCATTTATTTTTATTTTCCCAGAGAGGTTTCTGTGATCTCTTTATTAGACACAATATGTGTCAGCTATTCAACTCATAAAAAAACAGAAAAACATGCCAGGAAAGGAGAAATATTTTCTGTTTCTCCCTTCCTGTGAAAACTTTGAATGAGCTCATCTGTGTTCTCTCCTTTCAATGGAAGAGATGCTTATCCCTTAGCCCTCATCTTCTTCTCATTTTCCATTGATGATGTCAGGCAGGCCTTATAGTATCTCTTTTGTGATCTTATAAAATCAATGACAACCGAAAACATTTCCCTTCTGGCCATGACTTCATCAGTGGTCCACACCTGGACAGGCCTCATCTGCATTGGTAAGTAGAGCTAAACTGCACTGATCCAGACTGAAGCAATTTACCAGGAAACTACTGCTTTCCTTCAAAATGTTGCCCACACCATTCAGATTTGGAAGATTTCTGAGCAACCTGAGTGCTGAATTGGACTAGTCAAGGTGGCTCTCTGATCTTTGTACCTATCTGTATACGCATCAGAAACTCTCCTCTGTTCAGTGCTGTTCTTGCCTTCATGCAGAGTAATCACTACTGCAAAATGTTAGAGGGTGACATTTTGGTGATATTCTTATACTCTCCCCTCCGCTGAACTGTACGTTACTCTCATCTACATCCTGAGCAGTGAAACAGGTACCCAATTAAGTCAATTTAGGACAGCAAGGAATTTTGTGCCACTGGGTCTACATGGCCATGAGTTCCAGGAACCAGGGAGGTAGAAAGGGAAACACCGGCTATCTCCATGCCAAGAGACACTAGCCAAGTGGTACTCGCCAAGTACTCTCAAAGCTCTATGACTTAAAAGATAAAATCAATACATAATGGATAAGTTTGGGGAGAAGTAAAAGGCACAAAAGACAAAATTTTACAGGCCCCAAGAGAGCAGAGAAAGGAAGGCATGACTGTATCGGTATATCTGAAACTAAATGTGTTTACATGTCTAAATATTGTACAAATTGAAGAGAGAGTAGCAATAGACCTACAATGCATCTGAGAGGCAGACTTGGCAAAACTCACTCAGTTCAGAAGATGAGGCAATTTGATGGGAGAGGTCTAGCTGTGGACCAGGGAGAGTTCATCAGGCCTCCCTTCCTGTGGTCCATGTGAAATATGCTTTGTCACTAGTGACCTCCCTTACTGTAACCAATTTTCAGATGACTAATTCAGTCTTTCCAGGTGACACTGAGACCTGGAGACCTTGAGACATAGAGAGGTGCTCTACAAAGGGTTTGTGAATATTCTGGTCTCTGAAAAAGAATCTTCCTCACTGTAAAGTTATTTTGGCTTTGTTTTGTGCATTATTCTCACAATAATAGTAACTGATAAATATTCATCCAGTGCTTGCTATATACCCGACACAAGTATAAGCATTTTACATGATGAATGTATTTAATCTCCACAAGAACCCTCTGAGTCAAGCACTATCATTGTCACCATTTTACAAATAAAGGAGCTGAGTCAGAGAGTATAGAGAAGTTGCTCAGGGTTATATACCTAGGAAGTGACAGAGCCAGGACTCAAATCCAGAACACAAGGCTCCAGAGCCTGCAGGTTTAACTGCCATGCTATGCCTGTGCTTGTGAATTATTATAACAAATTTTCACGCATCTGGGCAACTCAGGTGCATTGGCAAGACTAAAACCCATACATTCCTTACGAAATCATGGGAGCACTTGAGCACTTTGAGCCTCAAAGCATTTTTCCCCTTTTGGCCTATTTTCATGCTGAACTGAAGGTAAAAATCTCTGCAATATCTTTAAAAGCACAGAAGCACTGAGATTTACCATAAGGAACTGATTGCAAGTGAGCAGAATCAGCTCCTAAGTTCATACTTGAAAAATTTCAGTGTGAAGACTTATAGTGAAAAAGTTGGGCTAATGTTTTACACATTTTAGAATTGCTTTCAGGATGTGTTTCATTTTAGAAAAGCTAGAGAAAAGACAGAAAACATTTACTGAGTGTGAACTATGTGCCTGGCATTGGGCTAAGTGCTTTTTCATGAATCTAATCTTCCTTGACCTCACAACGATCCATTAAAATATTATTAATTTCATTCTTATGGATGAAAACAAAGACTCAATGAGATTTTGCACTTTGTTTGTGATTACACAGCTAATAAGCAGGATAATTGGTTACTAAGCAAACTTAGTAATGCCCAATTCCCCAATCCACACCCCCAATTTAGGTTACAGCTTTATACAGTGCCATGCAGGATCTTGATGTAGCTATTTGAAGGAAGTTGTAACCTCTTGATTCTAGGTAGTGACGAATGCATCTATTGCCTTCGCTAGCCTCTAAACATTATGGAGCACAAAAGTCATGCCTTACTTATTGCTACGTGTCAACAATACTTGGCAAAGAGTAAGCTCGAAACAGTAGCTGGTGAGTACCTTAATACTGTGAATGTGGATATTGACACAAGGATAGATGATAATTCCATGTAAATACACAAATACAATCTTAAGGCGATGTATACATTTGAGCCTTAATTTTTAGAGGGATTGTTTGGCAGATTTGTCAGCAGACCTGAACAAACCCTACCACTGAAGCACAGGACAAAGCTCCTTAAGCCCTGGGTGTGGTGTTTTGTGATCTACCTCACCAGGCAGCCCCTTTTCCCCCCTTCTCCGGTGCCTCTCTGGCTGCTGTCTCTCTTTCCTGGCTTTGAACCTTTTGGCAGCCTCCAATAGCTCCTCTTCAAAGAGCCGAAGACAAGCCTGATATTTCAATTGCCTTGCTTAATTCCAGACAGGTTTCCATTAATCATATTAAATTCAAGTGAACAAAGGATATTTAGTTTGTGACAGAGCTGAATGGTATCTGGATAAATATAAACAAGAGACTTAATCCTGTAAAAGCCACTATTTGCCTGGAACTGGAGAAATGTCAGCAGTGTCCCTGCTAAGGGAGGTTGGAGGGTGGAAGGCAGAAGAGTTAACAACGCTGGTGCTGAGCATCTGGACTCTGTATTAAAGAGGGGAATAAAGCTTATGACTGGAATACATTAGGAGAAAAGCAAATGTTCTATTCACAAAAAAATAGGCATTAATAATATCAGTCTTTAATCCACCCCAGGGCTCCTTAGCTCGCCTTATTCATTGTTGACTTTCATCTTCTCTGTAAAGCCTCCTGCTAAAGGGCCCTCCTCAGATCAGCTTTAGGTCACAAGGGCATAAATACAGTTGCTAAACAGATATGCAAGGGAGTAGCATGTGTGACTAGAAAACAGTGTGACAACATAATCCCAGCAAGGACTGATGAGGTCAGTGTGGGGTGATGTTGGCTTTTCTAGCATCTACTGAATCATCTGATGGGAGTAACAACTGAAAAGAATAAATACAAACACATGCAACATACCCCCACAAAGCTGCTTGGCCCGGATCTTAGGAAAAGGATCCTATTTTGGTAGGGTCAGTGGGGAAATGGACGGAACAATGAGCTGGGAATGAGTGGACCTTAGTTTGCTTCTTTTCTTCACCACTAGCTGAGCGGCTGTGTGACCTCAGGATGACTGAGCTCTGAGAAATAAGGGCACTGGTCTAACTGGTATGTATCTAAGGTCTCTTTTTAATTTCAAAGGCAAGGATTTGTAAGAGAGGTTTTATAAAAGTGCTCTACTATAAGATCATGACCTTGGGAGACATTGTAATCTGAATTTTAATTTTTTAAGTCGTCATGTATAGAATGTTTTACCTAACATTGATGGGTAAAGGCAAAGCATTGGCAGGTACATTAGAGCAAGAGGTTGAAGTAAAACAGAATCAGAGAACACTCTGTGGCTTCAAACCATGACCACAGAATTCCAATTCCCTATGGGTGTTAAAGTCTTCTTTGCAATGAGTGTAACAAGGAGAAATGACAGGGTCCCAGAAGAGCATTCAATAATCTTAGGTCATGAGTATGTTTCCTAACATGCTACTTGTACACATCTTCTTTTCTCATGTTCTTTCTGTCTGGAGTATTTCCCCCATCTCTGCTTAACAAAATGCCACTCATCCCAACTCTAAGATCTCCCAGATGAAACAAATTGTCCTTGCATGCTTTCTGGTTATCACTTAGAGCACTTATTTCATTCTATCTCATACTATACATAACCTCCATTTAATTATAATTACAGATTATAAGCTTCCTTAAGGCAGGGTATGGATCTCATTTATCAGTGTGTTCCTGGGCCTGCTTGGCACATTGTAGGCATCTACCCAATGATGGTTTCTAAATTGAAGTGAACAAGGTTTTTCATGTTACCTGCTAATGTGACAGCAATGGAGACAGAGTCATATCCCAAGGCATTTGTGGCGTTACAAGTGTAGAAACCCACATCAGCTTCCACTGGTGCCAGTATCTGTAAGGAATCATCTGGTTGTAGAAGAATCCTGGAACAACAGAACAAAAATTTCAGTCAGGTCAGTTGAGTCCTTTTTGGCAACAATGTTGGTCAAGCAGGAAGGAACCCAAGGGATATTCAGAATCCTGTTTTAACAACAGGGACAAACCAGCCACAACATCACTCAGGTGCCCTGACTCTCTTGCCACTGTAGATAAGGAGGTTTTTGATTGCTTACGCTGCTTGTTGATTACTTGACCTAAATGCTACCAGTTGGAGCAGACAGCCTAAGTGCACTGAATACGTAGAACACATACCTCAGGGGTGAGAGCAGGGAGGATGAATGGTGCAGATGTATCTGAGGAATCCTTATGAAAGGAGAAACAAGTTATAAAGGAGGAATGGGACTTGGCTGTATAGGGGAAAGTAAGCAGAGCTTTCAGATATGAAGAAAGGCATCTGTTGTGGCATGGAGGAGGGAAGAGAGTAAGCCAGAAATTAGTATCAATAAGAGAACCTTGATGCACATATTTGAAGGCAGTTGTATGTGTACTTACCTCTCAATTCCAGGTAGTCATATATACATCTACTGTCTTCATTATTCTGCAAACATTATGGGGCACAAAACTCAGTTCTTATTTATTATTGTAGTTTCCACCATACTTGGCAGAGGGCCCCTGTGTAGAGAAGGTGCCCAATAGAATGAAGGCAAAGCCTGCCCTTCAGGGCCACATAGAGATTATTCTAGAATAGTCACTAGTTCAGACATTTTGCTTTACTTGAAAAGAATGATAAGAATCAAATTGTGGGTATCTACACAAAGAACTTCAAAACCGACTTCAAACTCAGTTTATTGTTTTTTCTTCTCTCAATTTAGGCCACTTATAAGAACCACCTGCTACATCATGGCAGTAGGCAGATTAATGACTAAGGATGACCTGAAGCTGATGTCTTGGTGACTTGGTGAGGCTGATGATAACTGGAATGTGCTTGTGGAGGTGAGAATCTGGGAGGGCAGGGGGGGAGGACAGGGTAGGAAGCTCAGAGATGCAGTGCTCAGACTTGGAAGGGTTTTAGGTGGGTAAATCATTCAATAGCGAAGAAATGGTTTAGAGTTGGTTTTGGGATTCTTACAGTCAGTCATTTCTATCTTTGTGATTATTTCCAACTCCCTAGTTTCAAAAGGCCCAAAGATCTAGTCCCTTCATGTCATATTAATATCCATTCTTAGAAAACAATCAGGTAGCAGGGGTTATTTTTCAGGAAAGGGAAAAAAAACATAAAAATGTCAGGAGAGCTCACAAGACTTGGTGATGAAATTAAGACTACAGGTCAGCTCTTTTGCCTTAGCAACACATTCTCCCCACTATACAATTCTTTTCTTTCTTCACTATTTCTCCAGACTCTATGGCCTTTGCAGTTCAGCACAGCCTCTAGTCAGCTCTTAATTATTCTGAGGTGAGTGAGGAGTCTGGCAATGAATCAGGCCCCCCCGAACGCTGCTTTTGGCCTTGGGCCTACTGCATTGCTTATTCTTTTTTTTTTTAGAATGTATGAAATATTTTAATTCATTGCTTATTCTTACCTCCTTTCAGAGGAAAGGCAGGAAAGAAAAAGAAAGGCTTACACCAATTAATCTTTAATCTAGTTATATATGGGCAGTTGTAATAAAAAATATGAGGAAGGAAATAGAAAACCTTAGCCAAAGGGAAATTTCTGGATAGCTTGTGCTTGATTCAGTGCCATTCCAGACCATCGCTGCTATTCCTGGGGACAGTCAAACTTTTGTGTCATTAAACCAGAGCTGAAACTTAGTGAGGGATGACAGAGAGGCTATGAGAGATTGTGACAGAACTCGTCCACTCATTCAATCATTCATCCATCAGATATTGGGTGTTTTCTCTCAAAGTCAAACAATTACATGTTAGTTTGTTAGCTTACTTCAAAGAAATAAAAAAAAAAGAAAGATGCCTATACAATTTACTTATCTTTGGTAAGCCATACAATAATTAAGTAATAATATTACTGTTTTCTAAAGGAATCTTAATAGATATAATAATCATTACCAAATCTCTGCAGATATACAGGCTGTTTTAGATTTGAAAAATTACAAATTGACTTTATGATTTAAATCTTTATGGTGTCCTAGGATCATGTATGCCTCCATAACAATTTCCAAATAAAAATAACGAAAGCAGGCTGAATCAGATTTCAGTGGAACTGCCTTGACTGGAATGGCTCAGTTGGTTGGAGTGTGCTCCTGTAGACCAAAAGTTCACGGGTTTGATTCCTGGTCAGGGCACATACCCAGGCTGTAGGTTCCATTCCTGGCTGTGGTGCATATAAGAAGGCAACCAATCAATGTTTTCTCCTCTCTCTCTCCCTTTTTCTCTATCTAAAAGCAATAAAAAGTGTACTTGGGAGAGGATAAAAAATTCAATAGAACTAGCTACTCAGAATGATTGAACTTAGTTGATCATTTTTCAGTATACCACACTAAAAAGGCATGGATTAAACTTTGCTAAGTTCTAAAGTCCACTGGGACAGTTGCCTCCCTAAAACTGGCACTCTTCCTCTCTTCTCTACAAAAAGATTTCTTGACTTAAACATTCAGAGCAGGAGGCTAGAACACAGGTCTACTGAACTTTATTTTGGTCCTGCTATGATTTAAGTAATCACCATTAGCAAATCCCTTTACCTTCCTGCATTTCAGTTTATCAACTTCTAAAACTGAGTTGAAGTATGTTTTCTTACCCAGCAGAGGAAACTCTTAAAATGAGGTTAATAAGGTACTTCTAGACCATCTTTTGGTATTTCAATGACCCATTGATAATGTTGGGCACTCTGAATGGAGAATTAAATGTGAGGAAGTGGGGAGAGGGAATGAGAAGATTATGAGGAAGGAAACAAGAGGAGCACATGATATTGGTCGATTTCCCTCCAGACAATTTATTAGGTTTTCATATTCAGATCATGTTTTTTCCCCACAGAATTACTGTCCTTTCCTGATCTCATGCAGAGGATGTAAACCCCAATCCCCCACTGGGCCTGAACCAACTCTTTCTTTAGGTGGGCATTAGTTTTTGTGGCTACATGAATTTCACCAGACACTGGTGCTACTGAGTGAGCCACAGTGCTTTCTGCCTGTCTAAAGCCTGGAGAAGGATGCTCACAAAGTTGGTGAAGAGCTGGGAGGAGATCCACCACATGAGGTACAAAGCCATCAGGATCTAATTAAGATGGGAATAGCAGAAATGGAATGGAACCTGGATCTTGAGAACCAGCGTTTGTATATTCTTTTATCCCATAAACTGTCTATACAAAGATAAAACAGCTCAAGTATCTGCCTTCATAAAAAAGTTTTAAAAATTATCTTAAGACAAAATCTACATGGGACAAAATCTAAATTTTTCATGTATTGCATATACTGATACATTATTTGCATTCATAAAATTGAACTCTTTAGCTGAAGAGCCCATAGTTATTTGATGGCAGAGTCAGGATTTGAAATAGGGTTTCTTGAGCCAGCACTTCCCCCCAATCTATCATGTCTTTAATATGCCCATGAACTTGGTAGAAGGGGTTTGGAGGCTGCCACTAGTGAAAGCCATAGTTCTGGGGAGGATATCCATGCAGGGCTTCCTAGAAAACATGACAAGGCAAGGAAAAGGGTTTGCCAGGGAGACTGAGGCTTGCCATAGGCTCTCTATCTAGCCTGGCAACTAGGGAGAGGGGTTTCTGGTAAAACAAAACAAAACTAAACAAAACAAAACTAAACAAAAAATATTTCCATTGTACTTCAGGCACCTACACTATTAATTTAACTTAATTTTTTGTTAGTGGCTGATTTCTGCCAACTTGTATTCAGGTTTCAAGTTTGACAGGACTGTTTTAGAATGCACAGACGCAGAAACATAGTGTTGCTTTCCAAACAAAGCCAGAAAGATTTCTCTGGGGTGTTTTGGAATTTAAGGAATCAGAGGATTGGGGGGACATGAAATGGGACATAATTAAAACCTCCATAGCAAATGGTACTGTGCTCATATTAGGTATGAGCACATTGTATTAATACTCTCCACTTTCCTCTCATACCCACACCACACTTTCCTTTTGGTTTACTGAGCTAAAACTTAATGCTTAATTTCTTTTTTTGGTCATACTTTTCACCTGAAAATAAAGGAGCAGTTTTGCTTTTCTGGTGGCTTTTACTTGTAGGCTTCTAAGCCTGTTTTCTCAAGGACTCTACCAATTAAGTAAAGAGCAGTTGAGAGAATACAAAGAATTATTTTAGTTATATAAGTAAAGCTCTCATCATCCATGTGAGTACAATATGGACAAAGTGCTTATGGTCCAGTCCTACCAAGTACAAGCGTCTTGAGACAAAGTTATCTCCTCTGCACTTGCAATGTATAATGAGAAAGTACCCTTATTTGAAGATAAGGCAGCTCTGGGTGTAAGTTTCTAGCAATTACATGAGTGAGGTGGCATCATGATGCCTTGTGAATCCCTGGCTCAGTTGCGAACATCACTGTCTTACGCAGGCCCACCTCTCAAAGTGACCTCCATAACCAGCCATGGAGGCTGCCATGGAGGGGAAGCCTTCCAGATGTCACTCAAGAGACATGGAGTCATGGGGAGCCTTGGGTGAGCGTTTCAACCCTGTGAGCCTCTAAGTCCCTTCTGCAAATTTAGGATAATACTGACCTCAGAGATTTCTTATGAAGATCAAATAAAGGAGTATATTGACCCATTCTCCCCATTTTCTAAATAAAAAGGCTTAAATGTCAAATGCATCTAAAAATATATATATCTACTTTTAATGGTATACATGGTAGTAACCTTTGTTACCATCTTGGAACTCCTTGAAATTTCCAGTTGTCAGAGGAATTTTCAAGCTCTGGACACAGAAACATCCATCTGCTACATGAGTCGTGATGTTGTAGACATGAAGCAGGGAGCGAGCGGTGCACCTACCTCTGCGTAGCACTGGGAGTGGAAAAGGGGGTGGAGGGTTGCGGCCACAACGCTCACTGACTGGCTTCTACTCTTGACTCAGGAATCTCTGAACAAGGACAAGTATTTATTCCATAACTGTGTTAACACTGTTAGCCAGATACTGGAATGTGAGAACACTTAAGAAAGAAAAACCAGGATCCTGCAATTGCACAAATGTATATAAATAAGAGCAAAAAAATAAGAGTTGGAAAAATGCAGGCTTAGAAGCAAAGAAGCAAACTTAAGGGAGGCTGTACAAAGAACATGAGCTCCAAACTCGTAGGAGCAGCTGTTGAGGACTTTTGGTAGAGACCGTGAAATGCAGATTTTTTTCCCTCTTTAGGGATTCCTTAGATAAGGATAATGAAATCTACCAGAAAGGGAGAGCCGGCACCAATATTTGTTAGACAAGTATATAAACTTTATACAATTTTATTCTATCATATTATCAGATTGACATTATTCTCCCATTTTAGAGAGAAAAAGCAGCTCAGAGAAGTAACTTGTTCAGCTAGTGCACAAGGAAGAAACAGGGATGGGGAATGACCTCCGACCTTTTAAAAAACAGACTATATTCAGGCATCCACTGGGGCCTCATAGGAAGGCATGTGGCTTGGCTTCATTCTGGTGGGGGCAATTTGTGCCAAGGTTTGTAGTTGCTCGGGGAAATGGACAATCACTAACAAGAATATTTTAGATTTTAAAGAACTTGAGGTTGAAGGGAAAAAATGCTATGAGAAGACCTTTTCTATGAGCAAAATTTTTTTCTGAAACCAAAAATTATAGTAGCCCAGAGACTTGCAAGAGAGAACTTTCTTTTGTACACATACTTTGGGGAACAGATTTAAGGTTCATGAAGAGTTTCATATCACCATTTGGCTAAGGCAACTTTTCAAACCTTTTGCTGTTTTTAATGTAATTGCCAACTAAAAGTTATTTAATGCCGGAAGCTTCATGATTGCTCCAGGTGGAAGTATAGAAAATATTTTTGGAATGGGAAAGGCCACTTGACCACACATTCTTAACCCTGTCCTAATACTTCTTGCCAAACTGTTCAGTTTCATTCTGTTCAGAAATTCATGAAGCCTTGCATTTGCTAATATGGGCAGTTTTATTTGCTCACTGGGTAGTTCATTTCAAACTACAAACCTCGGCATAAAATGACTCTGACTTGGGACAGGGATCATCAAACTCCAGTCAGCTGTCAGCAGCGTTTGCAAATAAAGTTTTATTGGAACGCTGCCACACCAGTTTCAGTATTTTCTATGGCTGCTTTCATGCCTCAGTGGCAGAGTTGAGTTGTTGAGACAGAGCTAGGACGACCTAAAAAGCCTCAAGTGTTTACTTTCTGGCCTTTTACAAGAAAAATTTGCTGTCCCTGACCTAGAATATGGAGGAAATTTCACTTGTGGTTTGTTTCAGTGCTTTCCTCATTTATGACAAAAATGTTAATTACTTTTTAGGAACCCTGCCATTTGCTCAGACCATTTTTCTAGGAAGAAGAAGTTAACTGCTCTGGGGACATTTTGAGACCTCCTAGGCTTTCAGAGAACAGACAGTGCCTGACTCGAAGCTCCACCTGTGCTGCCTGATTGACACTATTGTCTCATGTCCCCTGATGCTCTCCGCTGCCAGATGAATGCTGGTCATTCTGTGACCTTTGCATTCACTGAACCCCGCCTCCCCACCTCCTTTTGCTGAGGTTTATGTATTCACTGGGATGTTGCCCTTTCTTTTCTCACTTGCTATTCTTACACTTTTCAGCTGGGAAAAACATTTGTCATCCCCATTTCCTTTAGTTCTATAATGGAAACAAGCCAAACCAAATTGAAACTGGTTTCTTCTTCCTTCCCTATATGCCCTGCCTCCAGGATTTATATTATCTGCAAACTTGGAAACTGCATTTCATGTGCTTATGACTTATACATCTAGCATCATTCACAACTGTGGTGCTGAAATTGACCCTGGAGGCAATTTGCATCTGATGCTCTCCTCCAGTCTGAGAAGTTTCCATCTACGGATACTCTGTTGCCCAAGCCTTCCAAACACTCCTTAATTCATCTCCCATTCAACACCACTTTGGAACATTGTCCAAAGCTTTCTGGAAAGTATAAGCATTTAAAACATACAGACTTCTTTCTTACCAGGTCTGAAATGATAGCAAAAATTGTCAGTAGAATATAAACATCCTCTCCTATGGCCTGGATTTAGGCTGATAATTCTCCATCACACTGTGTTTTCCCAGATAACTTTGTATCTCAACTCTTGGAACAACTGCCCAGGTGTTCCTCAAAGTAAGAATAAAGCTCCTTATTTTGTGATGTGCTGGAAGGCACTGTGATATTTTGGGCCTATATCCACCTGACAATGACATAGATACTGATAAATGAGTGTCCATTGTGAACCTGGCATTTTACAGACATATCAGTTTCACATCCTCGTTCATCTGCAGGGCAGGAATGATCATTTGAACTGGAATTTGAGCCTCAGGTGCTCTGATTCTGGTCTTACTGTCCTTCCACCACTATTGGCCGTCCTCTGTGCTAATTGATGTACTATTAGGTCATTCCCCCTGACCAAGAGGATGTTCAGAAATGAGCAGCGTGCATCTGGCAGACCCAGATAGGAAGAAAGCAGGAAAGGGCTTAGGGATCACAAGGTAGAAACTTTTGGGAGGAAAGGATCAAACTTCATTCAGCTTTCCTTTCCAATTTGTAATTCAATGTCTAGTGCCAATTTTGGGGCATCTGGCTTTTCTTTTCTCCAATGAAGTCAGATGTGTCCTTACAAGCACTGTTCCTAGAGTTGGATTCAGATTGAGGAACACTGTATGTATGGGGTGGGCAGAGTAGATTTACTGTCGTGAGTACATGAAACAGTTTATTCTTGCATTAATACTTATTAATTGTTGTATTATGTTCCATATGAACAACTGCATACCTGCTTTCGCCCCACCTTGTGCATTTGTCTGTATTATGTGAGCCTCCTGGTGTTAGAAGTGGGGAAGACCTACTTCATAGGTTCTTTGGCTAGTGTTGTCCTCTGTCCAAATGCAAATGGGTGTCAGTTTTTGCCTGAGTCTGAAGTCAAAATGTGGTAGAGAGTAGGATGGCCCAGTGAGTACGTGTTCAGTGTTTACACAGCGTAACTGAAAAGCAAGGAACAGTTTGTTTCATTTTGCTTGTGGTCTAGGGCTGTAAACATGCACATACTCACACACACAAGCACAGGCCATCAACACTGTAAACATACACAGTAAGAGACACAAACACAGATGCCATGATCATAATGTTTACTGAGTGCCTATTATGTGCCTAGCACTGTGCATACTTATAGCTGGGTGTGTATATGTAAAGGTACAGCACCCAATAGAAGAAAGGGCTCTCCCTCAAACAGATGTGCCAAAATACAAACAAAAGCCTCATAGATGGAAGCCAGCTGGCCAGAAAATGGAATGTTAATTTATGCTGGTCTAGCTGACCCCAATGGCTTCTTTTAAAAACAATGGCAAGTCCATGTGTTCAGCTGAGGTTAAAATCAATAAAAAGAAATAGTCCTTAGAGCCAGACTGCTTTGGGTTCAAATCCCTACTCTACTACTTATGCTACTACTTATGAAGTGAACCTAGCATCTCTGTGCTTCTATTTCTTTTTTAAAACTTAATCTTTATTGTATTATTTTTTTCATTAGCATTTAGTCCCCTCTTACCTCCCTCCCCACAGCAACCACCACTCACTCAATTTCAACATTTGTAAAATTGGTATAGTAACCTCAAAGGGTTATTGTAAGAATACATGAACACCTGTAAAACAATTAGGATAGTGCTTAGCTCAAAGCAAGGGCTCATTAAATGTTAGTGATAATTATAATGATTTCTCCATTGGCCTGAATGCGATGGGAGAGAGGATGCCCTCAGGTATTTACTCTCTGCACTTATTCACCCCAATACAGTGCTTTTCAAACTGTACAGTTGTGAGCCACAGATCCTCAGAGTTTCCTGACCCTTCGCTAGAGGAGAACGCTTGGGCCAGGCAGAGAGGTTGAGCTGGGAGTGGGGACCACTCTGGAACTCTGCCACAATTGCACATTGAATACTAGAAATCCAGATTATGCAAAACGATGCAAACTACATTCTCCAGCAATTAGGAAACCTCCCTCCTCATTACAGGGGTCCATCATTTGTCTCTTCCTCTGTTCATTAGTTTATGTATGTTGAGTGTCTATTATGTTCTTGGAATTGTAGATGAAATAAGACTTTCTTAAACTGTCCTTGAGGAAGATTAACATAATGCACATGGTAATGTGGAAAAACATCTAGCTAATTGTAATACACAGTGCTAGGGCTGAGATAGAGTACTATGCACAGGATACTATGCAGGTGGTGGAGGGGGTCATCTGTAAGGAAAGGTAGAATTAGGCAGACAAAGTGGGTCAGAGGCTCCAGGCAAATTTGTAAACAGCAAGTAATTGGGTATTACTGAAGGGCAGAGCTCAGTGGGGTGAGGTGGGGGCATGGCGAGATTGAAGTGACAGAGGCAGGCAGAGGTCAGGTGTTCTGTATCATTCTAAGGCAGTTGGAACTTATCCTCATGTGATGGCAAGCCATTAAAAGAATTTTAAGCATGACTACTCCACGGACAGTTTTTCCAGAAAGACACTTTTGTAGTAGATGTCAAATGATCTAGAGCAGGAATCAGTAAATCTTTTCTGTAACAGGATAGATTGTAAATATTTTAGGCTTTGAGGGCCACCTAAGGTGGTCTCTGCTGTATATTCTACTTTTTGCTTGTTTGTCTGTTTTTAAAAATGTAAAATTTATTCTTTTAATAATGCTTAAGTAACCTGGCTTCAAATCCCGGTTGTAACACCTACTAAGTGTGAGATCTTGAGTAAGTTAACTTAACAGCTCTGGGCTCAATTTCAATGGCTCTTTAAATAACTCTTTAAAAGCCATTCTTAATAACCCTTTAAAAAGTGCAAAAGCCATTAGCTATAATTTGCCAATCCCTGCTCTAGAGAAGTCAAATACAGAATTAGGAGGCTGTTGCAATCATCTAGAACTGACACAGCTAAACCAAAGTAAGGCAGTGAGAGCAGAGAAGTGAAGGGATGTAAGAACCATGAAGAAGCTAGAACAGACTAGAAATATTTTGGCTCAGGAAGCTGGATGGGTGGGGTTTACTTTACTGAGACAGGGTTTTAAGAGTTTGGTTTCAGATACAGTGAGTTGACCTATTTGTGGAGCATGTGGGTTGGGATGTCCAGTAGGTAGTTTTGCATCTGAGTCAGAAGAGAGGCTTGGTGTGGTGCTCGATATATGAGAATCAATGGCACATAGGAGAAAGTTTGGGCCACAGGAATCATTATTGTGTATACAGGGAGATTCCTAAGCGGGTAGATAAGAGTTGGGTAGAGGAAGAGAAACCCACAAAGGTGACTGAGAATAGATATCCAGAGAAGTAGGAAGCAAACCAAGTGTGTGTAGTTTCTAAAGTGGCACAAACTTGTTTTTAGGAAGAAGTGCTTAGCCTCTACAGAATGCTGCTGACAGACCAGATCAGATAAGGAATATTTTGAGAGACAACTTGCTTCTTTTTAACAAACAAGAAATAACATTTTTGGGGGGAGGGGGCGAGGAGCCTTTTCACAAGAGAAGTGTATGTTACATGCAGACTTGGACTACAAGGTGGGCAAACAGAAGCCGATTTTATTATAAACTGAGTGGAAATGTCAAGTAGGAGTTTAAAAAATTCATAATTTACAACCTTGGCAGAGGGTATCTAAGATGGCCTTCTACATGTAAAATATTTCTAGGGTTTAAGTTGGCTGCTTTAGGGCTATAAGAATAATATTTTAAACCAATCAGGCACTGGTAATGCACCAGGCCCATGAAGTGAGGCTAGAATACTTCTCTTCCAATGGGCATCTACCAACTCTTTTAAAATAACTGATAACAAGTGTGTAAATCTACTCTGAGGTTCACCTTCCTCCGTTTTTCTTTCTCAACACTTCTTAAAGGTGGTTCTTGAACCTCAGGTCTCAGAATCACTGGGCATGCTTGTTAAAAGTGCAAATTTTGGGGCTCTGCTACAGAAAGAATTTCTGGGGTAGGGTAGGATGGAAGAGTCAGCATTTCGAACATTTCCTGGTAATGCTGAATTTGAGAACCCCTCCCCTACCCACTTTTAAAAGTTTAAAGAGAAGTATTCTGCCCAATGGAGTTTAATACAAACTTGGGGCCTAAGTGATTCTATCCTCCACCAGCACTAGTGTGTCTCTTAGTTTCTGATGGGAGTGATCTTGCCTTGTTTATCATTTCACTGTTTGGTGCCTCTCACGCTATCCAACACTCAGCAGGTATTTGTGGAGTTGAAGGGATGATTGCAAAGAGCCGCCCCCAACCCGCTTCCACTCATGCTCATCTACACTCACCACAAAACAGCCAGTGTGAGTCCATAAAAATGGCAATTAGATTGTTTAATTTCTTGTCTAATAGCCTCCAAAATATTCCTGTGGTACTCAGAATAAATCCTAAATCCTACCTCGACCTATCTTTCCGGTTCAGGCTGTTTAGAGTATCCGTGAATACACTGTGAAGTCCTTCTGACCAACGACCAGCTGGGTCTTGCAGACTCTCAGAAAGATACATTTGGGTACTAAGCAAAAACAGACTAACTGAACTACAAACTGGGCATTTCTTTTTTTTTTTTTTCAGTACAGTTTCAATCTTTTATTCCCATTCCAGCCCACCCACCCATCCCTCCAAACTGGGCATTTCGGCACTTCCCTGTTGTAAAACAAATGGACATTTGTGAACCGTTGCTGAGCACAGTAATGATGACAAGCAATGAAACCCGACACAAGAGAGGTCACAAACAGCCCATGGCAAAGCTGTCCCAGTGGCAGCTTCGAGCCTTGTGCATGCTCTGTGCAGATTCACTCCCTTTCTTTTTTCCAAAAGTACTTGGGAAACTGAATGGAAACTAAAATCCAGCCATATTTCTTACTCATCATTTAAGTAAAATGGAAAAATTATGATGTCAAAAATCAGAAACAAAAATCTGTTATTTTTCCCTACCTCGTGCCATTAACCTGCATTAAAAAGCTGTCAAGGACAGATCTAGAAAAAATCTTGACAATGGAAGATACTGTAAAACTATACTTGGCCATGCCCCTCATGTGCTTTCCCTCCTAATGCTGCTCCTCACTCCCACTCTCACCAGTGACCCAGTGAGTGAAGAGGCAGAATTTGCCCTCTGCTGTCCTAGGCCTAACACCTTCAGTGCCTTTCCAACCTGGCTGCCCTGTGTCTTTCTCTAGCAAGATACTGCTGAAGCTTTTTTTTTTTAATCTGAAAGTCTTTATGGTTAGGCTTGCAATGCCTGCTAAAGTGAAAATTAAAAAGACAAAATAGTGTTTCTAAGTTCTACTTCAAGAATTATTGGTATTCCTGAGGTTACTAGGCCAAAAAATTTTCATTGATCAAAGAATTACTTGGAAAACACTCATACTATATTGTCTACCAGGAAAGTCACAACATGTTGGAATGCTTGAAGGATTAAAAAAGGGAAAACCAAAATAATTTTCAATTGGGGGATAGTTAAATGCATTTAAGAACAGTAATCACCTGTTTAAAAAAGATGATATAAATTTCTACATAGTCTTCTGAAATGTTTCTTCTGACGTGTTGGTACATACAATTAGATCAAATTTCTAAGCATGAGTAATAGCCCATTAAAAAACCCAAATTTTATATGTGTATGTTTTATAATAAATAGTATAATGAAACATATAAAAATTCCAAAAGGATGTATACCAAATTATTAACAGTGACAGCCTCTGGGGAATAGGATTGGGGGCTGAGGGAGACTTGCATTTTTACTTTATAGATTTAGGTATTATTTGTATTGTTTTATAGCCCCTTTATTACTTTTATAATAAAAAACAAGCACTATATTAAAAATAGAAGTAAAACCCAGCAGTAAATACATCTGTTCAGCTTTAAGTGAGCGTGTCCTGAACTCATATGATCAATGAGCCCATTTTGTGGAGCGCTCAGAAACAACTCGTGCAGCAAATTTCGAAGGTACTGCACAGCAGGCTCTCCCCGCCCCCTGTCCGCATGCGGGTTTTCACCTTCTGTGACCTTCTGCAAGTGAGTGAAGGAGGTAGTGGAAAGGACTTCAGAGGTGACCTGGGACAGCCCCCTTCACTTTTGAAACACTGGGACTAAGGTCATGGAAAGAGAAGGGCTGTGACAAGATCAGCCTGAAGCCCTCAGTCCTCATCTAGCTCCTTCACATCTTCTCTCTGGTCACCAGATGACTTAGATGAGCCATGACCTTTGGATTTCATTAAAAATTCTTTAAATAAAAAAAAAAACATTAAAAATTCTGCTGCACTCAAGGGAATTGTCAGGACTTCTGAGTCAGCCCTGGCCTCGACATGCTCCCTGCAGTTCCAGGCACAGGACAGGGGAGTCCGAAGGACCCACTCCTTCTTCCTAATGGCCTGTCTCCTAACAGAAGGTAGGTGCTATTCAAAGGAAAGGACCCTGGAAATAGAGGACAGAAATCAGCAAGGGTCTTGAGGAAACTTGGGATCTCTGGCAAAGTACTGATACATAAAAGTATAAATGTACTCATTTGCTCAAAGAGCATGGGCTTGGGTTGGGCAGAACTGGCTTTGAATCTGACCTCTTGATTCTGCCTTTCACTAGTTTATCTAATATTGTCGAATTTCTTAACTCCAGGGGCCTCGGTTTCCCCATCTCTGAAGTAGGGATAACAGCTTATATCTCACACAGACATTAACTAAGATGATGGCTATGAAAGTTGCTAACCTGTGAGGCCCAGTGTACATATCAATATTTAGTCAAGAAATGTGAATTCTCACCTTTTCCCTCACATAGCCAGTCACTACTCCCTTCAATCCTAATGGTAGCAAACCTGGGCAATAAGCCCAGGGGATATGAATAAAATGGTACCTACACTTGAGAAACTAGCTTGCTGGTGGAGGACATGACATGATTTGGGCAAGACGGGTGCACTGATAGAGGTGAGTTCCAGTGTACCCCCACCTGAGCACCAGGGTGCCACTCTCTGCCAGCCCCCATCATACTGGGGGCCTGACACTGGAGCTGCCTCTCAGTGTCCCAGTCGCCTCAGGGGAATTTACTGCAACTTTAGCTTGGCCCACAAATTTGTTATAAAGATTTCTGGAAAGAATGAATTGCAGGGATCATAGCAGTTAAGCTGCTCATGGAAAGTACGAGTTGGGGAGGACCCAGCTGCAAGCAATGGTGATGTTAGGAAACCATGCTCTCTAACGTGCTGCCTGCATTCCTGCCTGGTCTCCTGTGCGTCTGTGTGGGTCCACCATCTGTGCCTTAGCTTTTTTATCAATGTGTTGTAACAACAGTAGTACTTGCTCCATAGGCTTCTTAAAAAATATTAAATGAGAATGTCTTTGAAACACTGAGCACAGTGGTCTGGTATATAGTAAAAGCACATAGAAAAACACTTAGCATTGTTATTAAAGTTATTTGTAAGTACTAAGGCTGAGAGGCAATACTGACAAATTAAAGACACAAAAGATGCAGTCAGGATGGATGTCACTTTTGTTCACCAAATCTTTGTTGGAATCATATAAACTTGATATCCAATCCTCGGTCAGGCTCTTACTAACGTGATCTTGGATAAGTCGCTGTGTTTTGATTTTCTATGCAAAACTGGAGGATAATATATGTCAATCTTGCAGATGTAGAGATAACAAATGCAGTTACATAGAAATAAACCTGGCACATTGCCTGGCACCATAAATCCTGGCTTCTTTTTTTCTTCACCTAAAGAAAGCTAGTAAGACAGAGAAGAATGGCTTGCTAGCTTTAGTAACCTGCCAAACAATAGTGTTTAGAAGTCTATTTAATGAAAAGAGCATTCTATATGGGTTCAGAGATAATAAAAAGTTGAAATGAGGACTCTGAACTGGAGGACCTTAAAGGTTCCTCTCCCATCCATAGTCTATGGTTCTTCAAGTAATTATCTATTTTACTTTTGTCATATATCTTGGCTCTACCACCTAAATATATATGATCTTTGGCAGGTTGCTTGATTTTGTGTTCTCTTCTGTAAAGTGTGTATAAAAATTGTACCCACTTCTCAGGGCTACTGTTAAAATTCAGTGAGATGGGGCACAGAAAGAGTTCACACTCGTGTGGCAGGTAGTCACTACTTAATTAATGCTAGCTATAATTACTGTCGTCAGGGCCACTATAAAGATTAAAAGACAATGTATGTAGAAAGCATGGCAGAGTGCTTGGCACATGGTATTAAAAATATTATTATTACTTCTAACACTGCTCTTGATCTTACATCACCAATGGCTATGGCTCAAGGAAACCAATAAGTAATACATGCTGTCACCCCATCAAAACAGAGACACCAAGAAATGTCAAGACAATCATAGGTCCGACAGGAGTAAAAGCTTTCTGGAGCAAACAGCCTTGTCCTGCCCGGACAGAGGACAGGCTCACCCACGAGGAGCAGCAAGTGCTGGCTGCACTTCCCCTAGGCCTGGAGACCACACACATGAGCACAAGGTCTGGATGTGTAATATTGGGTTGGCCAAAAAGTTCGTTACCTTTTTTCCCATATGATGGCTCCAGTAGTGCTAAGTTGTCTTTAACTACATTTGAAACAATTTTGTTAGATTGTATTGTAAGAGTTGTCATATCTGCGTGCATTTTTTTAAAAAAAATCAAAATTGGTGAATTTTTGTGCAGCCATTTTAACATTGAAGATGGAAAAAGATAAGCAACATTTTTGATGTATTATACTTTATTATTTCAAGAAAGTTAAAACACAACTGAAATGCAATAAAAGATTTGTGCAGTGTATGGAGAAGGTGCTGTGACTATTTGAACATGTGAAAAGTGGTTTGTGAGGTTTCTTGGTACTATTGGAAGTTTGGCCAAATAATTCTTTGGTGTCCTATGCATTGGAAGATGTTTAGCAGCACCCCTGGCCTCTACCCACAAGAAGCCAATAGCAGGAGATAGCCAACATACTCAAACTATCCAAATAAAGTTTCATCAATAAAGTTATTGGTGAAAATTAAAAAGTGTCTTTTACTTTACAGAAAAAACATAACAGACTTTTTGGCCAACCCAATAGTTCATCTCACAAGGTGGCAATGTAACAATGCCTTGTCCTGAAACTATCACTTTCTATCAAAAGTTCAAAGCTATCCAATGAGTATCTCATTAATCTTTGGGATCCTACAGGGATCAGGGTGGTAGGCATTGTTGCTATTACCTTATAAAGATGAGACTGTACAGTTTAAAGAAATTAAATACCTGTCTTTGCTCCAACAGTCTATCATTGTAGACAGAGGGCTTGAAAGCCAGGATGCGATCCCTGAGCCCAGGGCTCTAAGTCCTACCCTCAGAAATGCCTTGAAAGAAGAGTGAATAAGGTGCCTCAGAAAGGTGTGGCCCTTTGCCCCCTTCCCTTTCTAGGCCAGGCAACTGCAAGGCTCACCTGTCACTGAATTGAACCTCTTCTCCGTTCCTGGCCCAGCTGATAGTAGGTCGGGGATTGCCTATGGCTTCACAGTGCAGAAGCACACTCAGTGTTCCACTGGCCAGGGCCACAGTCTGCCCAAGATGGGTGACCACTTCCGAGGCAGAGAGCTGCTGGGCAGCTGAGATCTTCCGCAAGATGGTGGGCTTGCGGTGTGGCCGGCGGGAGCCACCCGCTGCCTCTCCAGAGGAGGAGGACCGGAGCATGCTGCTGAAGCTGGATACGGGTTTGCGAGGTGGGATGGCCACGGGGGGAATCCTCTGCTCAGATTGCTTGAGGAGTGTGTCCTGGTGCTCAACATGGCTGCGGAATATCTCCTGGGCCAGCTGGGCCACCAGGTGCTTGCTGTAGACATCGCGAAGCTCATCTGGCTGCTGGGAGAGGTTCCGGAGGATGTCGTCCAGGCGCTGCTGCTCGGTCACGATGGTGAAGGGCAGGTGCAGGAGGGCCTGCTCAGCATTCGGATCCTCCTCTGAGGACGTGTTCCTTTCTGTAGAGTCCTGAACCTCCCAGGAGGCCAGGAGCTCTCCGGGCCAGCCCCCCTGCTCTAGCAGCCGAGAGACAAGGTCATCATAGTGGCTCCCTGGGTCAGCAGTGAGGCCCCGCTTCTCAGCCTTGCTGCCATTAGAGAAGATTCCGTTCTGGTGTTTGTGGCTCTGCAGTGCCTCCTTGGGGTTGGCCTTCCTCACCCGGAGGGCCTCTTCCTCGTTCCTCGGACTTGTGGGCCGGGCCACAAGCTTCTGGTTGCCTCCAATGAGCTTAATCACAAACTGCTCCCTGGCTGGTCCTGCAGAGCAGGTGTAGATACCCGCATCAGAGGGCTTGAGGCGGTGGATCTTTAAGTAGCCAAAAGGGGCCACGGTGACGTGGGCAGAGCTGATGAGGTGCTGGCCGTCTTTCTCCCAGGTGATGAGAGGCTTGCGGAAACGCCGTGTTGGGCACCGGAGCACCACAGCAGTCTTGGGGAGCAGGTATGCAAACCCACCCACGACGAAGTGCAGCTTCCTCTGCCTGCGGGTCTGGATGTATATCTTCCTTGCAGCCTCAATGTGTGGGCTGTGCTTTGTGGATGGCCGCCCGGGCCCTGGAATGAAAGGGAAGACAGACAGATAAATGGAGAGAAGAGAAAAATAAGAGTGAGATGCAGTGATAAGAAAGAGGGAAAAAGAGAGGGGGAAGAGAACAGAAAGAGAGATAAATGAAGTTTCAGACGAGGGGAAGACAGTGCTTCAGAGCTGATTTTGGCTGGGCCTTCATTGACCTCCTGTGTTTTCCTGGAGGAGCTGGCTACCAGCTATGGACCATCAAGGTGCTGCCACAATCCCAAACTGGAGTACAACCTGCTTTCACCCTGCTGGCTCTTTCTGTCCCTAAGAAGCTGAGATGCAGGGTTGTAGATGAAGGGAGGTCCCTGGGGAAAGGCAGTTCCTCTCATTAAAAGGACTTTAAAAAAATCAGCATCATAAAAAAGCAGAGGACAAAGGGAAGGAGAATGTCCCCCTTTCAATGTTTGTCCTTTGCATCTGCAGAGCACCAGGGCCCTGATTACACTGAGGAGGAGAGCCCAGAAGTGTTACAATTCTAGGGATTAAAATTAGAGAACGAATCTGTTCAGAGTAGTTTAAAACCCCAGAGTGGATAACATTAGACTTTATTAGTTAATATGCTGCCTCCAGCTTCCAGATCTCCATATGCCAGCAAGTGAACTTTGCTCTCCCTCTCGCAAACTATTTCTCCAGGAGAGAAGAGAATTTCACCTGGTCACATGTAATTAAGATTCCTTTTCCATCTCCAGCTGAGCTCACCAGCCTGCTGCCTTCCAGGGCCCAACAATCTCCTACTGGCCTGGGTTTAGGGAAGGTTCCTGTGTGGCTACGCCTGCTTCCATGGGGCTTCATCTCTCCATCCCGAAAGCTCTGGAGTACTCACTTGCACAGGTTGCCAGCATACATGGCCTAATTGATGAAGAGAAGGGCAGGGGTGGGCACAGGGAGGAATTGACAATAGCTGAGACCCCGGTTTTCAGCACCTTCCTGCAAATGGCACTTCGAGTCTGGGTGCCTTCGCCGCAGGTCGTCGAACACTGATGGGGAAAGAAAGGCCAAGTGCATGTAAGTGCAGGACACTATAGGCTAATGGGCTTTTGTATGAGTTCTCAAAATCACCAAAATATGAGAAAAGTTGTACGAAAAAGAAATAGCCACTTAGAGAAATATTCATTACTTGACAATGTGGAAAGACACGTCTATAATGTGGCCACATTCTACTTTAAGGTTTCCTGTAGATATTTTACTGGTTTTACTTATATGGCCTGGGCTCTAGAGTACAGAGTTAGAGAGTCTTGTGTTCACATGTAATTCAGTATTTCAGTACTTGGCAAATTACTTCAACTCTCTGAGGATATTTTTACTTTGTGTGCTTACTTTGCAAGGTTGGGAATTAAATGAGATAATATGTTTTAAATGTCACACAGAGAAATGACACTCAATGCTAATTTTTTCTCCTTCACAAATAAAATATTTTAATGTCAAGCATCAGATAATTGTCATATATCTATTTCACCTGTGGCAGGGTGCTAGATACTACAGAAAAAAGAGGTGCAAGGTAGTTCCTTATGTTAAGGACCTGTTATCAAATTAAGGGGAAAAATTCCAAGTGCATTACTTAAATGAAAGAGTATATTAAGGAAATAGAAATCAAAACCATGAGATACCACTTCATATTCACCAGAATGGCCATAATAAAAAAGACAAATAATAGGTATTGAAGAGGATGTAGAAAAAATTAGTCTTCATATATTTCTGGCAGAAACATAAACAGTACAACCCACTTGAAAAACAGTTTAATATTTCTTAAAAAGTTAAATATCAATTTACCATGAGACCCAGCAATTTCACTCCTAGTAGCTACGCAAGAGACATAAGAACATAGATCCACACAAAGACTTGTATGTGAATATTCATAGCAGCATATTCATAACAGGCAAAAAGGGGAAATAACTCAAATGTCCATTAATTGGTAAGCGGATAAACAAAATGTGGTATATCTGTACAATGGAATGTCATTCTATCATAAAAAGGAATCTGGTTCTATGTGCTATATAACATGAATAAACCTTGGAAACATTATGCTAAATTAAATTATATAGTATTCAAATTATACCTCAGTGAAGCTGTTTAAAGAGTTAAATAGTAATAAAAATTTTAGTAAACATACAACACCAAAAGGCAAGTGAAGTATTATAAAATTAATACAAACAACTGTTGAATGCTTCTGGTACACTAGGGATTTCCTCCCTAGGTCTTGAAGATGGGTGGAGTCTGGATGGGTCTAGAGGACCAGGAATAAGCATGGGAGTCAGGGAAACACCCAGAACAAAGACAGAACAGTTCAGTGCAGAAGCCCAAGGCAGGTTTGGGTACAAAGCTAAACCTCTTAGAGCAGAAGGATCACATTGAGAATGTCAGGAGTTCAAGAGGTAGTTTGGGGCAGACATTGGAGATTTTTAATTTTCAGACAGGAGGTTTGGAATTGGTCCATAAAGCAATGAGGAGCCATTGAAGGGAGGAGTGAAATGATGAAAGAGGTGTTTTGAGAAGGTTAATCTGGCAACAGTGTCTGGGCGGGATGGGAGTAGGAGATGGATGGCAGGTAGGGCTATCAGTTAAGGAGGCTGCCACAGTAGTCCAGGCTTGAGATGATAAAGGCCTGAACTGGGGTCATGGCAGTGTGCCACGTTAACTTGAAAAATGACAGTAAAAAACCCCCAAAATATTACCTTTTCAAGTATTACATGCTAACATGCTAGCCTGTTGAAACAAACTATTCCATACAAAGTTCTATGATACACACTACCCTAAAAGACATTTAAAATGCAAAAAACAGGGCTGAGAGTCAAACCCATTGGTGTTGTTCCCTAATGATCATAGACTCCAGATCCACTGGCCCTGATTTTATTTTAGATGACAGCACAAATCCAGGGGTCAGGCGGGAGGGAGGTAAAGAGCCTGGGCTTCTTGAAAGTGTGTTCATGTTAGTGCTGCTAAGTAGAAAAATAGGAAAATAGACCACATGTCAGGAGATTGATTTATAATTTTGTTCAAGTCTAGATCTTTCTCTGGGCTCAACTTCCACATTTCTAAAATAGGGAAACAAAGCGAGAGCAGGGATTTTCAAACCGTGTCCCATAACTATGTTGAGGAAGTGATTCAGGGGCTTCTCAGGGGAGCTGGAGACTCAACCATTGGAAATCTGGGACCTCCCTACCCACACTTCAACCAAAACAGCTCTGATTTGATATGCTTTAGAATTTTGGCTTCATATTAACATGTCGACCTAAAACAAAGTTCTGTGACTTTAATTTTTAAAAGAATAGCTAGGCTATAGGATCTTTTAAGTTCCTTCTATCTTCAAAATTTACTACTAGGATTTAATTTCTTTTATTATTTTATTTTATTTTATTTTTTTTGGCGAGGGGAAACTTCCCTAAATATATGACTTAAAATATTTACTAGCCAACTCTTCCAGGAGATGGGTTTCTTTTAAATTAAAAAAATGTAAGGTCTTTTGAGTGTTTTATTCTCAGAATAGAATCTGAGAGTAATTTTATTTAAAGTGTCTAAACCTTTGGCTTAACTCTGTCTCTGAGGGATTCTGTGCAGTAACCGTGAGACCGAGCCAGATAGTGAGGATAAAAAACGCTCGTAGATCATCCAGGTCTTCCTTTCTCCAAGGGGTCTTGTAGGGGGTGTGGAATGCATGTCTTATCTCAGTCACAGGACCCAGAGAAGGGCTGTTGGGATGACAGGGCCAACTGGAGCCTCTGAACCTCTGCAGGAGCACTCTTGTACAGCACCAGTGTGAGTTTCATACCACTGAATTGGTGATACTTCTTCCCATCATTTTCAGCTCCTCCCCAGTGTTTGGAATTTCCACTCATCAACCCAGATAACTCAAAACGTAATAACATTCCTTGGGTAAAGACTAACTATTCCTAGTTTCCCAAATGCAACTTCCTTTTCTTAGGAAGACTGGCAAAGGCTGGGGCAGTCTCCACAATGACCCTGCTTCCAGCCAGCTGAGGTAAGTCTTCCTTTTATTCCCTCTTCCTCACAAGGAGCAGGGATGGAAGAGAATCATAACAATAATTATGGTTAACTTTTACTAGGCACAAAGCACTTTATATGCATCATTTAATTTAAGCCTCCTGATAACTATCAAGGTAGACATTATTATTATCTCAAAAAGGCCAAGAAACTAGGCCAACAGGAATAGGATTGATTGAGAGGTTATATTAGAGACTTCATACATTGCTGGTGGGAATGCAAAATAGTACAACCAGTAAGTACAGGAGCAGAGCCAGCATTAGAACCTGTTTGCCTGTCAGTCTCAACTCTTCACCAGACATGGCACCATACTAAGGGTCTGCTTTACTTAATGGGTCCCATGGGACCTCATTTCAGCAGTCTCCTTTCCTGAGTGCCTAACCATAAGCGTCCATCTTTCAAATCTGCAGGCCAAAAATAACTTTTTCTCAATTGTGTCCCATATGCTCAGAGATGATAAAGTCCAGGAACAGGGGAGGACAATTATAATCCCACTCATGGCAGACTATCACTGGTAGATGTGGGAAAGCAATGCCTTTTGCAATACACCCTGGGAGGGGGTCTTCATCTAGAGCCACTTACTTGGCAAATACATGTGGGCTCTATCCTGCACTGCTATATTTGTTATGCTTTTTTCATATATAATGCCATACCCTAAATCAACATTGCATGGAAAAATTGTCAATGCCGCATTCATGTGTGCACACATGCACACACACACACACGCTCATTCTACACACCTTTTTTCTTTTATCCTGTTTCTGAAACATGGCATTTACTCTTCTGAGACATTTGGGGTGAGATGCCACTAGAAAGCAATTTTACCACTAAATTATAAAACCTACCATATGATATTACCTATAAGTGGAACCTAATAAACAAAACAAACAAGAAAGCAAAACATGACCAGAGACATTGAAATTAAGAACAAACTGACAGTAACCAGAGGAGAGGTGGGAGGGGATAATGGGGGGGGGGAAGGGGGAGGGTTTTCAGGAACATGTACAAAGGACACATGGACAAAACCAAAGAGGGGTAGGATCAAGGGTGGGGAGTGGGGATGGCTGGTGTGGGGGGGAGTGATGGGGGTAAATGGAGACAACAGTACTTGAACAATTAAATAATAAAGAATAAAAATAAAAAAATAAAACTTATGGCAATGTAGGTTAACTCTCAATTGCAATGCCCTTAGCAGGCCCATCTGATGGAACTCCTCTAAATATGGCACAAGAATTCTAAGAATCTATGTTGATAGAGCTGGCATCTTAATTTTCAGAGGCAACTTCCCCCTCTGTGGAAGCAAGTGTCCTGTGTTGTATTTCAACCAACAGCTGTTCATTCTGTGAGCTGTATATCAAACAAAGCCAGTTCGAATGCTGTCATATGCTAGGGAGGGTCTTGAATCTGGTTTTGACACATCACTTCAGGCCTAGTGATTTTGTTCTTGGCTAAATTGGCTTGTGAGGCAATAATTGGGGGTGGGGGGAGACTTCTCTATGGAAGACATGTAGGCATGTTGTAGGCAATTCAAAAAAAGTGTAGGGACTGAAAATTAATCAATTGAAGCTTGATGTAAATGAATGAACTGATGCTAGTGTTAGAATAGGAATAATTGAGACAAATAGGTTAGTTGGGGGCTACATCCCTTATTATGAGGCAATCGTGAATGCTGATGCAATCATCTCCCTACATGCAAGACAAGAGGGGAAATCAAGCTGTCTTGCTGGGAAGTTGTTGAAGTTTTGGAGCCAGAAAACTGACAGTAAAGAGGCAAGATTTCCTTGGCCTTCTTTTCCTCATAAGTCATGTTCCTTATTGTCCAGTAACTTGGAAGAGAAGAATTTGAGAGGCTTGGCCCTTACTGAGTAGAGACTAGAAACATCTGGGAATAAGAGGCTCTGGGAGGTCAGAAGGCACATGTGGAGATAGAGGGAGAAGAACCCTGTGTTCCGAGAAGAATCCTGGGCTCAAATAGTATGAGCAAGGCCTGGTTTTGTTCCACAAGGAACCTGTTTACAATCATATGCTTCAGATTGCTGAATAAGGGCTGGCTGCTTAACTTGTGTCCCTGCAGCCTAGTTAAAATTAGTTACATGGTATGGTATAAATGCTTACAAAAATACTGCTCCATAATGTTAGGAGGATTATTTCATTTTGTTCTTGCCTTCTGTATGTATCCATTTAGGGTGCCTTCTTTTCATTTTTATTTATGTCTCTTTTATTAACTCCTCCTCAGGACCATACATACCTCTGTCCATTCAGAGAGAAACCACTCACTGGGACAGTCATCTTTCTTGCAGGCTTGCTGGGAGGCCAGTTTTGGGGCTGAACAGAAGGTCTCAGGAAGCTCCAGAAAGCTGCCATCAGCCATGCGCTGCTTGCAAAGAACCTCACGCTTCTGAATACCCCCTCCGCAGGTCCTGGAACACTGGGGAAAGAAGGAATGTCAACCCAATATAAGAAAGTTGCATGTCTAAGTGCCAATTTTTACCTTCACCTTCATGAGTAAAGAGTGAAAAAAGGAGAAGAAAAAAAGAAACCCAGAAAAAGAAGAAAAACCAGGAACCAGCCCAAAAGATTTTGCTTTTTCTCCTTGAAATAAATTTTGCAGCAAGACCTACTACACCCCCCATTCTTAATCTCAAGTATTTAACTAGAGTGTCCAGGATTTCAAGAGCATTTAAATCTTAGAAAGTTGCTTCTAAGTGATGATTTGCAGCCACCCAAGACAACTGGTTTAAAAGGTTAGTATAATAGAGTGCTAAACATATTTACGATCCAGTGAAAATAATCTGTGTTGCTTCCTGAATGAACAAGAGAGAGCCCTTGCCATCAGTGTAAGTCTGGAGGAGTTAACCTGCAGAGAAGGCAGCCCTTTCTCAGTGTAAATGCCCAACTCTACCACGTTGGAGGGGCATTAAATATGAGCCTCGTTTTCTGAAGAATTCCTCTGGAACACTTTTCTTACAGAATTTGTGATTTCTTAAGGCAGTGGGAGCAAGAGCCATTGAAATTTGGGATACAAGGAAAATAGCCATATTTCAGTGGTTTTCAGCAGGATCCCAAACACACTGTCTACTTGTAACTTAATAATTATAATACACTTGCACAAGGAGGGAGAGAGGCCTGCAGCAGCACTGAGTGTTGGCTGTTATTACAAGTATTTGCCTCCTCCATTGCAATAGCAAAGAGGCCTTCAATTTTTAGTTGGGCATATGACTTTTTAGTCTATAGACCAGATTTGCCCACCTCCCTTGAAGCTAGAAATGCTCAGGTGACCAAGTGCTGTGCCTGCTGCAGCAATGGCCTCTTAGAACAGGAATGACATAAAAACAGATTAGTTGGGGGATATATCCCTAACTTATGAGGCAATGGTGAATGCTGAGACATTGTACTCAAAACTGCAAGGGACATTTGTGACTCCAGCTCAGGTTAGGATGCTGATACGTCCCTGAATATGGGCTGTTGTAGCCCAGCTCTCACCCCTTAATCAATGGTCCCGACCTTGGATATTTTTAAATCATCTGAGATTTTTTTAAAATAAAGTACTAAGGTCTCACATTTAATCAGAAATTTAATCTTTAAATTAGAAACTCTGGGAGATGGGTTACATACATCAGTTTTTAAATTAAAAAAAAAAAAAAAGAAGAATTCTCCCAGGGAATTCTGAAACCAGGGTTGAGAATCATCTTTCAAAGAATGCCCCTCTACCATGTGCAATGGGAATGACATAAACATAGAGGGGACATCCTGGGACCTAGGGAGGCCTCTGTCAGGACCACGGGTTATTTGGACCCCACTGGAGAAAAAGTGCCCTTTATCTGCAGTTGTGAATGGCTTGAGGTCACAAAGCTACTGAATAACAAAGTTAGAGAAGCTATCAACTTAGTCTTGTTAGGTCTTCTAAGTTTATCTCTTTCAAACCATTCAAGGCAATGGTGAACAACCTTCATTTGCATTTATTTATTTGTTTGTTTATTCCTTTTTATTGAATTTCTTGGGGTGACACTGGTTAACAAAATTATACAGGTTTCAAGTTAGGACTTTAGGCCAAGATGGAGGCATAGTAGACACACTATGCCTCCTCGCACAACACAAAGAAGGACAACAACAAATTTAAAATAAATAAAACAACCAGAACTGAAAGAAAATCATACTGTATGGAAGTTATCAAGTACCAAGCAGTTAAAGAAGAAACATTCACCCAGACCAGCAGGAGGGGTGGAGACAGGCAGCCAGGCAGAGAGGACTTGGGACAAGGCGGTGGCTGGTGAAGTGGGCAAATGTGAAGTATCCACATTTGCATGCGGATAAACCAGGAAGAACAAATGGGGAGTGAGACAAACTATACAACCCAGGATTCCAGCACGGGCAAATAAAGCCTCAAAGCCTCTGACTGAAAAAACCTATGGGGGTTGAGGAGGTGGGAGAAACTCCCAGCCTCACAGGAGAGTTTGTTAGAGAAGTCCACAGGGTCCTAAAATGTACACAAACCCACCCACCTGGGAATCAGCACCAGAAGGGCCCAATTTGCTTGTGGGTAGTGGGGGAAATGACTGAAAACTGGAAAGAGAGCTGAGCAAGTGGCATTGTTCCCTCATGGACCCTTCCCCCCCATACAGTACTACAACACAGCTGTCCCACCCTGGCAAATATCAAGACTCTGCCCCTTATTATGTAACAGGCATGCTGAGACAAAAAAAAAATATGTGCCAAATGAAAGAACAGGTCAAATCTCCAAAAACAGAACTAAGCGATGAGGAGATAGCCAACCTATCAGATGCAGAGTTCAAAACACTGGTAACCAGGATGCTCACAGACTTGGCTGAGTATGGTTGCAAAATAGAGGAACAAGTGAAGGCTATGCAAAGTGAAATAGAGAAAAACATACAGGGAACCAACAGTGAAAGGAAGGAAACTGGGACTCAAATCAATGATTTCGACCAGAAGGAAGAAATAAACATGGAACCAGAACAGAATAAAGAAACAAAATTCAAAAACATGAGGAGAGGCTTAGGAACCTCTGGGACAAACTTTAAATATTCCAACATCTGAATCATAGGGGTGCCAGAAGGGGAAGAAGAAGAACAAGAAATGGAAAACTTATTTGAAAACAGAATGAAGGAGAATTTCTCTAATCTGGCAAAGGAAATAGATTTCCAGGAAGTCCAGGAAGCTCAGAGAGTCCCAAAGAAGTTGGATCCAAGGAAGCACACACCAAGGCAAATCATAATTACATTTCCCAAGATAAAGGTAAGGTATCTTTCCCATTAAAGATAAAGAGAGAATCTTAAAAGCAGCAAGAGAAAAGGAGACAGTTACCTACAAAGGAGTTCCCATTAGACTATCAGCTGATTTCTTAAAAGAAACCTTGCAGGCAAGAAGGGGCCGGAGAGCCATATTCAAAGTCATGAAAGGCAGGGACCTACATCCAAGATTACTCTAACCAGCAAAGCTATCATTTAGAATGGGAGGGCAGATAAAGTGCTTCCCAGATAAGGTCAAGTAAGGGACTTATCTAAGAAAAAGAAGATCAAAACTATGAATGGTAAAATGACAACATACTCACAACTATCAATAACTGAACTTAAAAAAAGGAAAAACAAAAACAAACTAAGGAAACAATTAGAACAGGGACAGAATCACTGAAATGGAGGTCACATGGAGGGTTATTGGCAGGAGAGGGGTGGGAAAGGGGGAAAAGTACAGGGAGTAAGTAGCATAAATAGTAGGTAGAAAATAGACGGGGAGGTTAAGAATGGTATAGGAAATGTAGAAGCCAAAGAACTTATATGTAGGACCCATGGGCACAAACTAAGGGGGAGTAGGGTGAATACAGGTGGGAGGGGGTGTGCAGGGCAGAGAGGAATAAAGGGGGGGAATGGGACAACTGTAATAATCAATAAAATATACTAAAAAGCCAAACAAAATTATACAGGTTTTGGGTGCACAACTCTATAACACATTATCTGTACACTGTAATGTCTGCTCACCACCCCAAGTCAAATCTCTGTCCATCACCATTTACTGCCACTATACCCGCTTCTACCTCCCCTACTCCCCTTCTCCCCAGCAATTACCACTCTTGTATGTGCCCATGAGTTTTTCTGTTCAATCCCTCTGCCCCATTTGCATTTTAAATTTTAAAATTTTGAAATGAAAATAATCTTACTGAGTCACATAGGGGAAAAGATGTATTTTTCTGATGGCTGGATTCAACTACTTATTCCCTAAATAAAAGAAGGCTATGAGGTGGAACCACCCTATGGGGTAGGTCTTGTCCCTACTTTATAGATGAAGCAGCTGAGGCTAGACAGGTGAAGTTCCTGAATTAGGGTCCTATGCTGAGCATGTTCTCTGGGTGGGGGTGGTGGACACAGCTGAAGAATGAGCCCAAACTTGGTTTCTCTTTTCTGTGCTTGTAGGAACTGCTCTTTGCTTGCAATGGAGGGTACTCTGACTGCTGCTTCATGCTGAGGGCTCCAGGCCTTGTGAGCCCTAAGCCTGTAAAGAGCCTGGTCTCCCTCACACCCCCAATGAAAGGGCAGTGCTTTGAAATTCAATCTTCAACCTCCACTCTGTGACTGTAGGGGCCAGCCCATGATCCAGGTTGGGGGCCAACATTCTAAAATGATTTATCTGCATTGTGGAGGCCCTGGAACTTTCTTTTCCCTAGACCCTTTGATTTCTGTGCTTCAAGTCTACATTTCAATGTAGCTTCTAGGCTGTGCCGAAAGCCAGATGGGTGGGTAGACTACATGCAGTGCTTTACAGCCAACTGTTTCTCATCACAGATTCAAACAGTTTCTTCCAAAGATTTGCCTAGCATGTCATTTAGCTTTAATTAAGGAGAAATCTATAACTTTGAAGCTAATGCTTCAAGCTTGGGGTGGACCAGGCTTTTGGCTTCTGTCTCATTTTGGTGATTCCCTGGCCTTTTTATTTATGAGATGCAAACTTTTATTTAGCTCTTGTGTAGCAGTAGTTCAATAAACACTTAAAGGATGTTATCTTGAATGCATTTATACCCATACTGTTCTGCACAGTGCCTTCTATGAATGTAAACCTTCAATAAGTATTTGTGGGATTAAATTGAAGTTATGGGTTGGAGGAAATTTTAGTTAGCAGCTAAGAATTCTATTTACTTAGAATAACCCTTCTTGTTATTAAGGACAACTAAAGTTTTACATTTGGCTTTACAGTCTTTTGCATGATTTCTTAAGTTCAGCCTTTTCTTATTTCTGTCAAATTCTCACTTCTAACCAACCAGTTATTCTATTATCAGATTCATTATAACCTCCATTGTTCAGCCCATCTTCAGAACTCTTTTATAACTAGACAACAAACCATGTGGATTACTGATTCCTAAGGATTTGCTAAACTCAGGGGTTGTGTTCTACACAATTCTTTTTATTCCATGAATTATTAAATTTTTTTCATAAACTTAATGTAATTTTGTTCAAATCATTATTGTCTGAAGAAATTTATATTGATGAGTTGAAAAATTTAAATCTCAAGCTCTGATCTCTCCCCTATCCATACTAAACATGTTCACTTAAATGCAAGTAGGCATCTTGACCTAAACATGTCTAAAATGGAACTTATGATTCTGCCCCTCCAATATCACCTCAAACCTGCTCTCTCCTCAGTCTCCCCCACTCGTTTAATGGTGCTATATTCGAGACAAAAACTTAGAAGTTCTTGACTTTTGTTCTCACCCCCTCTGCCCTGATGCCCAATCCATGAGAAATACTTTCAGATATGCCTCTAAAATAAGGAAGATTTTTCTCCACCATAAGTAATAAATTGGGATAGCATCATTTCTTGCCTAGCCCTACCAGTAAGCTTCCTAATGGGTCTTTCAGTTTCCAGTTTTTTCAGTTAGCTCCTTGCATGATATAGATAGCATACTCAATTTGAAGAGAGCTCCTCTCTCTTTCTGATGGTCTTCTGAAAATGCCATTGGCTGAACACAACTAGAAGTCAGAGGGGAGAGTCTACCTAGGTTAGCCTCCTAGATACAGGTGAAAAAGATAGAGAGGGGATCTAGAGAAACAAAGGAAGATATTGAGCATAGCATCTTATTTCCTACAGTCTTTTCTCCACATGTTAGCAAGAGTGATGTTTTTGAAGCATAAATCACATTTCATAATCCCCCTCCTTAAAAACTCCAGTGGCTTCCCCTAGTGATTAGAATAACATTTTACTCCTCCAACCCTACCCTGCAAAGCCCTACATATTCTGGTCTCTGCTGTGATGGACCTTTAAGACTAACTCAAATCCTTCCAACTTCATTCACTCACTCCACACAAAGTTATTAAATACCAATCACGTACCAAGCATGGTTCTAGGTTCTAGCAGTGAACAAGAAGCCTCACATACCTCTCCAATTTTGTTTCATACAATTTTTCTTCTTCCCTGCTGTCGTTGTTGCTCCAATGCCAAGTTTGTTTCTCCCACTGGACCTTCACACTTGCTTTTCTCTCTAATTGGACCATTCTTCTCTTACATCTCCATGTAGCTGAGAATTTCCAGTCATACAGGTTCAATTCCATTCTCTCATGCTTGGAGAGGCCATCCCTAACCCCCTACCTAGAGTAGCCAAAGCAGTCTCTATCCTGTTTACCTTATTTTATTTTTTAAAATAGTTCTTTCAAGTAGCTGTCATCTCTTTTAGAAGTTGTAATCTACTAGCTCTATGAAGAGAGCAATTTTGCTTCTCTTATAGCTCATATTAGTGTTTAAGAATAACATTCAAAACTTTTTCCCAGTATAATATTGTTACATCTTTAATAAGAGACCTTAAGATTAGATGACTTCATCTCTAGTTTTTTATCCACATCCTTTCTCATGTTTTTCTCTTTAAAGTTAATGATTTGTTTGTTTCCCAGTAAAGAAGTGGTCAGGATATGAGCTAAACCGTAGAATGACATTTCATAACAGATGCTGGAAGTATGTGATATTTTGAAATGATCCATAAATATGTACACTCTAGTGAAAATGCAGTGTATTTTTCTATGACAGAAGTAATGACTGGTTCATAAAATCATTATCCCCTAAACCTCAAAATGACATCAAACCACTTTTCTTCTAATCCTTTGATTATAACTCATAGTAACTTCCCATGGGTCCTACTGAGTTTGTTAGGCATAAAGAACATGCTCTTGAAGTTTCTGTTACCTGTGACTGACATTTTAGACACTTCACTATTGATGTCATATTTTAGTAGTACAGATCTCTCCAGGGCTTGATGGCTAGAAGTTTCTGTTTCTAAATAGCTTCTGAGGCACATGGGCTTCTATTCAATTTGAATAAATGCTCCAAAAATAAAAGAGTAGTTGAATAAAAACAGCTCTCAACTTCAAGCTGTCAGTTAGAGCCTTTTAACAAATGTGACAATAAGGAAAGATTGAGGTTAATTTTCTCTTTCAAACTGAGGAAGTAGATGACGAAAATAATTGGTTTTACTTCGAGGGTAGAGATGTAATAAAATTGTGCTATAGAGTGTGACCACTCACTTAAAATAACATAGCTGGGTTATCAACTTGCAGGTAGGATCTGATTTAAGGTACAGACCTTCAGATAATTGCTCACAACTGTACAAAAGTCTGTGACAATATGATGACAAAACAGCTGCCAGAAAGTAAAAAAAACAAACAAAAAACAGTTTATTTGAAGTTTGATCTACAGTAGTCTCTTTTTATCTGTGGTTCCACTTTCCACAGATTCTGTTACCCACTGAAATGGTCCAAAAATATCAAATGGAAAATTCCAGAAATAAACATTCCATAAATTTTAAATTTTCTGCTATTCTGAGTAGCATAATAAAATCTTGCACATCCCACTCTGTCCTGCTTGGGATGTAAATCATCCCTTTGTCCAGCCTCTTTATGATGTATAAGCTCCCTGCCCATTAGTCAGTTAGTAGCATCTGGGTCATCAAATTCACTGTGGCAGTGTCACAGCACTTGTGTTCAAGTAATCCTTGTTTTACTGAATGCCAGAGAAGCTGTTAAGTGCTTCCTTTAAGTTAAAAGGTGGGACCAATAGAAAAAGATGTGTTGAGAGAGAGACAGAGGGAGAGGAAGAGAGAGACACCTCACATTCACATAATCTTTCTTTTAGTATATTATTATAATTGTCCTGTTTTAACATTAGTTATTGTTAATATCTTGATGTGCCTAATTTATAAATTAAACATTATCATAGGTATGTGTGTACAGGAAAAAACATAGTATATATATGAGGGGGGACCCCCCAAAAAACTGGAATTATCTTCTGAGGGTGGGACTCTTATAACATAGGCTTCTACCACTAGATGAGTGTTCTAGGAACCCATCTGTATCAGTGTACCAGCTGGTGTTGTGGCAAGAGGCTGTGTTTGGCATTAGTGAATTTTTTTGAAGACTCCTTCAGTGCATTTGCCCATTTCATGATGGGTGGTTTATGGGTGCATCTGCCCATGCTGCACTGGGTGTTGAGCAGTTTTTGACCAAAAATGGCATGACCCTGTGCCCCACCTTCCCTATTTACTGGATCTTGCCCTGAGTGACTTTTTTTTGTTTGTTTTATCTTCCTGGATGAAAAAAAGTCCTCAAAGGGAAACATTTTGCCAATGTGGAAGAGGTGAAACAAAAAATGGCAGAAGCATTAAAAGGCATCAAAATCAATGAGTTCAAAAACTGTTTTGAGCAGTGGAAAAAAATGTCTCAATAGGTGTATTGCATCAAATGGAGAGTGCTTTGAAGGTGACTGAAGTTTAAACATAAGAATAAATACACAATGTTTTATAAATAAATTCCCTTTTTTGGGTGCACCCTTGTAGAGTTCAGCACTATGTACAGTTTCAGGACCTACTGTGGGTCTTGGAACCTATCCCCTGATAATGAGGGGGGCTACTATACACAAGAAGCCCTTAGGAAATCCTCAGTGTCTGGAACTTCTCAGACTCACTCCCTGCCAACTTGCCATGGACCAGAGCTTTAGCTACAATGTGCAATTTACCTGTCTCTGGGCACACTGATGCCTTCTCTGCTCAGGCCTTCACTCCATGAGCAATGCCTTGCATTTCTTTGTCCATCTAGAAACTCCTAAGACATCCTTGAAGGCCTAACTCAAAGGCTGCTTCTTCAGGATTGCCTCCTTAGAGCCTCTGTCTCATGGCAAATGAGTCACTTCCCACCCACCAGGACCTGGAAGGGCGTGGCCTCTCTCTTGTCAGGACTAGTCCTTTGTGTCCTGCTATCTTCCTCTGCCTCCCTGCAGGCATGCAGAATTAGGCATCTTTTGAAGAAAGGGAATGTATTAATCTTTCTATTCCCCAGTGTTTTGTACAGATTCTGCCAGAGAGCATTCACTTCATAAATGTTTGTTGAATCGATATTTGGATGAATAAAAGAGCCCCAAATCCAGATGTTTAAAAGATGTAAAACAAACATCAAGATGATGGGCTGAACATCTACCTTTTATTGAGCCGTTTTATCATTAGCCAGAACCTACTTCTAAGCAAGTCAGCAGTGGGTTTCAGCTGGGGCAGCATGTGCTCCCTTGGGTGCCCTGACCCTCCAGGTATGGTAGATAACCTCCTAGCTGAGTTAATATTCTCAGGAATATTGGTCAGTGTTTCTTAAAAGCCTGTTTCCTCTTTGCTCAAAAAGTTTGCCTAGTGTGTTTATACAGCGGTGGGCAAAAGTAGGTGTACACTTATGAGTACTGAAAATACAGTTTATTCTTGTATTAGTATTTAGTATTATATTATTTTCCATACAAACAACTGTAAACCTACTTTTGACCCTCCCTATAATGGTAAAAAGGTGTTTTTAGATGTTTTGTATTGTAGAAGATGAAATTTCAAGTTAATAAAGTTCCGAGGTCTGTGAGGACTTTGTGGACCTGTTGAGAGGCCCTGGTCAGGGCGACAGCTCTGCAGTGAGAGGCAGACTGCAAGGAAGAACAAAGTTTTAAAGAAACAGCAAGAGAAATTTAATAAAAATAAATTAAAATGTTTGCCTTTATAAATCATTTAAAATAATATTGTGGTATATAAAAGTAGATCTCTGGTAAGGGGTATTATTTTTAAATATATGCCATAAACAGAATAAATAACAAAAAATAGTATTATATTGCTTATCCTAGCTGCCATATGTGTTCATTATGTAAGGTCATGGATTCATTAGTTTTATAAGAAAAGTAAAAAAACATACAATAAGGAGGATGCTTAAAAGTTATGATTCCATACAAAAATACAATGGCTCAAGGGACTTGTATTTTTAAAGATTTTCCCGTAATCATCACATTAATACATTCTTCTCATATTGACACTTTTGGTTTCCTCTTGGTAGTTTAATTTACTGAGAGCCAAGTTCATTTCCTTGATACCTCAAGTCATATTACTGAGCCCAATACAAAGTGACATTTATGTTCTCTAAGGTCAACTTTGCGGTTTTAACATAATGCGATCTTGCTTATAGCTTCTAACTCATTTCATTCATTTTTTCGTTCACTCATTCATTCTTTCATTAAACATTTTATTGAGCACTAGCTGAGTGCTAGGCACTCTATTAGGTGCTAGGAATTTAAGATGATTGATAAATGGTTACTATGCCTCAGGTATTTTCAGTGCAGTTAGGGAGAAAAAATTACTCTAAATTAAGTCTTTATAGAAAAGTTGGGGAAGGCCCTACAGAGGAGGTTGGCCAGGGAGATAAGGAGTGCTACCAGAGCCAGGTTACATGTTCATAGACCCAGGGTATGGAGGACATGTCATGTCAAATAACTCTGAGGGGTCCTGAGAAGGTGGAGCATAGGTTTCACAGGGAAGGGCATTTGGGAAATGAGCCTGAGAAGGCAGATGAGAGGCAGACTGTGAAGGGTCTTGGACATAATCTCAAGACCATGGGGCATCATTAAGAGTTTTGAAGTGGTGGGTAACATAATCCAATTTGTAGAAAATGACTCAGGCAGCAAAGGCCAATGGGTTCCAAAGACAACTGCCCTTTGAGATGTTAATTGTCGTGCCACTGAGAAAAGCCTTCCAGGTCAAGTAAGTCTAAATAATACTACACATGTTACACCTATGTGTAGTGTTATCGGGGATTCTCGGCACATATTAATATTTTAAAGATTCAACAGAGGACCTGTAGTCAGGAACCATCGATACCAGGTTGGGAAACACTGGATGAAGGTGAAGCCCAGACAACACAGGGAGACCAAGTAAAGAGGCTGCTTGTAGTAGTTTGGTTAGTTGTGAGGACTAGAACCAACCCAGTAGGAGAAGGATTGATAACGAAGAGAACAGTTGTGGTTGGGGAGGTATAGGAGGTGGAATCCATAGGATCTGGGGTGACTGAGTGTGAAGGGCAAACAAGGCTGCAATGGCCCCAGTTACCAGCTACAGAACAGGTGGATGGTGATGTCACCCAAACCACAAGATCCATGAAGGGGGATGGGTCTTCTGGGAAAGGTGGAAGGTAGGCATGTTACCAAGCGTGGTGTTAGACCTTTGGAATTTGAGGTAACTGTGCAGTGCTTGAGGCTGAGAGGTTCAAACGGCAGTTAGAGGCAGTGCTTGGTATATAACAGAAGTGGAAACTGAGCCAAAACAAATCAGGGCCCAGAGACACAAAGAAAATGAGGACTGAATCTCACTAAGTAAAACTAAAAGTGGAAATAAAATTCCTAGCCCACAATTTTGTGGATTAGAATGTCCTTGATCACCTAATTTCTTAAACTTGGAAGTACAAGGGCTGTCGAGTGTATCTTCTGGGTTTAAAATTCTTGTTACTAGGTGAAGCATGGGGTTGCATACCCACTAAAATTCAGAGCAATTGTTACAAAAAGCTTCCTGCTAATAAAAGCAAAAGCACTGCCTATGTGTAACTTTTTTTTTAATTTTATTTTAATCATTGTTTAAGTACAGTTTGAAACTTGACTTCTGATCTCTGTTTTCCTTACATTTATTGTTGATTCTAAAGGTAGGATGAGGTGCCCACTTTCTTATGAAATATACTACTGAAACTGAGATAAACATTCTAAGAGATGTTTCTTTCTTTCCTGATACAGTATTTTAAATAAACGTGGTCTCTATCTTATGAGGACTTGTATTTTAGTCACTGGAATATAACAAAAGTGATGGCTAAATTGACTCCTTCTGCCAAAATTCACTTCTCTAATCTAGACCAAAGTTATTCTTTTCTATGTGTTTTTAAATCTAGAAAATGAAGGTATTGATACTTAAGCATCTATAATTGTCATTAAATTCTTTTTCTTAATATTACCAGTAGGGACTTTTCTCTCCTACATCTTTTTATGCAGCTGAACTATAGGCATTTTGAATTATAACTCCAATTTAAAAAAATGATGTGTATAGGGAAATGGCTGCATAACCACAGTTTTAAGCAAGGATGAAAATAGGGGCTGTGGTGAATATTTCAGTCTCTGCACAGATGTGTGTAGTATGTGTGTACAGTTGGGTGCACACTATCCTGAACATAAGACATAAGCAATATAGAGACATATAAATTATGTTTCAGAGTGCTCTCTAATTCTTTCAGTTTAACTCATCTATCACCTTTCTCTTTTTCTCATTTCTCTTAAGATTTTTAGAATAAAAATGAATACAGAAAGATTGATGCGTACAAAGCTCATAGACATTGATGAGGAATGTGATGGTAGAAGGCAGATTTTGAATCTCAAGTACCTTGTGCTATTAGAGATTGATGCTTAGTCAGCCCACAATTTAGCAGATTGTAGAGGCAGAGTTGTGACCCCAAAGATATCTACAAATTAATCCTTGAAACCTTTGAGTATGCTACCTCACAAGGTAAAAGGAACTTTGCAGATGTGATTAAGTTAAGCAGTTTGATGGGGAGATGACCTGGATTATCCACGTGGGCTTGATATAATCACATTGGACCTTATAAGAGGGAGGCAGGAGGATCAGAGTCAGAGAGGATGTAAGGACAGAATCAGAGGTTGAAGGGAAGCACTTTGAAGGGGCCATGAGCCAAGAAAACAAGGAGTCTCCAGAAACTGGAAGAGGCAAGGTAACAGATTCTCCCTTAGAATCTCCAGAAGGCATTCAGGCCTGCTAATAAACATCTTGATTTTAGCTAAGTGAGACTGATTTCAGATGTGTGACCTCCAGAGCTATAAGAGAGTAAATTTATGTTGTTTTAAGCCACTTTCTGTGTGTTATTTTGTTACAGCAGCAATGGGAAACTAATACACAGATTAACTGCCATGGACATAGGCAGCAAATACTGAATTTTATGTAAACAGCTTATTTTGGAACTGGTATCAGATTTCCTCACATTTAAGGCTTTAGAGCAAATGGTAAACAGGTCTTGGAAAGCCACATTGTGTAGGGAAAAGAGAAAGGCTTTTGAAGCATACAGGCCCCCTGTTTCATTCACTGGCTATGTGACCCAGGGAAAGCACAACCTCTTTGAGCCTTTCCTCACAGGGTGGCTATGGAGATTATAAGAGAAAATTAAAGAGTAGTAGAATGCATTCTACCACATGAAGTATAAATTCAGCTTCTCAGTGCTTCCGGTTCCTCATCAGTAAAATGGGGATGATTGTAGTAACTATCCCACTAAGGATAGTGCTTGGTATGTAGTGAGTGTTGCTCTTATTAAAGAGAAGAAGCTCCTGAAATGAAGCAAGTGCCCAACAAATGGACTGGCAGTCTTGCCCTGTACCTTTTCAGCACCACCCTGTATGCTTTCCATACCTCAGTATGCACTGAGGGATATGGGGTCTCACCGAAACTTGATATGCCATCATTGACCTGATGGTCTAACTCAGAAGTCACAGGGAAGCACCTGTCCAGGTATGGTGGTAGATGAATGTTAAATGAGCAGCACTGATTATGAACAGCATATGACTTCAGTGTGGGAGGATAGTAGAGAAGTTCTGGCAGAAGTGATAGGATTCCTGCCCAACTTTGACAGTGGAGGGAGCGGGGAACTGTGTGTGGGAGAAGTGAGACTGGAGATGGGCAGGGGCAGATTGCAGGGGGATGAAGGCCTGACGAAACCACTGGGTTTTATTACATGACAATAGAGAATCACTGAAATAAATCCTAGTAAAAGATTGTCATGATCAAGGTATATTAGACTGACTTTTGACACATACAAAGTGGTTCCCAATTATGGTGCTGTGACACACCAGTGTGAGAGGGTCCCTTGTGAGGTGCATGTAATATGTTAATATAGAGCCAACATCAAAGTTAATGATGATGATGTGTGTGTATTTAAAAAATTAGAGAAGATTCAGGGGACTAATACACTAAATAATGTGTTTCAAAAGAAAACTCAACAATAAACAACAAGATATTAAAGCTAAATGGGTAAAAATAAATATTTAATGAGTCCTTCAACAAAACCAGAGATAAAAACCAAGAGAGACAAAACTAATAGGCAGAACTGAAATAAAGAAGGCCCTCTGAAAACCAAATCTAGAATTAGATTTCTGCTTCATATCTGCCTAATTGTTTCTAAAAAAAAGTTTTAACATAAGTATTTGGACTTCATGCTAAGCCCCTCCAGACCTGCAGAATGTGTAAATATTGGCTATTTGTCATTTGACAGGCAAATGTTCTACAAAGTACAGAGAAGCTTGTATTCTTAGCAGGCAAATGATGATTAAACTTAATTATGCCTTTTTCCCCCTGAAAAAAAAGCATAGTGCATGAAGTTAGTGTAACCCAGCGTTCAAACAGCAAAGAGGGGGAGTTTCTGCCTTCAAGTGGGCCAAAGTCCACCATCTACGGGGTAATCAGGTCTTCTTGAAATGAAGCATTTGGTCCCCATTCTCCTTTTCTTTCACATGAAAAAAGACTGAAAACTGGGTATTGAAGGATTAGAGACCTCAGCACATCCTCTGCTAGATCCAAGCAGATAAATGCAAAAGACCCTGTGAGTACACAGCTGGTCTCCTTGTCTCAGCAGGATTGCCAAGAGCACCAGGGCTTACCAGGTGAGCACCAGGTGGACTGATCAGCAGCTGGTGTCCTAACTAAGTACTTTCCTAAGGGCACAGTCAGCCTGGAGACACATGTTACTCTTGACTTAGTCCATATAGCATAAACAATGGCTCCCTTTCTTTTAATAAGTGGTCATAATAGCTGGTTTTGCCTAACAAAACTTAAGCAAAGAAGTAGGATTCTAGAAAATAATGTAAGAAAAATAGTCTATTGTTTCCACTAGGTTCAGAGAGATTCCTAGAAGTGACCAAGGGTCCTTTAAACAGACCCTATGCTCCAAATGTTTAGCAGGGCATTCCTGCTCCCCAGAGGATAGAATCTCTGGTGGCTTTCACTTTCTATGTTCTTTATTTCTTGTTATGTTTTAATATTTTCCACAATTATTATGTATTGAGTATGAAATAAGATATTTTTAAAGGTCCTAATAAAAGTATAGTCAGTGGCTCATTGGATGAATTTTAAAGAGCTGTTTATTGGTTTCCTGATTTGAAAACTATACTTATACAAGCATACCTTAGAGATATTGCAGATTTCATTCCAGATCACCACAATAAAGCAAGTCATAATATTTTTGCTGGTGGAGGGTCTTGCCTTCAATTTGTTTAAAAAAAAAGAACAAAACCAAAAAGTACTCTATCTGTGAAGTACAATGAAACAAGGTGTACCCATACCCAAATTATCCCAAAGGCTTCTGCCTAATGGAAGGAAATGAAATGTTTTAGAAATAAATACATGTCTTAACAGGCCCAAGGTAGATGGAAAGTGGAAGAATAATGAAATCTTTGGAAATCCACTCTTTTTAATAGGGAGACTGGGCACAGAGGTGGTGGTGGTAGCAAAAGACCAAAAAAGACCTTGCATGTAGAAGTGCTCTAAAAACTTGAAGAGTACCAAAGGTTACTGCCATTATTCTTCAGCACACGTGGCCATCGAAAAGAGGTTGGGGTTTCACGCACCCTTACTGCTAGGTCAGTGTGACCTATAACCATATAACAGAGCAGTAAGCCATGAAGTCAGCATTTTCAGGGCTTGTGGGCAGTATTCTTGATTTATTCATTCATTTTGTCATTCAATAAACATTCTATCTAGAACTTACTATGCACTTAATGGCAAAACAAGGTTAATAGTATCACCAGTGGAGGTTGATTTGGGCTGATTCTCCATCTCATCTGAGGGTTGGCATGGGTTATTGGTGCAGTCTTAGGCCATGGTTTCACTGTGGCTAAAGGTAAAAGTATAAATACACTTGAAACCAGGAGACCTGGGTTCTAGACCAGGCTTTATGATCTTGAGCAAGGCCATATCTAGGCCACAGTTACCTCATCTGTAAAACAAAAAGGCTCATACACAATCCCTGAGGGCCCTTTCAGTCACGGTGGTCTCCAACAAAGGGGTATGGTGGTAAGGATCACATAAATCGGGCTTGATGATCAACCCTAAATTTGCTAGCTATGTGAGCCTCAGTTTCCTTAGACCCCAAAATGAAGATAATGAAATCTACTTTTCACTGGACTCTAAGGATTGCTGTGAGGATTCAATGAGGTGTGTAATATATATTTCTTTTTACAAATATCCTCACCCAAGGATATGTTTATTGGTTTTTTTCAGAGAGAGAGAAAGGGTGAGGGAAAGAGAGAGAGAGAAATGGATATGAAAGAGAACCATTGATTGGTTGCCTCCCATTTGTGCCCTGACTGGGGATTAAAACTGCAATCTAGGTATGTGCCCTGACCAGGAATCAAACTGTTAAGATTTTTTGGTACATGGATGACACTCCAATCAACTGGGCCACCTGGCCAGAGCTGTACTATATATTTCTTAATAGAATGCTGTTAAATAGATGTTCAAAATATATAACATCCTCTTGACTTCCATAAACGATTACACAATAGCATGGAATTTATGAACTTAGCCATAGACATTTAAGCTCTAAAAGAAAATATATAGTCAATGTCTGTTTCCAGATGCTTTACATTTTAGTATTTTGCTCACTCATTACTACTTGATTTTTTGAGCACTTTGCTAAATCACAGCCCCGACATGGGCTGGGAGAGGGCAGGGGCTCTGGCACCTGATAGTGAAAAGCACAGAGGGCATGTGGAAATGGCAGCATGAAGGAAGGGCACGGAAGCCACTGTCCTCCCTCCTTGTCAGTTGGACAACCACATAATTCTTCATTCTAATTGGGACACTTTTGAGAGTAAAAAACTGTTTCAGTGAAACTGGGATAAATGTTCCCCTCACATTTCAGGCTTACTTTTTGTGACCTTTGATGTCACTTAAAGGTCCTAGGGCTGGAGCTATATATGATGTCCCATTGGGGAGGAAATTGCAAAATAAGATTCTACCCAAACAATCTAAAATTCTTCTGTATTTTTTAAAGGCATAAACATTATTTAAGTTTGATAAATATAATTTTAGATAAGATAGTATCATAAAATAGTTTTGTTTCTATTATTATGTGTGCTTTAGAGTGCAAAGTTTTCTGTAAAAGGACAGAGAAAATACTTTAGGTTTGGTGGGTCATATGGTGTCTGTCACAACCACACAGTTCAGCCCTTGCAGGGTGAAAGCAGCCATAGATGATATATGTGAAAGAATGGGTGTTGCTGTGTCCCAATAAAACTTCAGTTACAGTACCTGGCCATGAGCTGGATTGGGCTTTGGGCTGCAGTTGCCAACCCCCACTTTAAAACAATAGTTCCCAGACTTTTGGACTTCATAGGTCCAGGAAAATAATAAAAAAGTCTGGAATAAACTCAAGATTTATAAATTTTTATTTTACTAAGTAATTAGGTTAAAAAAGGGAAAAAAAATCATTGCTTAGTACCTTTATCTCTTAGAATTTTAATTAGCAAAAGACTAGATGACACAAATTCAAAACAAATTTAGCTTTATAAAAAACCTACCACATTGTCCTTATTTCTAAAATTTTTGATGAGCCTGATGAACTTTGTCATGAATATGCTCAGGTTACTAGATGGCTCATTTGAGTTGCTTTTGGAGGTTACATGGCATGGCACAATAGAAAAAACATGGTGTGCAATTAAAACATCTGGATTTGAATAAGGTGGGGAAGTACTAAGAAGGGAAAATGAACTAAACTTGAACATTGCTTTAAGGGGACAAAGCTACTTGAAGAGAGTGTCCCCATTCTGAATCACTGATGCAAACACAAACTCCAATGCTGAGCAACATCAGAACTCACCGGCTGCCATTGTGCAGGGTACCAGGCTGGGGGGCAGTTGAAGCGATTACAAGCTTGCACTGTGCTGGGCTTCTGCTGGCGACACAGATCATCAGCCAGGATCACTGTTTCATTGGTCTCTCTGGAGCGTACTTGGGAGCAGAAGACGTCTCTGGTCTGCAGGCCAACCCCACAGGTGAGACTGCATGGACTCCACTTGCCAATTTCCCACCTGGGAAGAAATCAGAGAAGAAAGAGGACAGCCTGAGCACCTGTGCAGAGAACATTTCCCATGATATGAAATGTTCTGGAGTAAAAACACCTAACTGGGAATGTGGGAAGTTCCAGTATAAGATTGGCTAGGAATTCTATCCTAAGCTTCAAATCTACCCTTTCCCTTTATGCTCTAGCATTTATTTCAGATAAAACAAAGGAGGTGATATAATAGAATATACATTTTTTACCCACAAAATCATCAAGAATGGTCACAGTCATGTTTATTTTGATGGAACATAAACTTCATCAAAAAAGAGGATGTGCTAGGTCAGACATAGGTGGAACGGGTAATGGCCTTGGCCACCACGTATTGAATAGTGGGTTTAGAAGAAGCCTTTCTGTTCATCTCTCCAGCCACCATTCTTAGCAAGACTGAACAAAGTTGTGCTTTTCTTTGGTTTCAGAGTGAAAGGCCATTGGCTCATTGGCTCCAACTCCTTTCAAACTTCCATTATAGCATAGAAACATTTCTGTCCTATGTATAAATCTCATCACTGCCCAGGACTGGAGAATGTTAGCAAAAGTAAAGTTTCCTAAAAAGATCAGTCTGCCTGAAGGAAAATAAGTGGAGAGAACTGCTCATTATCTGGAAGTGGAAGTCAAAAAATGACAGATGAGTTGAGTGCATAAATTGGCCATTCCAAATGGCCCAGTCTTGAGAAGGACATTTATAGTCAGCTAAGGGCCTATAAAAACATTCCCACTGCATTTCCCTGTTGCTGCAGCCTCTGCTGCAGCCTCCTAAATAGAAATGATAAGGGAAAAGCTCTGTTGCTTGGGTTCTGAGTCAGAAGCATTCTTTAGTGATCAGTTTTAGAAAGTTCTGTTTACAAGGCAAGGCTGAAAGAGTCTACAAATAAGACTTAGTCAAGAAAAGCACCACAAGTAGATTCTTCAGTAGCTAGGCCCCCTAACTTCCATAGCCAGCTGTGAAAATTGGTTTAAATTATTTTTTGTCAGACTGTAAAACTGAGTGTATACTCAACCTTTTCCTGACACTCTGATACGTAACTACCTTTCTAATCCCTATTTCCACAACCTCCTTCCATCTATACTATGTTTAAGCTGAATTTGTAGTGAACTACTCTGTTATTCTCAATTCATGCCCATTCCTGGTTTTCTAGCTCTGTCTTTACTCAAGTTGTTACTCCTAATTTGGAATAATTTTTGTCCTTTCCTTGCCCCTCAAAATTATTCCATTTGTATGTATCCAAATTTGATGCATATTTTAAGGATTATATTTATAATTGCAGCAGACATTTATCATTTTCTCAATTGTATTACAATTATTCTGCCTGTTAAGAGCCATATAGAAGGATGCACGTCTTAAAGGCAAGGTCTATGTCTGAGTCAGTTTTGTATCTCTCATAGGGTTCATCATAGCACCTTCTAAATAGTTAATGAATGTGGTTAACTTTTCCTGATAAATTATCAAATGGAAGGGACCTGTCATCATAGTGGGTGCTTTATACATGTTATGTCATTACATGTATAACAACATGAGACAGGCTGTACTGATTCTCCATATTATAGCTGGGCAAGAGACTGACTTGCCCAAATATCCACAATGAGTAATTAGTGAATCCAGGATTCATACTTGGGTGTGACTGGCTCCAAAGCCTTTGTGCTTTCTATTGTACCATGCTGTCTCCAGAAAATACCTTGGAAATCGTCCCATCAACATTCACAAAATTTTAAGTCAATAGAAGAGGAGAAGGTGGGTTGAATATATTTCTTTTAGATACTGTATGAATTTCTATAAACTCACTTTTAAATCTCTAGTATGGGCTAAACCCAAGCTTAAAACACCATGGGGTTATTGGTTTTAAACTCTATCCACATATTCTTGGTCACTCCTCCCTTCTAAAGATGGAGTCTTGAGTCAGGGCTGAACTTAGTGGCTCACTTGTAATGAAGAGAATGGGGCAGAAGTGATGCTATGTGACTTCCAAGGCTCAATGATAAAAAGAATATAGTTTCCACTTCTCTCTCTCTCTCTTTGACTTCTCATTCTGGGGGAAGTCACTTTGACTGCTTACCTGACAATGATAATGTCGTAAGGGCACTTAATATCACATGGAAAATCCACATGCTAAGGAACTGAGGCTGATCACCAACAGTCAGCACCATCTTTCCAGTCACGTTGGTGGACTACCTTGAAAGCAGATCGATTGGGCCCAGTCTAGCCTTCAGATAACTCCAACCTCATGAGACTTAGCCAGAACTGCTTTCCAAGCTGCTCCCAAATTCTTAAACTATGAGAGGTTACAAATGTTTCCTTTCGTTGTGAGCTACCAGTTTTGGGGGAAATTTGCTATGTAAAAGTAGACAACTAATACAAGAATATACTCTCCTTCCAAAATGTGCACATGCTCACCAAAACACATGTACAAAAACATCCAAAGTAGCACTCTACATATCCCATCGGGGAATAGCACAAATGTCGATCAACAATGAAACCGATAAAAAATTATGGTATGTTTCTACAGCACTATAAAACAATAAGAATAAACTATAACAACCACCAACATTGATGAATCTCACAAACATAAAATTGAGTAAAAGAAGCCACAAAGGCAAAAATTCTTACTGTGCTTTCATTGATATAAAGCTCAAAACCCAAAACTCAGCTATGGTGTTAGAGATCAGGATGGTGGTCCCCCTTGGTGGGTAGTAACTAGAAGAGAGGCACAGGGGGAAGTTTCTGGGATGAAGTTTTGATCAGGGTGCTGGATCTGGGTTCCCTTTGTGAAAAATCACCAAGCCATACACATAGGATTTGTGCACATTTCTCTGTACTTGTTAACGCTTCAAAAGAAGGTGTTTTTTTTTCCCACTTCTAAGTGAAGTACTAAATATTGTGGATGGAAAACCAAATCTAACCACTATGCCCAATGCTATGAACCCTCTGCATATGCCTACTTAATACATGCTGTCCCAAGGTTAAAATGTGTCACACTCAAGGCTCTACACTCTGTTGTCCCCACCTTTGGAAAATTCAGCCACTGGGACCTAGAAGCAGAGGCATTTGCCAGCTGAGAGGCCACTTCAACACTGTTCGGAGAAACTTGCAAATCAGACATAGCTGCCTACCCACAATAAAAGTATATTACATTCTCAAGGGAAGAGGTCAGCAGAAGCTGTCTATGTAGGAAACACTTTGCCGATTCTGGGTTGAAAGTATTTTTTTACTCTTATTTTATTTTCAATTATAGTTTACATTCAATATTATTTTGTATTAGTTTCAGGTGTAAAGCATAGGGGTTCGAGAATCATATACTTTACAAAGTGTTCCCCCTGATATTTCCAGTACCCACCTCGCACCATCCATAGTTGGGGGTGAATAACTTAGGCAAAAAAGGGAAAGCAGAGACCCGCCCCTACTTTCCCCTGCATTGAGCCTGCATATGTGAGCCTTGGGATTCCCTGAAAACTGTGCCTTTGGCTGTTAATGAGAACGGGACTGCAACCCAGGGGGAGCCAGCCTGAGTGGGCAAGACTGGCCATGGCTGGTAGCCATGAGATACTTCCAGGCCTTCCCTGGGATTCTGGAGCCTGGCTGCCACATCAGCCCAGTGCTGAGGAGGATAGGCACTCTGCTCTGGGCTTTAGAGGGTGAGGGCATTAGTGTTTCTTCCCCGACTTTGCCTGTTTGACTTTTACTCATCTTTTCATCATCATTGAAAATGCTACTTCCTCAGGGAGGAAGCCTTCAGCTGGGAAAAACCCTCCTTAATTTTATGGTCCCATTAATACTTTCCCATCTGGAAATTCTCAACACACCATTTTATTATTTTATTTTTCATTAGTTTTATTGTGGTAAGAACACTTAACACAAGATCTACCCTTCACAAAAATTTAAGTTTACTATAATATGTTATTGTTGACTATAGTTACAATGTTGTACAGCAGATCTCTAGAGCTTATTCACTTTGGTCAACTGAAACTTTATGTGCGTTGATTAGTAACTCCCTATTTTCCCCTTGCCCCGACCCATGGCAACCACCATTCCACCCTTTGAGTCTATGAATTTGACTGTTTTATAAGTGGAATCATGCAGTATCTGTTCTTCTGTGACTTGCTTATTTCACTTACATTGCAAATTTACCTTGTGTTTAAGGCTGAATAATATTCCATTGTATGCATATACCACATCTCCTTTATCCACTCATCTATCTATGGGCTTTTAGTTTATTTCCAGGTCTTCCCATTGTGAATAGTGAGTGCTACAGTAAATATGAGAGTCCTCATATCTCTTCAAGGTCCTGACTTCATTTTTTTAGATAAATACCCAGAAGTGGGATTCCTAGAAAATATGGTGACTCTATTCTTAATTTTATGAGGAACTATCTGAGAAACCATACTATTTTTCATAATGGCTGCACCATGTTGCATTTCTAGAAACTGTGTTTTGTGTTTCTTTTTCTTTCTTTCTTTCTTTTTTTTTTTTTTGGCTATTGAGTTGTAGGAGTGCCTTATATCTTTTAGGGATTAACTCCTTATCAGACAGATGGTTTGCCTTTTCATTCTGGTGGTTGTTTACTTTGCTGTGCTCAATGCATGGTAATCTACACCCTGATGAGAGCATAGGGCTGTGGCTATTCTCGTTTGCCACTTGTCATGGGTTGACATATATCCCCCACTGGAGTCCTGACCCCAGTACTTCAGAATGTGACCTTATTTGGAAGTAGGGTCACGGCAGATGTAATCACTCAAGCTGAGGTCATACTAGTAGGGTGGGTCCTTAATCCAATATGACTGTTGTCCTCATAAGGTGGGAGGGAAACACCAGGGAGAATACCATGTAATGACTGAGACAGAGGTTGCAGTGATGTGTCTGTAAGCCAAGGAATGTCAAGGGTTGTCAGCAGACATCGGAAGCCAGAAGAGGCGAGGAGGAATTCTTCCTCACAGGTTTCAAAGGGGGCATGGCCCTGCTGACACTTTGACTTTGAGCTTGATTTTTGCCTCTAGAACTATAGAGGATAAATTTCTGTTGTTTTAAACCATTCTATTTTTGGTTCTTTGTTACAGCAGTGCCAGGAAACCAACACACCCCTGTAACCTCAGTGCCGACCATAGTGCCTGGAACACAGCTGGTGCTCCGTAAGTACGAGCTGACTCAGACTGAGTGAAACCCCACCGAACTGTGCGGGTGCCTTTGGATTAGTCACTTGGCTGGTCAAATGTCTCAACTGTGTCTACTAAAGAACTGCCACCACCACTTTCAAAGACCCGAAAGCTCTGAATGCCACAAAGTTTTCTTCAGTGTGGTGTAAACTGCTTGGTAACAAACACTCGACCTGAAGTGACATCATGCCTTTATAGGTCACGTACCAATTGATGTAAATATTCACATATTTTACTACAACAATATTAGCCTGTTGGATTATGGCATCCCTTCCCCCATACCCCCACCCTGTGAACTAACTAGGGGTGTGATACAATTTATGTTTTAGTAATCTGAACATATTCCTAAAATACCAAAGTCCTGAATTCCAAAACACATGCCACAGTGATTTTGGCTAAAGGATCATGGTCCTGTATAAGGAGGATAGTAAACGCGATCACTATGGTTTCTTTTGGCCTCTAGGTTTCAGGTGTTTAGCTTTACAGTTGGGCCCTTGGCCAAAATGTTAGGGAGACTCTGGTTCCCTCAGAATTCTCTTTCTATACTGCTTTGTTTCATCTCAGCCCTTCCTCTGCACATTCCTGTCCCTTTTGTTAAAACCTGCTTTCAGGGAAGGCTCTTTGAGCTGACAGGTCAGAGCTCATGCTTTGTAGCTTCAGGCTGGATCCTGGCCAGGTCCTGAGTGATTGACTCTCACTTCTGGCATGTAGGAGACAGAGGGTTGCCTCCCACCCCCCAAGGCCAGAATTAATCTTTTTGCCCTTTGCCCAGCATCAGGTACACTTGAGTTGGCTCCGCTTGTCTTTAAAACTGGATTTTAGGTTTTAGCCTTGATTTCCCAATTCCCTGATGGTGCTGGAGTTCTGCCTAAAGCCCAGCCTATTAGATTGTCACCCTGTCACTCAGTCTGGATCTGGCCAGCCTGTTGGCCTTGGGCTTGGCAAAAACCCTTAGCCTTGAGCTCTATATGCTATAATGTGACAGCAACCTAGCTGACATCACACATTATGGCTAATAAAAATAGTAGTTCTGACATTTCCACAAGGCTTACAATGAGCCAGATACTTTGCTAATTGCTTAATGTGCACTGTCTTCTGTAATCCTCTCTACACCCCTGGGAAACAGATACTAATATTATTTGCATTTTAACAACAAGGAGCTAATGCCTGGAGAAGTTAAATGATTAATTAGTCACAGCCCAGAATGCCGGCTGCCAACACTCACATAGATGTCAATTGCACTGGCATCACATCCAAGCCTACTAAGACTTGGATGCATGGGCGCTGAGAATGGGGCTGCTCCCTATCACAGAGGCCAGCACTGTGGATTTATAAGCCCCAGCTCAGCATCCCTGAGTTCCAGAGGAACTCAGGGCTGAGCTCACACAAGGTGTGGTATACGTATTTGCATCAGCCCTATGAAGAAGGCACTGTTAAGCTCTCTCCTTTGCTTTTGTCCCACCCAAGGACATGTTTTTCATTGCTTTTAGAGAGACAGGAAGGGAGAGAGAGAAACATTGACTGGTTGCCTCCTGAGTGCATCTGGATTGGGTATTGTAGGTGCCCACCCAGAAACAGAACCCACAACGTAGGTATGTGCCTTGCCTGGGAAATGAACCTGTAACGTTTTGGCTGTGGGATGATGCTCCAACCAACTGACCCACACCAGCCAGGGCAAGTTCCCCCATTTTAAAGGGTGACATAATAGAGGCTCTCAGAGGCCAACCACTTTGTCCAAATCACACAACTAGTAAATAAGAGAATTGGGATTCAAACTCAGGTGGTCTGGCTCCTACATGCCTAATTATATTATCCTGCGTGGTACGTAGGGTCAGGATGGTGGATACAGCAGTACAAAGTCTATCTGAGAGGCACATTCTAGGACTCTGGTGCTTACGATTTCAGAAAATGACAAATAACAAAATGACAGCTCTGTTCTGACATAATAGAAACAAACACACTGATGCCATCCAAGGTTAGAAATACAATTGGAGTTATTTAGGTAATGTAGCAGTGGTACTTGACAGTCCAATGGGCAAAGGCAGAGTGTGGTTCTTCTCCAAGGACAGGTTTGTTTTTGCAAAGGTGGCCATCAGAGATAATGTGGTCAATCAAGAACTCATGGTGGTTGGTACTTCATGGCAGCTTGTGCTTGTATTAGCCACATGTAAGGAGGAATTTTTGCCTTCCTTTGGCTGAGGGCTCAGCATGTGAGTTGCCAAGGTTTTTCTCCCCTACTCTTTCAGAGAAGGTAATGGCCTATTGTCTCTAGTAACTCACTGCTTGTTGCTGGTATAAATGTACATGATTTCTAAAGGTAGATTCTTCCTACCCCAAGCTATTTGCCCTAAGAAACTTCTCCTACCCTGGTTTTTGCAGCAAAGTATGGCTTGTTTTTTTACTTAAAATTTTAAAATGGAGTTTTTGTTGGGAGGCAAAATACCACTGTAAATTTCATTTATTTGTTAGAAGCATGCTTTAAAAACTTGTGTGTAATCCTCCAACTTGGCATTTCTGCCCAACATTTCTATCCCATGATTTTTTCAAGTTCCCCAAAGATATCTGTTTCCTTTAGAGTGCCTCTGAGGTCAGGAGGTAGACAGCAATCAGGCAACAATCAATCAGACACCATGGAGCACAGCCAGCTCTGGGAAGCCTGAGGCAGGGCATCTGGGACACTGTCTAGGATTCTGTTCCACTTTAAGGTTTTTGGACTATTGCTAATATCTCCAAATTTATCTCTACATCTCCAAGTTTCCAATTTTATCCATGGCCTGAAGCTTGCAAAATGCAAATCTGGTCATTTTACTTCCTCTGATTACAAACCCCCATTGGAGTCCAAACTGAGTTTTCAGGAGGGTGAGGACCAGTATGCCTGGGGCCCAGCTTTGGTCCAGAGCACCCACTGGGGGTGAGGGAGCTTTGCATGGCTACAGCTGAATTTTCTCATTTGCTTTTCTTCCCTTCTCTTTCCTTCCTCCTTCCCCTTTGTAGACTAAACTGTATGTAGCCTGAGCCTCAATGGGCAACAGTCCATGGATGTGACAAGGCTCAGTACAAGGCCAGGGTAGCTGGGAATCAAACATTCAGGGAGGATTATACAAATATAAATATATGAAGAATAATGAGAATCAGATTTCTTACTGTTAGAAAGTAGAATTGGATTGGTGGAAAATAGTGTGAACTTGTGTTTTCTTTTTTTAATTTTTCAATTATAATTGACATTAAGTATTATTTTTTATTAGTTTCATGTGTACAGCATAGTGGTTAGACATTTATAAAATTTATGAAGTAATTCCCCTTAGAAGCCTAGTACCCACCTGGCACCATACATGTTGTTGACTATATTTCTTGTGCTGTACTTTATATCCCCATGACTATTTTTTAGCTACCAAGTTGTACTTCTTAATCCCTTCACCTTTTTCACTCAGCCCTTCAACCTCCTTCTCATTTGCCAACCATCAGTTTGTTCCCTATACTGAGTCTGCTTCTGTTTTGTTTGTCCATTTACTTTGCTCTTTAGATTCCACATATATGTAAAGTCACTTATTGTCTTTTTCTGTCTGGCTTATTTCACTTAGCATAATACCCTCTGTGTCCATCCATGCGTCATCAATGGCAGGATTTCATTCTTTTTTTTTGTGTCTGAACAACATTTCATTGTGTATATGTACCACATGTTCTTTATCCAATCACCTATTAATGGATACTTAGGTTGCTTTCATATCTTATTTACTGCAAAAAATGCTGCAATGAACATAGGGGTGCATATATCTTTTCAAATTAGTGTTTTGAATTCCTTCAAATGTATTTCTAGAGGTGGAATTACTAAGTCATAAGTTAGTTTTAGTTTTTGAGGAAACTCCACACTGTTTTTCACAGTGGCTGCATTAATCTGCAGTCCCACGAACAGTGCATGAGGGTTCCCTTTTCTTCACATCCTTGCCAGCTCTTGTTGTTTGTTGATTTATTGATGGTAGCCATTCTGACAGGCATAAGGTGATATCTCATTGTAGTTTTAGTTTGCATTTCTCTGTGAATTCCTGGTTTTTAATAGACAGATACTTAGATAGATATACATATATCAACAGATATAAATGGTTGAATACAAATAACCATATATATGTACATGATTTCCTAGCTTTCTCTGCTGAGAGGCCTAGAAGCAATAGTACCAAGCATACCAAGTACCCAGATCTTGAATTCTAAATATCATTCTCCACTAAGGAACCAGTTCTTATAAAAATGGCTCTAGCAGGGGCTGGGAAAATGAAAAACAAGCCTGGAACATCTTGTACCAAAAAACTAGGAATTGCTCAAAGAATAATGAGGTGTGTGTCAAAAGGCCACAAGGGCCAGTTCGAAGGCACTCCCAATGGCCACATCTGGGACAATTTGATAGTGATGGATTTTAACTCTGGGGAAAATAGAAATGCATAAATAATTAAGAAGAGAGATCTCTGCCCTGCAGTAGCATGCCTATTAATAATCTGGAAGGAATGACAGAATTTAGAAAGTCACCATTTGTCAGCCATAGTAATTGATTTAGGCAAGGATCATCAGTGAATGCAAACACTAGGTCAAAGTTTGATGAGGAATAGGGTATTTAGGGTATTTACTTAGTGTCATATTATCTCTCCATAAAGTACTTATCTGTTACTTACTATTAATAAGTGTAACATATTCAATAATTTTACAGTGGAAAACCTGGCTGACATTACTTTAACCAAGTAAGAAGAGTTAACGTCATCAGTAGCAAATGGAACACAATGTCATTCATTGTCTCCTGGCACACACACTAAAAGAGGAGTGTATCAACAGTACACCTCTGCAGTATTTCTGTAAAAAACTCAAAACTCATGAGGAAACATTAAGCAAACCCAAACTGAGTGACATTTTACAAAGTAACTGACCTATATTCTTCAAAACTGTCCAGGATATGAAAGACAAGAAAAGACTGCCAGATTGAAGGACTCTAAAAAGAAATGACAACCAAATCTTGGACCTCCAAAGGACATTGTTGGGACAATTGGCAACATTTGAACAGAGTCTGTGGTTGAGATGGTGATACTGATTTAATATCATCTCTTGATTTTGATGGTTAGACTGTGGTTATTTATGACGGCATCCTCATACTTAGGGAATACACACTGAAGTGTTACGATGCAATAGGCTATCTCCTGATGTTATTCTAAAATGGTCCTAAAATGGCCCTGGCTGGTGTGGCTCAGTGGATTGAGCACTGGCCTACAAACCAAAGGGTCACTGGTTTGATTCCCAGTCAGGGCACATGCCTGGGTTGCAGGCCAGGTCCGCAGTAGAGGGTGTGTGAGAGGTAACCACACATTGATGTTTCATTCCCTCTTCTCCCTCCCTTCCCCTCTGTCTAAAAATAAAAAATCTTAAAAAAAGATCCCAAAATATTAACAACTATAAATTGAAGGGATGGTATAAGGGAGCTCTGTGTATTACTTTTGCAACTATTTAAAATCTCAAATTATTTCAAAATAAAGGTTATGAAAAAACCATCTGTTGGCTCCCAGTAACTCACAGGCCAAGGTTCAAATCCTTGGCTGGCCTATAATGTGCTTTACAAGGAAGTTTGAATTTATCTTTCTGGTTTAATCTCAGGTCACCCATATACTCAACTTGGTTGAGTACCCAGCAAAAGAGTATCCCACTGCTCTGGCTGGCAAACTCCTCTGCCTCTCTGGTTGGATCCTAAACATCCCCCTTCTCTCTGAGTACTTTTCTGATTCCCTCCCACCAGGCAGAGCTAGACCTTTCTCTCTGCAGCATGCTACTGTCTCCTTCCTCCTAAGGACATTCTTTTCTTCCCTCAGGTTCGCCTTCATTACACTATAGTTATTGGTCTACGATCTGTCTCTCTCACTAGACTCTGCACTCCACAAGGGCAGCAAAGGATTAAGCTATTCATCCTCCTATCTCCAGCACCTAGTCCAGTGCCTGGCCCATCACAGATGCTCAAGGTGGCACTGTGACATAATGTGGAAGACCCTGGGCTCTGGAATTGGATTATCTATGAGTGAACTATGCTCTGCCACTCTCTAATTGCATAATCTGAGCAAGTTACTTAATAATTTGTTTACATTTAAAGTGGGAATAATAGCAATATCCACTTCAAAGGGTTGTTATGAGGTTCAAGGGAGAACATGTAGGTCAAGAGCTTAAGAACAGTGCCTGGCACAGATTAAGGTCTCTATAACATTAGCTAATATGAACCGTTATTACTGGGTACTCAGTAAATATTTGCGAAATGCATGGATGTTACTATGAGGACTGAGATTAGATGAGAAGAGTGAAAATTCTTCTTGGACTGAGTCAGACAAAATAGCCATAGTTTATGGAGACTGGGAGAAAGAACATCTGTGGCATGCCCACATTAACTTACCTATTATAATTCATATATAAACATCCTGTTAGTAGGGTAGATGATATGCAAAATCACTTTTGCCCTTAGGAGGTCAAGATTTTAGTTGACTTGCCCAGAATTTATAGGTGAAAGTTTCTTATGAAAAATAGTTGCAGTTTTTTTCTCCTTATGGTCAAGATCATTGAAGAAATCACTTAGATCATAAATCTGTGTCATCTGTTGTTTTTCTCCCTCTAACACCATTTTTTGTTTTTTATTCCAGTTTTCCTCCACTTTATCTTAACTGACTAGCATTCTCACACCAATGGTCTTCCACTAAATGAACTTCTTCCCTTTTCCAGAATCAACTTCCTCAAACAGAGTAAGCTTCCACCAAGCTCAGCTACTGTTGGCTTCCTAACACACCATTTCTTTTTTCCATGTCTGTGAATTTGCTTCCAAATTTTCCTGCCTGGAATGTTCTCCATGTTCCTACCTCAGGGTCTGACTGAAGCCCTTCTTCTTCTATGAAGTTTTCCCTCACATCGAACCCACATCGACTATACCCTCTTTGTCATCCTGTTGGGTTTACTGTCATTGGATCTTATTTGTATTCTACATCACTGACCACGTAGCTGTTCTAAACCAAGATTAGAGTATCTTAGATATGAGAGAGAAACATCAATTGGTTGCCTTCAACACATGCCCTGACTCCGGATCGAACATACAACCTGGATGTGTGCCCTGACCTGGAATTGAACCCGCAAACTTTTTGATGTATGGGATGATGGCCAACCAACTGAGCCATTCTGCCAGGGTGGGATCAAATTTTAAAAGGAAATTGTTTGGCATCCATCAAATCAAGCCATTAAAATCTCCATCTATTTGTTGATTTGCAGGTGGCATTCCTCACAAATCCTATAAGCCTAAGAATTTCTCCTTGTTATGGAGTGATAATGGCCTCCTAGAAAGATATGTTGTAGCCCGAACAGATCCAATTCTGTTATCTCCTGCAAGATAACTGTTTTGCAGCCTTGTAGACTTAACTTTTCCATACACTGGTGTATTTAGCCACTCATATATGTATATGTGCCCACAACCATGCATTCACTTGAAAATTTACTATACACCAAGTATTATGCTGAATGATGGGAACCCAGAGATTTTTAGGAAAAATTCTTGATTGTAAAGGCCTTCAGAGAAAACTACAAGACAGTGTAGTAAGTGCCATTCATTTAATTATTCATTCAACTAGTATTTATTGAGCACTTTTGTGGCCAGGCTCTGCGTGAAGGAGGAACAGAGTAGTAAACGAGAACAGATAAGAACCCCATTCCTTACAGTTTGGTCTATGGGACAGATAAGCATGAGGTGTTAGGGAAGCACAAAAACACAGACTGGGAGTCAAGAGGAAGGAGATACAGTCATGGCAGGCTTTCTGGAGTTGGTAACGTCTAGTCTGAGTCCTGAAGGGTGACTAAGAGCTGGAGAGGCAAAGAAAGAAGTAAAGAGAAGGTATTAGGCAGAGTGAAGTATAAGAAAGCAAGAGGCATTTGGGGAATTCTAATTTATCTATTTCCATGCTCCAGGCTAGAAAGAATATTGAATAGAAAGCCTAGTAAGACCTGAGAAAATTCTGATTCTCATTCCTCTCTGTTTTCTTTAATGTAATTATGGGTGGGTAAGGGAGCCTTGGAAACAGAGGCACTGTAGGCTGTCAAAGCCCTAATGACAAAGGTCACTTAAGCTTAGTACAGCTCAAACTCATAGCCCCTAGGACACTGCTGGGTGACACTCCTTTCATCAGGTGAGGGAGGACTGCTCAGCATGTTCCCATCCTGTCCGTCACAAGGAGTGCTGGGCTTTGGTGAGAATTCCAATAGGCCCATGGCAAAGGGAGACACAATGCTTCAAGCAGGTCTTCCACTAGGTTTAATCAGACCATACATTCAATCCAAACCTGGCTTGGCAGAGGAAAACAAAAGACAGAGCTGTTTCTCTTAGAGAGATCTCCCTGTCTCAGTCTCAAGAGTTTGATATGTGGTGTCAGCAGAGGGAGAAGCTAGCTGTTGATACAGGGTGTGATTCATCCATCAGTGCCGGGACATGCACAGACACACGTGCCTGCTCTTCACAGATCAGGAGTCTATTCACACAGATGTTCCATCCACAGGACATGGAGAGCAGCAGTCCAGTACTCTCCATTCCTCAGGGTGTTTGCTTGAGGAGTAAGAGGGAGGCCTTGCACAAATGTTTTCATATTTGACTATACAAAAATTACCTAAAATTATTTTTCAAATTAGGTTCAAAGATCTCTTTAATGTTTTACTCTTTGATGTTTTGTTATCTCAGGGTGAGTTAGGGGATTATTGCCAGGCTACAGTCTGAATAAATTTGAACCTTCATATTAGCATTTATATTGGCTTATTAAATCTCTCATTCGCTTTTGATTATCCATGATCCTCATTTATTGCCAGTGCATTTAACCCTGGAACACTGTTTTAAACACAGTTGGATCTGAATAGTACCGATGAAGTGCTCTAAATCCCTGAGTCGTGTTCCTCAAGCAGGAGACACATGAGCATGACATTGAAGAGTCAGAGTGACCCAGAACTTGGATTCCTACAGACCAGAACTAGAATCTACTCCCACCTGTGTTTTATAACCTTGGGCAAGTTACCTACTTTGAATGTCAACTTCTTTATTTATAAAATGGGACAATTACAGTAATAGCTTCCAACAGTTACTTGATGCTTGTTAAGTACTAGGTATTATAAAAACTTTGTATGTACTAATTCATTTAATTCTCATGCCATCCTAAGACAGAGGTACTATTATTATGCCATTTTACAAATGGGTTAACTGGAGTAATGTGACTAAGGTCACACAGCAAGTCAGTAAGAGACCCAGGATTCAATCCTAAGTGGTCTTCCTCCAGAATTCTTAACTGTGTTCTTATCTGCTAGCTTCTAGCTTGCATAGGTGCTGGGAGCAAAATATCATATGGTAGCTGCCATCATTATTATTGCTGTCATTGTTGTTATATGATTTCTCATACACAAGAGAGGCCAACAGAAAGCACGGGTCCTTGGGGTTCCTTCCCCCTACTTGTGGTTCCTTGGAATTACCGCTATGATTATACCAAAACCAGGGGAGCTCTTTTGCTATTCCATTTTTGCTTGTTTTATCTTATAGTTACAATAATGAGCAGTTTAGCTTCATGTAGCCAAACATTCTCCAGGCCACAGAAAACTTTCTAGCTGCCCACTTATCCTCAGAGCACATCATCCATTTTCCAGTTAGCCACACAGAAACAGTGCGGCAACACAGTAACTTACTGGTAATTCTGCACAAGAACCATGGAATCCATATGACTTCCAAAAAACTGTGGAGATGGTTTCTACCCTATGCCACATGGAAGTCAGCTGAATTCCTAATTCTTGGCTATCACTTATTCATAGTAAATTACTAGAAAAATTCTCTTGCTTTGTGAATGCATCTATTTTGCTTCTTTTCCCTTTAATGTCCCACTTGACCTCCTACCTTCCACTCTTCACTCTTAAGACAATGAGAAGAGTAAGACATGCTCTTCTCATTGATCAACATACATATTTTTGGAAAGGATAAACTATTTCTACTTGAGGTAACTGGTATCTTGCCAGCTGTACATAAAATACTCAACTCATTTTTATAGTGATAATGAGGTATAGAGAAAGTTATAAAAACTTCTTTCAGTATTTTAGTAAAAAAATTCTTTCTTATCCTAGTTAAGAGTATATCGTGTGTGCTTTGACCACTGGGTCCCCTATCCTGACACCTGATTCCAGCTTTTTAGCATGGAAAAACTTTGATACAGAGTCTATTCTTCAATAACCAGGCATGCATGTAAATGCCTGATGTATATTAACTCATTAATCTACACAGAACCCTTATGAAGAAAATATTATTCAATCTCTACCTTACAGATAAGGAACCAAGAACAAAGTGGGGTTAAGTAACTTGCTCAAGGACACACAGTTGATAAATGGCAGAGCTGGGATTTGAACTCAGGAACTCTGGCTCCAGGTCCCACATTCTGATTCACCAAATGAGGTTCTAGAACCCACCTGTTTATGATACATACTGAAGCTGGGAAACATTACTTATTAGGCTTTTACTTTGAGCTCTGCTAGCCATGGTTCCTTGGGCAAGTCACTTAATACCTTTGGCAAGTCACTTAATACCTTTGGCCTCTCTTTCTTCACAGATGAAATGAGAGAATTAGACAAAGTTACATCCTGGGATTATACAACCAAAGTCATTGAGGGAGATTCATGTATTCATGTTTTAGAATCCAGACAAGTCAGTCAGCCAAACTCCTTGCCACTCCCTGGCTTTTTAGAGTGTAAAGAATAAATCCCTGTGATCGCTTGTTCACAGCAATACCAATATGTCTGGTAGTAAATTAGTAGTGCTGATAGGGAAGTGATGAGAATTTGGTGTCCAAGTTCTTCATGTGACCACGATCTCTCAAGCACCAGAAGTGAATGAATCCAGATTGCAGTAACTGGCTGGCAAAATTGTTGCTCATGACAAACATGAATTCTCAGCGCTACTTGAGGACTGTAGATTCTAGGTGAAGTCTCTTGATTGATCAGCATTATCTTTCAATGGGCACAAGCATGGGGATTTGGAATGGAAATCACCTTGTGTTTCACCTTTTAAATTATCTTTTCAGGTTGAGAGAGTTCTCTTGAACACACAGGTACATTTGATGTACAGAAAATTCATCTGTTTCAGACAATAGTCTGTCTATAGAGGAGGGTTTGGGGGTCCCAAATGTGATAAGTAACATACAAACAATTATGGAACTGGAATCAGTGTTGTGACAGGCTTACATTTAGAGATTATCTATACTCAGAGAGACAATGGAAGGGGAATTTTACAGAGTTGAGGATGAAAAGATGCAGAAAGATTTCACAACTAAGTACCTAAGACTTTAACACAACTACCATTCTATATGTCAAGAGAAGCGAGTACAATCAATGGGTCTACTTTCTAGACCCAGATAGATACACAGCTGCAGCAAGACCATGTGTGATGAAAAGCAGTCTACTTCTTGCCAACCTCGTTCTGCAGAACTGCCCTCCTGGAGGAGTTAAGTATGCAAGGGTGAGCTGGAAAACAGCAAGTTTCTTTTCTAGATCAAGGGAAGGTCAATCCAGCCCACATGTGGTTTCATTTCACTCCACCATGGGTCAGTTATATCGTCAACCTCCATTAAATGAAAGATAAAGTGCATGACAGTGCCCATTTTCACATAAGGTGTTTCTAGGTGTCCCTGAGATGTGCCTCTGGAAGGGCTGTGGAAGTGCCTAGCAGTTAACATAGAATAAAGAGGAGAGGAATGGAAGCTTTTCTGGCCTCCAAACTGTCATCTTACTGTCTCCCCTCAGTTGCAAACAAACAACCTACCACTAGTGCCAAAAAAAAAAAAAAGCCACAAAAGCAAGCTTGATGGTGGCATGCACCTTGTGAGGAAGATCTGGCTCCACTATCAGCCTCTCCCCGCATCATAATTCTGGCATTATTTTCCTCACAAAAAGAGCATTGATAAATGGTATCTGTCTAGTTGTGGTGGATTCTACATCAATAAATACCTTGCTTATAACAGTTTCCTTCTGTGATTTTCCAGAGCTTGAGAAGCTTAAAACCATATAAGCTCTGGGCATCACAATCTTTGATTTTGTGGGCTTGCTATTCTGGGAAAGGAGCTGGGGCAGGAAAAGTGTCACAGATGGGTGGGAGTGTGGTGGGCAATAGACCACCCATGGAAAAATATATAAATAATATATAAAATATAAAATACACATATATAAAATTTCAGAAAATTTCCCCAGTAAATGCATTCGTGAACCATACACTTTATCTTCTATCATTAATAATTTTAATTCATTTCTCAAAGAGCATCCTGGATGTATTCAGCAATGACCTGCAGAATCCTCCCACACTTTGACTTTAAGAAAGGAGATACTTGTGTTGGACATGTGGGGCTTATACCAAGGCTAGAGTATAAATTTCCATTTTGTTTACTCCTTAAACTTCAAAACAACTTGCGTGTCTGTGCCCAAGCTGAGATTTCTCTGTAATGTTGCTGTTCCTGTGTGTGTTAAGCAAACCTTCTGATGATGTCTGCATGACAAGCAAGTATTTGGAAGACTGTTTAGAGAGGGGGTCCCTGAGAACCAACCCTCTGAAGTATTTCATGTGGCAAGAGATGAAGCAATAGCTTAAAAGGGGAAATGAAGAGAAAGTAATAATTCAATATTTTGTATTTACAAATCACCAAGTTTCACAGAACTCAGAGACCCTCACAAAACTGCCTAAGAGCTGTTGACCCAAAGTTTGCAGATGAGGGAAATGGCAGGATATTGGGAATGTATGAGCCAAGTGGTCCTTCTCTTTTCCATAGTTCTCTACCATTGCCTGAAGATGCAGCACAACACATTGCCCTGTATTCCATGTCCCTCTTTAATTTTCTGAGCCATCAGAGCTACCTGCGTGCAGCATGGTCCCTTGGAGAGGACAGGGAAGTTACAGATGAATGATCACACTTCAAATTGCAGTATAACCCATAGGGACAGAGATCCAATATATCTGGTAGTAAATTAATCTGACCCATTTAAAATGGTTGTCACAATTGTTATTGGATTACATGCTTATGGGACATAAATGTATCAGCCCCCCAGAAATTAATTGAGAGAAACCAGAGATACTCTTATAATACAGGGGAGTGAAGCATTTTCAGGCTCATCGGACTGAGAAGGGACAGAAGATAGGACACGAACTTGCCCCAAGGGCCTTTGAAATACTTAGATTGAGACCTTAGGAGGAATTAGTAAGTACTAGCACATTTGATTAGAATTTTAGGGAAAAATACGTTGACATCTATAATAACAAGAGACTCAGTTCAGTAGTCACCTTTTCTGGGCCCCCTTCCCTTATCTGGATTAGGTGACTCATCTCGGTGTTCCTAGAAGACAGTCATTCATATCTACTATGGCCATTTTGACTATGCATTGTAACAATTTGTTTGTGTACTAGATTTGTTTCTTCAAAGCCTAAAACACAGCAAGAATTTAATAAATGTTTGCTGAGCTGAGCTGGATTTTCCCTTAACTAGTAGAAAATGCCCCCATGCCCCACCCCAGCTCTGCCAGGGGCTAGCACTTACAGAAGGAGATAATTAGGGGCCAGGCATCCTTGAATGAGACTCGCCTGCCCCTTTCCTCTGTAATGGAGCTTGCCTCTCCTCCCTTCAGGAAAAAAGGCAAGAGCTGCAGCTGCCTAAGTGTACACAAATCATCCACACCCTCAACCCAGGCACAGCTTTCTAAAGATTTTTTTAAAATCACACAAAAACCACAGCTAATACCTGTTACTGTTTACTGATTACCTAATATATACTAGGTAATATGCAAGCACTTGAGACATAACCTCACAAGAATTATCAGTGTTAAAGATGAAGAAACTGAAGCTCTGAAAAGTTAAGTATCTCCCCAAGACCAACAAGGAAGTTGTATGAACTGGATTTTACCCCAGGTTTGTACAACTGCCAAGCCCATGCTCTTAAGGCTGGAAGGAAGGACTGGGGATCAGTCATGTATACCTTAGTGTGAATTTGCTTAGGTAGTTTCATTTTCCTAATTCTTAATTGAGTTGAACTGAATAAATGGGGGGTAGGTGGGAGAAAAGGGGTTGAAAGAGTTTGGGTCCTGCACAAATGGTAGAAAAGGGACATCTGGGAATTTGGGTAGTCAGAGGGCAAGGTGACTAGGATTAAGTCTCTGGGAGACAGAGAAGAGGGGTACTAGGAGAATTAGAGAATAGTGGGGCATAATAAAGAAGGCAGTGGCCCAGGGTTGCACTAGGGAAACTGGAGAAAGAATAGTGTGTATGTGTGTGCGTGAGGGGGAGAAGTGGTGTAATTTACAACATAAACAGGTCATCAGCTAAACAAAAACTAAGCCACTGGTTGTTAGTAGTGGCAATAGTGCAAAGCTCTAGGACAACCACCACTGTCTTTCAGATTCATAAGCTCAGGCTGCATCTCTCTGGATGACTGAGTATTTCTTTATAACCACTTTTTCTTAGGAACTGAGTGCTTTGCCTAATGACTCAGTATTGGGTTTTAAGATACTCACTTAGGTCTGTTCAGTTTCTCTTTTAGCACGGTTCATTTCCTATATGTTTGGCTTTGCCCTGAAAGGTATGTACTTGAATGATACTTACACTATCCCTTAAGCACTACCTTTTACCAAGAGTCTAGTGCTACTCTTGGCAACTGAGAGTATGAGATGAAGCTTATCTGATGAAGATTAAAAAAAGAAGAGCCTGTTAACCTGTTTGTGATTTTCACTAGGTTGTTCACTACAGGGGATGCAGAGAGGGAGGGATGGAAGAATTGAGGGAAGATGCATAAATACATCAACGGAGGCAAAGACCGAAACACAAACTCTTTAGTAACAACTTTGCAAGTAAACATACCTTATTCCAAATCTGCATCTGCCACCGGATAATTACATAATCCCCTTTAAGATTCTGTTTCCTCAGCTATGAAGTTAGGATAGGAATAGTAAATCCTCATAAACTGTGGGGAAGATTAAACAGAATACTGTATGTAAAGTGACTGGCAGGTTGGAAGTTCCCAATAAATGGAAGCTATTAGGGAAACCCTACCTTGCTCAAAGATGGCCTGCAAAGGTTAGCAGGAGTGTGGGCACAGGATGCCCTAGATTTTATCTGCACCTGGGCTGGATTTTACTTCTTTCCTTCTTCCCTTTTCTCCTCTCTCTCACAAGTATTTGAGGAGACAACTGGCTGGGAGCAACATTATTTACATAAGCTTTCTGATTTCTTCCTGACCTATTGCAGGCTTTTCCGACCACCACGACACAGCTGTTCTCTTCTCGGACTCATACCGCGCTTGCCCACGGGCCTGACTTCCTTCAGTCATGTCACACAGGATATTAGCTTTCTAGGAATATTTGGACCTTGTCTCCCCTGATCCCACTTCATCATCCCATTACTGGTCTTAAAAAAAAACACACCTTATTGGATTAGGTGTTAAAGTCAAACAGAGTGTCCCAACAACGGCTACCTTTTACAGGCTTGCTGGAATCCAAGGGAAGCAGCTGTTCTGCTTCCTGTGCTAGAACAGCCTCAGGGGTCTGGCAGGCTGGACAGCACTCTGGCTCAAAGTTAGGTTCTGTCCACGGCCTCCCCTTTACTTCACCCCCACACAAGCTGGTCATGAAAATTTAGGAATGAGGTGCAAGACTGTGAAATAAATGTGAAGGTCTTCTTCTATCATGTGGTTTCCTGCCTCATGAACACAGAGGGATGCAGACCCCTCTTGTCTTGAGCAGCTACTGTATGAGGTAAGAACTGGTTTAGTGTTTTACTTCATATGATCATCCTTACAACCTCTTTGTGTGGTTCCAACAACTGTCTTTGTTCTACAGTTAAGGACAGCAGGGTCCTAGAGAAGCTGAAGTAGCCAGCCTAAGGCCACAAAGCAATTGGGAGAGCCACTATCTGTTTCACTTCAAAATCCATGATTCCACCTTTATTCCAGGCAGTGTCCCTATTTCTGGTGGGGAATGTCTAGCTTCGACATTGCCAATCCTCTTTTAGGTTCTTGTTGTGAAGTTGCCCCATTCCCAAGTGTCACCAAGACTCCTATTAGGAAAAATATGGTGTCTCATTAAAAAAAATGTGCTAAGAAGATAATGAGCTACCTCTCCTAGAGGTATGCACACCATCAAAGTAAACAATGGCTTCAGTATCTAACGCCACTGCTAACAGTGAACTGTCCAGCTCTATGCACCCAGGATAGAGGGCCCTGTTTGGCTGATTGAGTCACATGAATAGCTACATCTGGCCAGTGGGAAAGGTGGTTATGTTTTACCCACTCAGGAACCAGAGTCAACAGCTGGATATTTCAGAGAATGTGCCACCTGTTTTCGCAGACAGGCTCTGGCCTGTGTCTGCGTCTGTCTAGGCCTCAAGGACAGTTGCTCCCCAAGTGAAATCAGGAGCCCCATGAGAAAGCAGTGTGCATCTGGTGGGTCTGGGAGCTGTGTTAATCTAGCAGCAAACATCCAAGCCTTCCTTGTGCCACTAACACAACCCCCAAAGTGTCCTGCAGCCCTGGCAAAGATAATTAGACAAAATGGCGCAAAAAAAAATAGTAAGGACAAGAATAAGGGGAGAATGCTGATTCGCCACAGGAAAGGCAGCAGTTGGCTGGGCTCTGCTTTGTGACAGATCTCTCTGTCACCGTGGCAGGTAACCTGAGGACTGCCTGACCTCAGGCTGGTGCCATGACAGAAATAATGTTTTCAGAAGGATGAACTGCTTCTGAACTGTATCCTCCTGTTATTGGGCACAAAGTAGAGCATTTCCTTTTTCACTCCCTCACTTTTATGCTGCTTAAATATCTCTTTTTTCATCTCTTCCTCAAGTCTTTCTCCTCCTTCCTTGTTTTCCAAGTTTAAGGCACTTAGCAACATAGCAGATCCCTCACACTAAGTCCCAGGAAAGCTCTTCATCTCAAATTGCGCATGAGGCCTTCTTTCACAATTTCCAAACAAGTAACTGGGTACACTTAGGCAGCAATAATCTTCATTTCAAAGTTTTTGCCAAGCCATTGTCTGCCCTTAACTCATTACTTCAGCACTTCTGAAACACTGGATTATAGGGAAAGTAAAAAAAAAAAGTGGAAAAGATTTACTTTGGGAGTCTCCACTCCATTTCTGTTGATTGATTTGTAAGCTGGAAGGTTTTTGAACTGTAAAACACCAATGTTTCCTCACGATATCCAAAGCAGAAAGCTATCTGGTGGGGATATTTCCATCCCTGTGGTGCTCACAGTGATGGCATTGATGAGTGGTACAGATGTGTCAGCTCTGGGAGCAGTGAAAACTCAGGAGGTGCTTTAGTTCAATAACTGTCTTTAGAAGGGCAGCACTTAAAGTATCCACGATAAAAAACATGTAATGGTTTCTCCAGGACCATTCCCAAAACCCTGATTCAGGGAACAAAGTGGGTTTGTTTATCAGTGAGTCCCCAGCACAATGCCTGGCAATGAAGTAGGCATTCAATAAATACTTGTTCAGTGGAGGTTGAATGAAGAGAAATTCCAGTATTAAAGGCACTATAAAATTCTAAATCGAGAGATGCGGAACATTCTGTATCCTTTTACATGTGGACAAGACTATTAAGGTATTATAAATACGTTCATCATTTCAATGTTTTACCATCCTTGCTGCTCGAATGCTCTCGCCTAAATTTTTCTTATGAAAATGTAAGTCTTGTTCCCTGTAGGCTTCTCATGGCTTCTTAATTTATAGTTAAAGCCAGTTTCTGTTTTGTGACTAATAGAGGTGCTTTGTCTTCAGGACTTAAATCTGACTCAAGCTATTTTTCTAATAGAATTTACTTTTTCTTTTCTCTTGAAAAGCTTCGGCTCTGTAGATAATTATCATTACATTCAAGGAATCACAGAATACTAGAGCTGGAAAGGCCTCAGGGATCATCCAGCTGCACCTCTCATTACTTCCTCCACGATACCCTCCTTGGGGCTCCCTTCTCCTGCCAGGTGGACAGACTGAGTCCACAGGACACTGGGTTGATTGTTGGAGCACACAAAATGCTACCATACCTAGGGCAAGAGTCATTGCTAACGTAAATGAAAATACAATGGTGTACATCACACAGAGCACACTATTTGTGACTCTACGTGAGAAAAATTGTGGATGCCTACAGTATGAGAGTTAGCGACCATTACCACTGTAGCTCTGTTGGATGAGCGACCAGAGGCAACGTTCTTCAAGCAAATCTGCTTTTCCACATCCCTGTTTAACTCCCTTCAATGGTTCGTCATTAAGGACATAAAGTCCAAACAACTTAATTTAACACACTGGGCTACCCGTGACCTGGCCCCTGCCCACCTTCTGACACAAGCTTCCATTTCTTGTCCTTTCCTTTGTGTTCATGCTTTTCCTTTCCCCGGCAATGGCAGTCCTCTCCCTTCTTCACCCGGGTAACCCCTGCTTTTGCCTTTTGATTCAGCACAGGCATTACCTCCTCCAGAAAGCCTTCCCTCAGCCTCACACTCCCACAGGGTCCTGTGCTCACCTTGTTTACAGCAGTTACTGTTTTGAAATCTTCCTTCTCTGTTAACTGCAAACTTCTTGAGAACAGGGTTTTGTCTTCTAAGCACATCAGAGAACCAAATACAAGCAGACTGTGTACATGAAAATGCCCAGTGCACTTTTACTTTTTACTGTATAGAGATGTAAAACACTTTCTGCCATATTTTTTCTGCATAAGTTTAACTTTAGTCAATGGTCTGTGTAAGGGCTTTCCCAGGGTCCAGGCAGCATTATGTGATGGGCTGTTGGTCCTTACATAGGAGTTAAAAGCCAGGAAAGCTTCCCTCTCAGGACTTAATTGAATGGATTTGCCTCAAGGCTGATGTTTCTATCTTTTTAGAACAAGTCGTTTGTGCTTTCAGGTGACATGATGGGAAGGTAGATCCAGTCCTTTGATTTTTACCCCAGATTCATGCAACAGCTGAATCTGTGCCTGCAAAGTGATGTCTAATATTATCAAAGCTCACTTCACAGAGGTCTGAGTTGATATAACAGGTGATGTGTAACCAGGGAAAAGGCTGTCTTTAGGAGAAATGAAGATTTAAGCCCCGAGGCAAGTATACATGTGACGTTTACCCTTGTTGATGTCAAAATGCTGCTGGGGACAATTCTGATCACCAGGCCAACACATTCCTGGGTAGAGAAATGACAGAGGCTGCCACCGGGCCAATCAAGTCCAAGAGTTAAGAAACAGGTCTTGGCAGGTTCCACTGTTGTAACTTGTCCATCGGTGGAAGAAAGAGACAGGCAGTGTAATTACGTATCTGGATTTACCAAAAAGAATGACTGTAGTAATGCATTAGTTCTCCAAAGGCGCCTGAGTATGGCCTCCAAATCTGGACTCAATTTCTGTGGACGCCAGTGAGCTTTGGTGTGCTTTGCTTTTAGCACTTAAAAGTTAGCATGGACAGAGCCAAAAGGCAGCATATGGAAACTTTGGAAACACAGCAGAAGATAAACCAATATTTAGAGAGCATGTTGAAACAGTAACCTTAAAATAAGTTGTCAAAGGGCAAGATGCCTGCAAAGCTTTGAAAGCTCCAACAAATAAATTAAAACATGGTTGTATAAAAAGGCAGCACCTTCTGCTCTAGTCATTTTAGGTTAATATTAAAAAATGGAAATTGGAAATCATTTGGTGCTAGTATGCATGGCTTTTGTTAGTGTACAATAAAATAGGCATTCTGAAGTTTGCTTTTAAAGAGGAGACTCTGTGACCTTTAAGATGATTTTCTTAACTCTCTCCTCTCAAATTGGGATTCTTAAACTTCTTTTATAGTTCTTGCTGGTTCTAGGAACCACCCTAGGTCTGAGAAAAGAGCCTAGGGTTGGGGCAGGGGCAGAAACCAAGTACTGTTCCTGGAATTATGAGCTTCCCCTCCCCTTCACTGTTTATCTGTTTTGCACCACTCAGCTGTTCTCTGTTGCAGAGAAATAAAAGTTTAGTTTAAAAAGTATGTTAGAACAAAGCTGCAGAAATTGCCTGGAATTTCCTTCATTTTCAGCCATCTGGCTTTCATTGCTTACTTCTTTCCCCTCCTCCAGGTACATTTACCAAATCTTTTCAACACACACTGGCCAAGCTATCAAATGCTTATAATTAATAACAGTCATGCTCCCCTTTTTTTTCTTTTAAGGTAGTAGTTTCTGGCTTTCCTTGGGCTGCTCATGTCATTGCTGCTATAAACCAGGGAGATGGTCAGTGAAGCTGTAGTTGAATAAGAGAGAAACATCTAATCAAATTTAAGACCTGAATACAAAACATTGTTTTATTTAAAAATAACTCCCCTGCACCACAAAATGAAAGGGAAGGAGGAGAAAATTATTTTTTTGAGGGCCTACTATGATCTTCTTATAGAGAAGAAGAATCTGAAGACCCAAAAAGGTACATGACCTCTTGAAGATCACGTAGCTAAATGGGACAGAGAAGAATTTGAACATAGGTATAAATCTAACTGATAGTTTTTATTTTGGTGGTCTTAGGGATGGGAAGGATGTTTAGTGTGTATTAATTAAGTGAAAAATCAAGTTGCCAAACAAGATATAAATATGATCCCCATTTGTAAAAGGGAAGAAAACCTTATATATTTGCATATGTTCATGTATGTATATAAACTACTAGAATAAAGGTCTGGAAAGGCACATACCAACCCATTGACAGTGGGTATCTTTGGGCAGAAGAAGGGAGTGGAGTTGTAGAGCATGGTGCCTTTCTTTCTTGATTGCTTCTGCTAGGCTTGACTTAAAGACTGAGAATATTCATGCAGTGCTTGTATAGTTACGATACTACTCAGAAAGCTTCCTCATTGGGAGCAGGAGGCTGACCTCTTTCTTAATGACTGTTCTTAGGTCCTTTTTGAATATTTCTCCCATAAGCTGGTCTAACACACCAGTGACAGTTGGCAGGGTGGTGAGACTTCCAGATGCAAATTACTCACATGGTGGTAGAGATGCCTATGCTGATTTTTCTTCCTTGTAATGTAACTTCTTTGCTATCCATTTTGATGCAAAATGCTCACTGTGTGCTCACAAGCAAAAATAATCCTGATTTCTTCTGGCCAATTTCAGGCCAGGTTGTTAAGGATTAACACCTGTCCTCACAATGCACACCACCTTCCATCTCCCCTAACGAGCAAACTGCTTTCTGGGCAAGGCTAACAATTTATTCAACAATCATGTCTACACCTCCTGTATTACAGTTTGCCTTCCTGTTCTTATTTTGAGGATACTTTGCCATATGTGACTGATAACATAAAGGGTTACTTATCCTAAGGATATTTATATTTTAAATTGGTATTTAAAACTTCAATTAAAGAAAGGACTATAGCATTTCAGGACCATCTGGTAGCTGGGAGAGAAGGGGTCAGGGGGATGGAGAGCAGACAGCACTAGGGTCCTCCCAGCTGTCATTAATAGTAGGGTCTAAACACTACTGCTTATAAATTTGGCCCTAATCCTTCATACTCATTTGTTCAGTACACACTAAATAAGACCCTGCTATGGGTCAGACATCAGACTAGGCACAGGCTGCAGACAGAGGAGAAGACATAAAGCTGATAGCAAGGACTTTAAAATATAGTTCTCTTCAGTTGATAACTAGTATTTTTTTAAAATGCCTTTAAAATGCAGGCAGTTTTTGCTCATGAACATACACACACATAAGTGGGAACACAGATGGGAACAATAGGACAGTCTCTCTAGCTTCAGAATACGCCCTTCCTGCTGTGAGTAGCTAGTGTGAGAACATATCTGCATAGACGTGGTGAAAGTTGGACATGTGCTTCTGATACCAACTCTGCCATTCATGCAGAGTGAGTCAGCAGAAGGGACGTGTAATGCTAGAAAGACCGCACAGATAGGCCATGGCCTGGGGCCTGTGGTATTCACCCAGTGATCGAAGAACTCTGACCACACATAAGAGGAGAAGTGGCTCCCCAGCTGGTGTTCAGTAGAACTCACCACTACCTTTTTGGGTCTTCAGATTCTTCTTCTCTATAAGAAGATCATAGTAGGCCCTCAAAAAAATAATTTTCTCCTCCTTCCCTTTCATTATGTAACCAGCAGCCTTCTCTCAGAGACATGTAAGCCCAGGGACCAAGGCTTGAACCATCATTTCTGGATGTCCCATGAACAATGCTGTTTTTTGAACACATGGACATCAGTGGCACAGACCGAGAGCCCAGTGTATAGAAACTTGGGGCTGAGCAGAGAACACCCTAAAACGTTCAGGAAACACTGATCCATGCACAATAAGAATTTCTGTGAATTAAAAATTTAAATTCTCCCACCTACAAAGAGAGTGCATGAGAAAACACTACCACACTATTACACCCCTACCAAAAACACACCTTCTCTTTCCTATACATTTTACACCAACCTTTACAAAGGATGTATTTTCCTCCTTGATACCATAGTGAAATATTCCACAGAACTTCACCTCCATACATTTCTCATTTTTAAGATGAAAATCTGCTGTGGCTCTTTGGCAGGGTGAAGAGAGCTAGTCATACCGACCCACTGTACATGTGCCCGCTTTGCTGTTTTAATTAGCATCAACTTACAAATGTGCATATGTGTATGGTTGGCCCAAGAAATCCCTGGCACCCGGTAAGGGAGGTCTTGCCTGTCAGTCTGACAACTGCCTAGTGCAAAATCAAAGCAGTGAGTGTCTCTGCAGCAATGAAACAAAATTAAGCATTAACAAGAGTCCTTGCCCAGGGGCAACAAAAACGTCATAGAGTAAATTAATTAAACCCATCCAACTTAGCCATCGTCAATACTCTGAAGCTGAGAAGTAACATCTTGGGTCCTATTCCTCTTACTGCCCCAGAAAGGGATGGGTTTAGTGGCTGCAAATCCCAGAAGATTTTGAGCTAGTCCCAGGTACTGACTCCTCGACACTGCCTCCACTCATCCTAGCATTTGGATGTCATTACAAAACTAGAATGTGGTTATAAAGGCTTTTATCTGTTTGTTTTTGAAGTAATAGTAAATAAGCAGACAGAAATGACGTCTATTATCAGCACAATAGAGCAGCAGTAGTAGTCCTTTCTTCTGTCTGTAGAAGAATCAGGAGAATGAAGAGTCAGGGGATATTTGAGCAGGATGTGGTGACCTCAGATCATTCTGAAGATGTGGAAATACAAAGGGCAGGCACCTTGCCCAGTGCCACACAGCTAGTGGTGACCGAGCTAGCAGAGGAAGCCGGGTCTCTGTGCCTCTTAGCCAAGGCCCTAGCAGGCTGTCTATGCTGCAACCACTCAGCTTCTTCTTATACGGGGACAACACTGTCAAAAAGAAGGGGTTTGTACCCCTTGACCATGTAATCAGGTCTTGGGTTCACCCTACTGTTGAACAGTACAGTGAGGACAGAATTGTAAATCAGGTCAGACAGAAACAGAAAAGAGGTTTCTCAGTATTCCATGCCCTGGATCTAGCTTTTCTGGGTCCAGTCCTTTTCTCTGTTTTACTGGCTGCCATTCTCATGGGTGGGGTACTGCTCCAAGTAGTGGCTGAATAACCACTTTCTGGTTCCTTTGGAGAATATGGCACCAGTGGCCCTGAATATGGCCCTCCTCACTTCTGCCTTTGAAAGCGAAGCCAGGACCACCATTCAGATCAATATGTGGAAGAACTCAGGTGACTAGAGTAGGAGAAGTGTCACTGTGAGATTATGCTCTGATTTGATTGGAGGAGGCTTGTAATCTGCCCCTCTAAGTCCCAAAGAAAGGCATCCAGTTGGCTGAGAAATATATAAGACAAGCAGCATCAGCCTGACCAGCAAATTATTGTTAATTCCTGAAGGCAACACTGGCTTCTTACAGGATACTTTGCAGAAACGGAAGAGATATCATTCAGAAACAGCATTAATTCCCCTTTGAATCTAAGATATGACCTTATCTGGAAACATTCTTCATTCCGTTAGTTGACTTGGAAGTCTGGCTTTGGTTCTTTAAACATCTCCCTTTGAAACCAGAATCGTAGATGAGATGGTTTAGCTTCTACAGAGATTTGCTCCAAAGAAGTGTCTGAAGGCAAATCTCTCAAGACACCATAAAATTGTGTGGACTGAAAGAGTGATTGGATTGGTTAGCTAAAACTCAAGGTTGGGTAATAATGCGACCCAGGCAGGGCTGAACTGATGCTCTAACTGATTTTACGCACATGAAATGACACACACACCCCCCAGAGAACGCTATAATGAATCTGCATGCTTTGCATACAGGTTTAAAGTGGATCAATTATACCACCCAGACACCCAACGAGCCAATCTGTTCCTATGCTGTGAGGGCTTGGGACACAGGCTACAGGGTGGCAGAGACCATGAAGTCTGTGGTCAGTTCATACTCCCTCTGGAGAAAGCAGCAGCGTGGCACGTGCACACACCGGCCATGTTATGAGACTCGCTTCAGTGCACGGAGCCTTCTGGACCCTGAGCATGACCATTGGGCTGGAATTCCAAAGCCCTGGTTTCAATTAAATTTAAGTGGATTTGACTCAAAGTTTGAACAGATGCTAATTGGTTTTCAAAACACTGTGTAACAATAAGCGTTCTGGTCTTGCCCACGGGCAGGCGCACCAGCTTGGAACATGCTCCTGGGGAGCAGGGCAGGCAGCATGCCTGTTACCTTGATGGGCAGGGATCCAAACTGCAGGTTTTCGGGTACACTGGGGGCCGGCGGCTGGTCATGCACAGGTTCTCGTCAGCAGGCTCCCGCGTCTGTTTGTTCAGGCAGCTCACCACAGCCTCCTGGACACCTGCATACAAATCACACTGTCAGGCCAGAGTGGGCGTGTGAGGGGTGATGAAGTGTAGACAAGGCAGCTAGTGGGAGGTCTCTGTGATTGGTAGGACTCTCACTGCATATCAGAGACAGCAGTATGCAGCCCGGGACTTCCCATCTTGTCAAACATTGCTCAAACTGGGGTAAAGCATGCCCCTTGATGAGCACAACTTCCCTCGAGAGGACAGGCTGCTACCAGAACTGTTGAAATGCTCTAAAAAAATGCCACCAAGTCTATAGCTGCCAATGCTGACATGGGATAATTTAACGCAGAAGGAGAGCAGGGTGACAAAAAAAATGGCCCAAAGATCTTCACATTTGTTACATTTTAATCAACAGGAGATTGTTGTATTTGGAAGGGAGGCCAAGAGCCATGTCTGAATATTCAACAATCTGTACACTGCTTTTCTTCTGGGGTCATGCATCCAGGACTCCCATTCTGATTGGTTTCCTTCTGATTTGGGTTCATTTCTTTAGTGACCTCAGGCAGTTCTTTTAGAAAAAAGAGAACAAGATGCATAATGAGCACATCAATGGCAGACAATCTTTCTCTACATCCCTGCACACAATGTTCCCATCGACATCTGCACGCCCCTGATTCAGAGCTGGGAAAACAGGAGTTGGAGCCGTGATGGGCACAGGTGGCTGGGCAGGCCTTCTGGGGTAGTGGGCAGGATCCACTGTGGAGCCTTTTATGGAGCAAGGGAGCATTTAACTGGGTAAGGAAATGACCAGACTTTTCATTCTGGTTCCCACCATCGTGACAGTCAAAATCCACAGGTTGCACATTATTGCCAGGTATAAGGCTAAGAGCTTGGCATACACCATTCAGTCTTCTCAACAACTCCATGAGGAAAGTTCTATATTTATCCTCAGTTTACAGCTAAGAAAATAGAAGCTTAGAAGGCTGCAAAGACTTGCTAAGGTCACTTGAACAAACAGTGAAAGGGTGCCTTAACCCTGGGGCTTTAATGGCTGACAGCGCTAACATTTAAAAATATAGAGGCTGTCACATCTGCTGGAGATCTGCAGGAATAGCCTAGACATTTGTCAGGAGCCATTTCGGCAGAGTTCAGTTTAAGAGACAGGCGAGACAGAACATTGTTGGTAATATGTTTTCAGTCATACATAGCTATGTATATAAAGATCTGTACATCTAAAGATACCAATCTGTAGTTAAATATTTGTATAGTTACAGCAGAGTATGTGACAATTCATATAATTAGTTTTACATATAAATACACAGATATTTTCTTATTTTTATTCTCTGCATTGCTTTGCAATTAGTACCTGATATAGTACAACTGACCCATCACTTCTTAGTCCTGTTGCTTCCCTCCTCCTCTCTACCCTATGTTTGTCCAAGAAGTTATCACCCTAATCTATAGGCTAATGCTTCCTAAGATGATGCGATGCTGGCTTAGGTCACTCAGCAAGATTGTCAGTCAAAAAGTGACATTTGAAAGCCAGAATCCGTATCACCTTTCTTTCTTCCTAGTTAGTCTCCTAAAGCAAACATTAAAAAAAAATCAGTCACAATATTTACCTGTGACCATGAATGTAAATTTTCTTTCTTCTAAGCTTTTTATGAACTTCAAAATTTCATTTAAATATATCATGGCCAGTTCAGAGTGGAGAATTTGGGATTCATAGGAGACATTCAAGCCACTCTGTCATATTCTGTAATGCTGACTACAGGGTGTTTCTCTTGGTTCCAGCTGGGATAAGCCCTTTGAAATTCATGGTATGATGAGATAGCAAAACATTTCATAAGAAATGGTTGATATCATCTCTGATCCTTCCCACTGGAATAGTCTGACATTATTAAGATAATGACCACAAGGCACTGGGTGAGGCTAACTATTCCATGCAGAATCTAGAGCTGTGGTTATATTAAGAAGTACACTAAGAAATGAAGTTTTCAATTCATTCACCTACAGTGTAATATTTAAGAGATACTAAGTGTTACTCTACATTATAATATGTTTTGGCTTTGGCCTTTTGAGCTACACACACATTATCATTTGCCTTACTTGAAAGTATTTCAGGTGTGTGTGTTGGGGGAGTGCATGTGGAAAGTCACCTATTTTCACTTTGTGAACTCCTTGTTTATAGAACTGAGGTCCTTCTAAGATTTCAAAGAATGGGTGTAGCAAGGGTTAAGGTTTCTACAAAGACATCAATAATCTTCTTTCTTGGATATGTAAAACACAAATTTACATTAAACTAAAACATTAATAATAGCTCAAGATAAAAATCTTCACTTTCACTGTGATTAAGTGCTGAGATTAAGCAGCATTTTAGAGTTCCTCAATTTTAAGTTAGTATATTATAAAACAATATACTAGCCTCCCTTAACACTATGAGTTAAATGTCTATTGCCAGAGGGGCCAGTTGTCTCAGCATTTTTAGGTGGGGCTTGGAGTGGGGGGTGAAACAAAGGACAGAGCTCTGTCATAATTAAGTATCTGGGACCAGCCCTGTGGTCAACACAATACATTTTTGTGGCCTGACAAATGAAATGCCTAAAGGGCAGGGCATTCTAAGTATAGTGTGCAGTTCAGGCTAGGGGGAGGTGGGAATGGGATGCCTGGAGGAAGGAACGTGGAGAGAGGGAGCTGCCTCGGAATGGGGAGTGTGGGAAGTTGGAGGAGGGAGGAAATGTGAGGACTTCACCTGCAAGTTCATAGTCCACTTGGCCCACAGGGGAGTGAGGCCAGGAAGTGAGAAGTTAGCTCATCCAGTTTGTGTTCTTTCCAAACAGGCTAACATACGCACTTAGAAGGACATTCTAAACCAATACAGAACATATGTTTAAGTACAGTACTTTATGATTTTGAGTTTTCCTTTCTTTACAGAAGCAAAAAGAGAGAACAGTCATAAGGAAAAGGGAATAACAGGTACAAGAATTCTTTATTCTTGCTGAAGTAAATTTCCAGTTTTCCCTCAGCTAGAGTTTAATATTGATTTTACCATCTAGGAGTTCAATGTCATAAAGTTGTTCACTTCAAAACTGCTCTCCTTGACCACACCTATCAGTGCACAGAAGGGAAATTAAAATGTAACGAAGGTGAGAGTAGGACACAGGACACAGATACAAACAGATTAGGCCCACTTTTAATCTTTCACAACATGAGATTTTCATCGGTAATCTTTCTCAGGACAGCACCATGGTTCCATGACATTCAATGGCAGTTTGAGGAACCATAGTCACCAGCTACAGCCTAAACTACTAACCAGTTCCTTCTGGTTGCTACCTCTGCTAGGTGAAAGGTTACTTTTGGAACCTATCCAATTTCATCTCTTGAGATTACAAAAACAATAAATTTAGCCTGACCAACCTTATAATCCAAAACTGATTTAAAATCTATCTGTTAATCTTGCACATTTTGGTAGCCTTCAGCAAGAATGACTAAAATATAGAATGTGGGGGTGTATTTTGGTGAAAGATCAAAGTTGATAATATAGTAAAATATTACTGCCAAACACTGACTTCAAAATATACATGTTTCATGTGACAAAATAATTTTTTAGTGCATATGGGCATCATATGGACCCATACATCCCAAGAATATTTTCACCACTTTGGAATATTCAACTCTAACATTTTAGGTGTAAATATATGACCTTGGCACAGGGACATTCACTGTAGGTAAGTATGCACAGTTGTTGACAGTTAAGACCTAAAACATTTCAGCAACTTTATCCTGCTCTGGATATAAAGGATGTGCAATCTATGTTGTACAAAGATATTCAGTTCCTACATGCAGAGATCAATTGTTTTTCAAACATCCAGATCTTATTTCTAAATCATTATCTCCTGAAAACATTTTAAATGAAACACATTCTACGTACTCACTATACTTTGAATTTTATACCCCTGGTTGATCAGCAGAATAGTTAGACCCTTAAAGATAAACGTATCTGCTTATTTACATATTCCATTACTGCATCTATTTTTCCCATCTGTTCCTAAAGTTCCAGGCTTGACTTATAACTGTGAACCATAACCAAGAGACCATAAGTAATCTTTTCAAAGCACATTTGTTTTAGACTAGAGATAATGATCATTCAATTCAGGTGATCACGGAAATTGGGGATAAACACACACCATCTGAACTCTTGAGTCATTTGTTTTATTGGAAAGAAGCAACTGCAGCCACCAGCTGTGGCCTTTCCACATGACCTCAGAGCTCTGCCTGGGCTCAGAGACCACCACAGCTTTTTTCAACACTTCTCTCTCATCAAGCATGTATGAAAAGATGTCCTCAGTGTGAGTGTAGAACACCAGAAGAACATAGATTAGCTGAGTTCCAGGAAACTCTTACAACATCAGATGGAAAAATTTAGGTTTTAAAAGAACAGGGCTCTCCATTAGACCTCTTAAGAATTTCACGGTTTGAAACTGGAAAACTTAGAAACAAACAACAACCTCAAGGTCAAAACTATTAAATGCTTACTAAAAGACCTGATAGAGAAAATTGACTTTTTGCTAGTACTTGTTCCACTATCCATTCCTTTTCAACTCCATGGGAACAATTTGAGCACATTTATCCCTACATTCTCAATAATGACAAAAATGCCTTTTAAAAAGAGTTTTCTAAAACAGCTTGGGGAAATAATTTTAATATGTATATATTTTTATATCACTTACGTAGGAAACTTTGCTGGGAATGCGGAACCTTACCATGCCTGAAGGGGTACTATAGCCAGTGAGGGGATTTGGCAGGAAATCAGCCTGTGTTTCCTCCCCTATCAGAACCTCACTTGGGAGTACATACACATGGAGGCAGTGACAACATGAATCTAATGTGTTTTCTACAGTGGAAGGAAGATTGTAATCTTGAAGGCTTAATTGTTGATTTAAATGCCTTCCTTTCCCACTACAGTCTCATTCGGATTCCACCTGCAATACAGAATCACTGGCTCTGTTTGACAATCATGGAATACACCTATGAGAACCAGGTCAAAACACACGGAACATTTAACATTAGCTAAACAACATTCACAATGAGAACGCTTCAGAAATTCTCTAGGTCTCTAGACAGAGAAATAAATAAACGGCAAGCCTAGTCCCAGCTGTCACTCACTAGTTGTATGATCTTGAACAAGTCACTCATCTTCTTTGTATCTTAGTTTTCTCATCTGTAAAATGGCGGCTGGGTCAGACTTAAATCTTTAAACTCCTTTCCAGTTCCGGGTAACCACAGTGTTAATTGCCCTTTACACACGTTTTTCCTTTGTAAATAGATATCACTTCAGGAAATGAGCTGAGTAAATCAGTGGGACTATAACTTATTCTAGGGAACAGCAGAGTGTTTTGCACTTTGGGTTCTGGCTTGTCCCACACGCAAAGGCAAGGGCATAGATAAATAAAACTGAACGTTGCGGGCACAGCCGGGTCAGTGTCAACTGTGTTTCTCAGTCAGAAACACCAGGATACACTGCAAAACACTGGAATCACAACTGAAAGTAAAAGAATCAGTTGGGTTGGCTACTCACAGCTGACGGTCTGAGAGCTGCTCAAGCCCCAGGAGAAATACATCTGTGTTTCATTCAGTATGCTTTACATTTAGAAAGGCTTCCTCCCCTCCTCCCCCTGCTTATCATTCTTGGACAAGAGGCAGTCACATGACACAGTTGCACACAAGGGGAGAGGATGCAGAAAAAGGACAAGAAGATGGTGGGGATCCGAGCCAGATTCCCCCTTCTTACCTCCTCCACATGACTCAGAGCACTTGGTGAAGCCCTCATACTCCCAGTCATACAGCTCATCAAAATCCTGCAGGCCACCAAGGAGGCCATCTGTCTGTCCTGGGTTAAACTCAGGAACCTCCCCGTTGCACGGTCCTGCATAACAGGCTCGCTGGGATGCCGGCTTGGGTCCTTCACATTCGTCAACAGGCAGGTCAGCCACAGACTGAGAGAAGGACAGGAGCACCTGGCACTTGACTATTCGCACCTGGGTCCCCACACCACAGGTAACCGTGCAGGCTGACCAGGCCTCAGGGATGAACCTGCAGTTGGCAAGCAAACAAGAGGACAGAATGAGAAGCCCCAGGTAGGAGAGCCTGGGCATCGTGAGGGGTCGCATCCCACCTGCAGGCATGGCCCAGTGCTGTCCCAGGATGTGCTCAGGGTTCCGCCACCCTGTCCTGTAGTGGGAGCTTCAGTTTAGTTCATAAGCTCATTTGCTATTGGTTTCTTCCAGTGTCGTAGGAGCTCCCAGCTGTAAGACATTCCAGCTACAGGCCACCTGCTTTCCCCCTGCTTTGCACCCACAGTGGTAGCTCTTCAGAACAGGGAATTGGTGGTTTCTTCTCTCTCTCTCTAAATCCCAGCACTTGTGCCTGCTGCAAAACGCTGGCTATTCTTACAGCAGACTAATACTGATACTAAAAACTATAACAAAACAAACCCTTGGAGATATTTAAGGAAGTATTTCTTTTTTAAGTCTGGATCTCATATTCTGTAACTTTTGTTGCTTTTCTGCACAATGTGTTTCCCAAGATTTATTTATAAGTAGAAAGTTTTGTTTTTGGTTGTTGCTGGTTTTTTTTTTAAGTTTCCACAAATGAAGCAAAGTCTTATTCCTCACACATTCTTTGAATTAGTCTGGACTACAGTTCTTTTTATATCATAGAGAAAAATCTGTGCTACAGAGTTAAGTCTGCAGGCATGTGACAGTAAATGAAAAGCTGTGCATTCACATAACTTTATCCAACAGCCTCTACTCCCCGGCGCCCGAGAGAAAAGCCACAATAGTAAGAACTTAGTTTTTCTCTAAGTTTTTCTAGAATGTAGAATAATATCCAAAATTTTTTAAAAAGGTTTTTTTCCCCCCTCCCACTAATCAACAATGGCCATAACTGCAATGACCTTGAGGAGGCCTAGGGCAAAAAGCCCAGAGGGAACCACTAACATTTTCAAAAAGTTAGTAAAATAAACTGGAGATGGACTCAAAATTTTTTATTTTTCCATGATCCTACTGCTTTCTCACAGAGAGTCGTGCTGAGGAGGCATGCAAACCTGGCTCTTTAACCTTGACTTTGGCAGAAAACGAAAGAACTGATAAGACGGTTATAGCATTAAATTCTAGCAAGTGCAAATGGTTCATAGCTAGTTTAGGGAGATTGAAATTCCAACAGGAAACCAATCGCAGTTTTCAAACTGTAAGGAACAAAGCAAGATGTTGCCCGGGCCCGAGTCTGGGCTGTGTGTGGAGTAGGAGATCTGGTGTGGGGTCTGAGGCATGGAAGGAGCCCCTTCAGGGAAGGTCTGACATTTGTTACCCTTGAGGAGCTGTCCTCTCAGAGAGATTGAAAGTCACATACAACCTTGTCAGGAAGGTGGGTGATGAAGGGCCACCCAGGATTATTCCCAAGAAATTCTTATCACAATGTTACCTCCCTCTCTTGTTTTTGAATTCTTGACTTCATCTTCTGGCACCTAGAGAAGGTGGAAAGGTTTTGGGGGAAAACAGTATCCTAAAATATTTAAAAAGTCTCTCTTTAAATGATGCTACCTATAAAAACTTTTTAGAAAGATGAAACCAAAATCTGCAGTCAAAATAATCTTAGCCCTCTTCTTACACATGCATATATTATGTCTTGCTCCTGGAACAAGAATCATGACAAACACACAAACACTGAATTTCACAATCCAGGTGTAGATGTAAAGGAAAATGCAAAACTAATGCAAAATACTAAATTATTTTGTATATAAGAAAAACCCAAAAGCATGTGACAAACGTGCCAAGTTGACCATATTGTGATGAATAATGCTTCTTTAATAATGTGCTGAAATTTGTTTTCAGATGCAAAAAGATGACAAGCTCTCAAAAAGAACTTCACCCTCTTAGCGGTCCCTGTGTGGTAAGGATTATTGTTCTGTCATTTACCATGGTCCTCCTCAGTGACCATTATGAAAGGGCAAGGGATCAGCTAGCTTTTTCTGTAAAGGGCCAGATAGAAAATATTTTAGAATTTGTGGGCCATGTTTGTAAGTCTTTCTTGTTGCAACTACTCAACTCTGCCAACATAGTGTAAAAGCAGCCATAGACAATATGTAAACAGATTGATTCAGCTGTGTTCCAATAAAACTTTATTTATAAAAACTGGGGTTGGGGGTGGGAAGGTTGGTGAAAGAGCCTGAATTTGGCCTGTGGGCTATAGTTTACCAACTCCTGCTACAGAACATTTAGTGGAGATGCCAAACACACTGAGATTCACAAATAATCTCCAAACTTATTTTATGTGTTACTTTCCATCTTTGCCCACATATAGAAGCTTATAGGAATGACAAGTAGCTAAACTGATCTTCATTTGATCTTCCAGAGTGAGTCCCAGATAAATTCTAGAATATAAATGAACAAACTAAACATTCAGCTCTCCTTGCCTATAACGTGAATCACTTTGCATTTGATCTCTTTCCAGGACCAAGAAGATATACCAAAAGCCCACAAAGGAGAAAGGGCATGCTACTGAAGCCCCATGAACTTGATACAATGGTTGAAATGTTTATTTTAAAGCATCTAAATGAAAAATGAAAGTGTGTATGCATATATGTGTGTGTGCATTTTTGTCTGTCTGAACATTCAGAGTTAGTAGCAAAAACGATAAACATCTACTTTATGTCTCCCAAGTGAGAGTCTTATCAAGTGTCAAGTAGCCTTGCTGGCTTATCTCCCAACCCTCTACCCTAAGGTCTTCATCAAGCTCACACCAATTAAAAACAATTTGGCCTTTAAGCAGTGCTGTCTACTAGCAATCATCTTAATTTTCTAGTGCACACACTGTATGACATGATATACTGTTTTTCATTGAAGGCACAATATTATATTTCAAAAGATAAATACATAATAGTGCAAATGGCCAAATGAATATAACTTTTTCATAGGAAACTTCCCCCACACCCCGAAATCTCCCAACTCGGTATTTACCATCTTGTGCTTTCTGGCCACACGTGGGAGGAAACCAGGTCAGGGAGAGGCCAGGCAGTGAGCTGGGAGGTTTGAGTGTGATGTTTCCACAGCTCAGGTTGAACAGTACTTGCTGAGTTAGAACCTTTAACATGGGATCTTTAAAATGAAGTCAATAGGTATTTAAAAAATCATTTTAATATACAAATGTTCAATGAAAAAGCTCTTATTGAAGTTTAATTTGGGTCATTTAAAAATTCTTTTTGTTAGCAGCACTATTGTGGAATGAATAAAAAATGGCTTGAGAAGTGAGTTCTTTAAAAGATAGGCTTACACTTCAGAAAGGACTGATATGATTTCTGCATTTAATCTTTTTATCTCCAGGAAATTTTTTTAAAATCCTAGCAAATAAATGATTTATGCTTCTGTGTAGCCTTTGATTCTAAGCTTAATTGGTCATTTTATTAACAAAAAATGTATTCTTTAATTAGTTGTTACCATTGTCCTTCACACAAAATAGAAAACAGTAATAATGAAATTCACTTGTAAAACCCCAAGTGGTTTAGTTTCTTAGTGCCTATTATGGAGTCAGAAGCATGGGCTAAAATAATAAAAATAATCATTTTTAAAAATACAGAGTCTGGCACAAATAACACCCCTTTTTTATCATAAAATCTTTTATTACAAAATCATAAGCATGTAAATCTGTAATATAACAATATCACACACAAGCACACCATATGACATTTTAGGTGAAATGTTCAAATTAAAACTATAAATTACTACACCCATATTATTACCCTCCCAACGACACTTAAGCAGGCCTTACTTCTGCCGGACCCTGTATAATGTTAACAGAACCAATTCACTTCTGGTTAATTAGTCTCATGTCACTGCAAATCTGAGCCAGAGTTAGGCTCTGACTTTAATGCACCATTACATGGTCTGTAACTATGATATTTAACTTTTCCTTTTCTCCTCTTACTTTCCTCTCTCCTCCTTTCTTACATACATATTTGTTTAAAAATATCATTGGGATTATTCAAAATGAGAGTAGCTTTATAGGTTTGTTATTTTGAAGCTGTTACTAGCCTCACCTCATGCTCTGGTTTCAAAAATGCAAATTAAAACTTGCAGAAAATTAATTAGGGATACTTAATTTTGGTTTAATTTTCAATCTCATTATATTTGAGTTACAAGTCAATGAAGGTTGTAGATTTTTTTCTCTTTGGCATATGTTTGTGTATGAAAGTGGTGGCATTATATCAGAGAGAGAAGAGAGGAGGAAATAAACTGAATAGTGTAGTGATAAGACAATAAACAAATACAATAGGGTTGTAGGATACAAAAGTGGTACACAGAAATCTGTTGTGTTCTTACATACAAACAATGAAATATAAGAAAGAGAAATGAAGAAAACAATCCCATTTACAATTACATCAAAAAAGATAAAATGCATTGGAATAAACTGCACAAATGAAGTGAAGGACCTGTGCACTGAAAAATACAAGACACTGTTAAAAGACATTGAAGAGAGTACAAAGAAATGGAAAGATATTCTGTTATGGATTGGAAGAATAAACGTTGTTAAAATGTCCATATTACCTAAAACAATCTACAGATTCAATGCAATCCCTATCAAATCCCAATGGTCTTTGTCACAGAAATATTGTAGAATAGAAGATTCTCACATTTGTATGGGACCACAGAAGGCCCCGAATAACCAAAGCAATCCTGAGAAAGAGGGCAAAGCCGGAAGTATCACATTCCTTGACTTCAAACTATACTACAAGACTGCAATAATCAAAGCACTATAGAACTAGCAGCAGTAAAACAGACACATAGACCAATGGAACAGATCTGAGAGCCCAGAAATAAACCTACACATATTATACATGGACAACTAATTTTCAACAAAGGAGTCAAAAACATGTAATGGAGAAAAAAAGTCAATAGTACTGTTGGGAACACTGGAAAGCCACAGGTAAATGAACAAAACTAGACTGCTATCTGACACCATACACAAAAATTAACTCAAAATGGATTAAAGATTTGAATATAAGACCTAAAACAATAAAATCCATGGGGAAAAAAAACATAGGCAGTAAACTTATGGACCTTGGTCTCAGGTGGGTTTTTGTGAACTGGATCCCAAAGGCAAGGGAAATAAAATAAAAAATGAATAGGACTATACCAAACAAAAAAGTTTCTGCACAGCAAAAGAAACCATCAACATAACAAAAAGGCAACCAACAGAATGGGAGAAGATATTTGCATATGAGACCTCTGATAAGGGACTAATATCCAAAATATATTACAAATTCAAAACCAAAACCCAAATACTTTTTTTAAGAATGGTCAGAGGGAGACCCCCGGCCAAGATGGAGGCATAGGTAGACGCACTATGCCTCTTTGCACAACCAAGATAGGGACAACAACAATATAGAAACAAAATAATAACCAGAACTGACAGAAAACTGAACTGTATGGAGTCGGACACCCAAGGAGTTAGAAATAGACACATTCATCCAGACCGGTAGGAGGGGCAGAGTCAGGCCCAGCGAGGGACTCAGAGTGGAGAGCTGAGCAACAGGGGCGACGCGCAGGTCCGCAGCAGGCAGACCCTGGGCGCACAAGCAGCCAAGCAGCGGTGGCTGGAGGGCCCCGGCCAGGGGGTGGCGACGGGCAGACCCAGCGAGGCGGCCATTGTGAAGCAAGGCACTGTGCCCAACTCAGGGTCCCAGAACCGGGAAATAGAGCTTCGGGGCACTGACTGAAAAGG